>CM055060.1:45928155-45952366 GCA_029204045.2 Tillandsia leiboldiana | reverse complement strand
GGAATGTAGTGCACCGACTCCGCAAATAGCGAAAGTGCGGCGAAATACTTGTAACACCATTAAAATGTAATTACCAGTGAGTTTGAAGCATTTCGAATCACATGCAAAAGCGTCGAGTTGAAAATGAGTTGGAGTTGAGAAGTTGAATGTGATACCTGGATCTCCGCGGAGCTGTTGCAGTGAGTTGGGTGTCTCTGGTGGCCTATGTGGGGTGTCGTTGGTGTTTGTGCATAATTTGGACACAAGGTTGACTTCGGGCTGGAAATGGATCACGTGGGTGATCGGTTGACTCCGTTGGATCTTTAAAGTGGTTTCACGTGACGGATATTAACATTTGGCTCACGCGAAGTTGGACAAAGGAACACCTTTCCGGATGCATTCGGCAAATTGGATTGGAATTTGGCAAATCGGACACCGGATTTTGGACTCAGCGCTCGAAAATGGTCAAAATGGGCTATTACATGTATTTTTCGGAGCTTGATACTGAAATTTACTATTCACTGCGGAATAGTGTTTCCGGCGATCGCCGGCGTCGGCGGCGGCGGCGGGCAGCGGGCGGAGGGCGGCGGCGCGGCCTCGGGCAGGCGGCACAGCGGCGCGGGCAGGGGTGTGGGGGCGCGGGCAGGTGCGCGGTCCCACGCGGTGGGCGTGCACCAGGGCGGTGCCACGTGGCGGTTTGTGTTTGGATGTTCAGGCGTGCGGTCCACGGACTTTTGCGGGGTGGCATAGTGGACCGAGGGTGGCCACGTGTCGCCTTGTGGTTGGCTGGCTTTGTGCGCGCAGTCCACGCAACGCGCGGGGCAGGTGGCCGTATGCGGGCAGTGGGCCGGACGTGGGCAGCGCCACGTGGCGCCCGCTGATTTGCAGGCGCCACCCACCGCGTTGACCGCGGGTGGGGGCACGTGGCGCTCTCCGCGGGCATTTGCATGGCTGTTCCCGGTTCGGCGGACACATGGCGGGCCCCGAGGCGGGTCGGACGGAGGTGTGATCCCGTGCGACGGGATGGGCCGGGCTGGGCCGCACTGTGCGGCCCGAAACTTGGCGGGCCGGCCGCACTGTGCCCGCCCGAATTCGGGCGGACGCGACCGGGCGCCCGAAAGTTGGGACAAGATGGGAATTTCCCAATTATTTCTTCAGCCTATAAATAGGCAGCCGAGCCCTCTTTTCTGCTCTTTTTCTCTCAGCCCACGCATGATCTCCCCGAGTTCCCTTCTTGGAAGATTTTCATCTTCAAGTCATTGATCTCCTGCAGAGTTTGGGATTTTGGGAGCACGCATCCCGAGGTTCTGGATTTTTCGGCGCAGGCGACGTTGCATTCAGGTGTTCCTCTTCGTCGCTGTTCGGTGTAATTTCTCTCCTGGGCTACCCCGATCATCTTTTTCAGTGATTGTTACGCCGGCAGACTCCTTACAGGTAGGGCTTCATCTTCTTATTGATCGCACTTTCTCATTTTGAGTTTTGGCCGGATCCCGAGGCAAAACTTGACCTATTTTGTTGGCTTTGTGGGACAGTATCGAGGTGTTTTGGCCATATCTTTGCGACGAGCGTCAGACGGAAACGAGCTTATACAACTTTTTCATCTTCAGATCGCAAAGGAACGCGCTTGTATTTTTCTTGGATTTTTCCGAGATTTCATCAGAGGTGAAAATCACTGTTTCTCTGTGTACAGTGCTACAGTCTTTTGGGCTGAAATCTTTGAGTGTACCACCTTGTCGAATTTATATCTGACTTACCGAACTCAGATTTGGGCGTGCAAGCAGCCGTTCGAAGGTATCGACGCGAGGATCGCTGTGATTTTTTTCTGGGAATTTTGGGAATTTTCAGCAGGTGAAAATTAAGCATCTTTGGGACTGAAATTGTATGTGGTTGTAAGAGCAGTTTTGAAAACTTATGTGTAATTGTGGACTTTGTATTGTGCCCAGAGAGTTGCGGGTATTGCTGGACCATTGGAGTAGGAGATTTGGATTTACCTGGTATTTTCAGCTGTGGGATTTGGACAGTCAGCACTTCAGGTGGGTGGTGCTATATCCCTCTTTTCTGACTTACCCACTAGGAGTATTAGAGTGATCATCTTTGGAGTATTATGATTGATAATTGCTATTCTCATGAGCCTATCATGGGGAAATGTTATTAGAGCATCACAATGTGGGACACATAATTGAATACTTAATTGGGACTTATGCATGCTTGTGTGGAATCATGGATTGCTATGTTAGCACCTAACCTGCATGTGGAATTGTTTATTATATTTGGTCAAGATGATTTATCCTGTTAGTGGTATTACTTGAGGATAGGTGACATGCACAGGTGGATGATTTATGTGAGATTAATTTGGTGGACATATCATGTTGGAATAGGATATTGGGATATTTTAATAGTAATAATTAACATGCCATGTTAGCACATAGATTTTATGAAAGTGGGTTAAATGGATAAATTGTTGAGACATTATGACATATCTATGTGCGGGTACCGCGGGACCACTTTGGTGATTTATCATGGATCAGGGATTATAGACATGTGTGGTTGAATAATGATTTTAGCATGTTGATGGTTATATCCATGCGGAGCTAATAATTGATACACATGTGGAACACTATTTGTCACACTTTCTTTATCGCTCTTGAGGACATATGCATGCTTGTATGGTATCTAGATAGGCCACTTTTATTGATGCACTATCATTTTGGGACTTGACTTAGGAGAAACCATGCTTGTTTTCTTTTCTCCTTCTTATTTAGACCCTTGAGTCTGGTTGCTCGGGTTCGAGCAGGGGTTTGGGATAGTGTGGCGGGGACCTTAGGGTCGGTGACAGGTTGTGTTTGATTATGGGTTGTGGGGTATAGCGGCTACCGCGGATAGTAGGCGGTTGACCGGATGTCGGATGTGGGACATGATGTGATTGTGGGTTATTCCGGCGACGCGGATAATGGGCGGTTGACCGGAGGTCGGTTGTGAGACCTGGTCGTGGATTTTAGGGTATTGCGGCAATCGCGGATATTGGGCGATTGACCGGATAGTTACTTTTGCATCAGATTGGGAATCAGTTCTCTTTTAGTGGGGGTTGTGTTCCTTGGGGCTTTATAGTTGTAATCCAGTCCTGCTTTTGATACTTTCACACCGGCGCGGTTATTGCCCGGTGATGCTTTCCTCGTGTGGATCGCTCCCCTCGAGTTCCCCTCCGGAGGCCGGGGCCAGATAGTTATGGACAGTTTTGCTATCACATCGGCGCAGGCTTACTGCCCGATGATGAGGGCGGTACAGATTGGGTTCATCTGGGACGGTTGGTTATTGTTGCATACGGTTATTCCAGTCTAGGACTGTATTGTAGAGGCATAGTAGTGGTAGATTTTCCTTCTTCAGCAGTTTTATTGCTTACCACTCTTCTTTCCTTTTTGCCTCTGGTAGACCTAGTGGGTGTGTCAGAGTTTGAGTTTTACCCACTAGGGGAGGCTACTGGTTTACTAGTAGTTCTCACCCCCATTCTTCTTTCTCTTTTTCTTTTCCCTTGTTTTGTAGTGTCTTCTGCGGGTGCTGCTGGGCTTTCAGCGGTGGGGTGGAGGAGAGAGGACGGTTGAGTAGATAGATCTCGCGGCAGGATGAGCGGGTTAGCTGGACTGTTGATGTACCCATGTTTTCTCAGACGGTTGTACCTTTACTTTTGGGACTGGCTTTTGCCAGCAGGTTGTTTTTATTTTGGTGAGCTGGGAGAGACAGATGTAGCATTTATACAGATGTATTGTATTTTATTTCCAGCTTCAGTCTGAGATGTATTAGTTTTTAGTTCAGCTCTGTTTATTGCTCTTATATTATTATCTCTTATATCTGAGCAGGTAGTTGGCGCTTCGTGTACGCAGGAAATTCTGCGTGCACGGCGGATCTGTAGATGGGCCCGGGTTCTGGTTTTCAACCCGGGGCGTGACAGATTAGTTGGTATCAGAGCTTAGGGATAGGGTCAGTTGGGACTTAGGAAACCCTAGGCTTTTCGACGGACCTAGGATGTTAGTGCGTGAGAGACGCGACATTTTGCGAAAGTCGGTGATTTAGTTGTTTGACTCTTCCTGTGAGTGAAGAGGGATCGGCATATCCTATTTTTGTGGGACAGTTATGTTGGCTGCAGACAACATAAAGTTACAAAATAGAGGGATGTCCTTGACTTTCGCTAGATTGGGTCGAGTGTATGGGGTGTGCTGATTTGCGGTTTTGTCGTGGTGAGCCAGTGTCTCCCCGACGTTGTGGCCCTGACCCGGGTGCACCTTGGTGCGGCAGTTGGGTCTGAGCTGGTTGTTTCGGGCCGGATACCCAGATTGGAGTCTGAGAGCTCCGGACCCGAAGGGTAGGTGTGTTGGAGGCAGATCAGCGGAGCAGTGACACAGTTGTCGGATCAGCGCAGTGGCACAGTTGTCGGAGCAGCGCAGTGGCACAGCTGTCGGAGTAGCGAGTAGCCCCCTCCGTGCCGACCGTTTAGTGTTGGGGCACCGAGGGCAGGGTGGATAGTTGACAGCGGGGTAAGCTGTGGGATTGCGACGATCGAGTGAGCCAGTTTTGGCGAGGAGTCATTCCGATTCGTGGGATTGATATGAGCCGTGGAGGCAGAGTCTTGTTCAGTGGGGGGATAGAGAGTACTTGGAAGCCTTTTATGTCAAGAGTATAACGCAGTTGCTGAACTGCACGCTCCATGTGTAGAGGGACGGGCGCATAGGATATGAGTGTTTGAGAGTGGGATTGCCCAGGATACCTTTTAACACTCATTGGTTCCCTCCAGTACGGATTAGGGGACGCCTCATTGGAGTAGGGCCGCCGGGTATGGAGCATGGCATTGTAGTTCCTTTGGATTGGGATCTGCCGCCTGAGCGAGTTCTGACTGAGGCGCTTGGCGCCGGGTGATGGAGGACAGATCAGTCGGAGGAGGCATTCCCGATTTCTTTTCCAGGATAGTGGATTTTTGAGACTGTCAGAGCACATATGTTACAGCGTCGGTGTGGTGGGAGGTTTGAGTTGTTCCGGACTTTGGATTCGTATCATCTTGATACGAGAGAATTCCCTTCTTGGTGGGTAGTGCTTTTGCGTCATTGCTTGGGTTGGGGGGGCAGGATGGTCACCACGCGCACGGGAGGCTTATTTTCCCCGATCGCGCTTAGCATATGGAGGAGAGTTGTTGGTCCTGCCCGGTGCAGCTTGAGTCCTGGATTTTGCCGGTTAGACCTGATGGTCCTTGCTCAGCTGCGGGATATTGTTGTGGTACTTGTTGGGCTTGCGGGTTCGGTTTTCTCTTCGCGGTGGTTGATTATGCCGCGAGGCAGTTTTCTTGGGGAGCCAGGCCCGGAGTTGTTGGTGTACTTGGGTTGCTTGAGGGTTATCTTCCCCTCTATGGTTTTGATTTCGTGAGCGAGGCGGATGTTTCGCAGTGGATGAGTAGCCTTTTGGTTGGTATGGGTTGAGAGGCCTACGGCGGCGCCGGGACTCGGGGATACCCCCTTTGGTTGCGAGTTCCTGGCTGTTCTCCTATCGGAGTTGTCTAGCATGTCACTAGTTTGAGAGTTGAGGACACAACTCCAGGATTCGAGTGTTTTGGGAATTTTGTCGGGCCAAGTGTGTCGCCTTCGGGGTGCCGGTGCTAGTCGAGTTGTGGATGGTTGGTTCACTTCGGCTTTGTGTGGACCCCGAGAATTAGATGAGTGACCATCTGGAACAAGCACCCTTTTGTCGAGCATGGAGGATTTTGATTTACCAGCTGCAAGGGTACTGGGTCCTTCTGGAGATTGATTTGCAATCTGGTCTTCTCGACTGCATATGGCGGTGTGTTGATGCCGGAGATTGGGGAAATTGCTTCTACCCTCGACGGTTTTTGGATTAGAGATCAGAGTCCGCGTGATTTGTTGGGGGACTTTTATTGGATACCTCGGGAGTACAGAGGTACTCGGATCGAGCTTTTGTGCCGATGGACATGTGGTTGGATTATCGGGGACCCTGGGAGGAGCGGATTGCTTGTACCGATGCAGACTACTATGTACTCGAGCGGTTCGCCCAGCTGTACTTGATAAGGTGGAGCGGATTCCTGGAGTGCCCGCCTCTATTTGTATCAGATAGAGACCCGATGATTGCTTCGCGTCTCTGGAGGAGTTATTAGACAGCCTTGGAGCTTGAGTGGTGGATGGTTGGATATTTACCCCCTACTTGGTTGAGGTTCCGGATTGAGGAATGACTTTAGTTTCGAGGACGAAAACTTCTTTTAGGTGGGGGAGGATGTGATGACCTGGATCTCCGCGGAGCTGTTGCAGTGCGTTGGGTGGCTTCTTGGTGGCCTACTTGGGGTGTCGGTGGTGTTTGGTGCATAATTTGGACACAAGTGTTGGACTTCGGGCTGGAAATGGATCACTAGGTGATCGGTTGACTCCGTCGGATCTTTAGAAGTGGTTTCGCGTGAAACAGATATTAAAATTTGGCTCAGCGCGAGATTTGGACAAAGGAACACCTTTCCGGATGCATTCGGCAAATTTTGGGATTGGAATTTGGCAAATCGGACACCGGATTTGGACTCAGCGCGTGAAAACGGTCAAAATGGGCTATTTACATGTATTTTTCGGAGCTTGCTACCGTAAATTTACTGTTCACTGCCGGAACTGTGTTTCCGACGATCGTCGGCGTCGGCGGCGGCGGCGGGCAGCGGCGGAGGGCGGCGGCGCAGCCTCGGGCAGGCGGCACAGCGGCGCGGGCAGGGCGTGGGGGGCGCGGGCAGGTGCGCGGTCCACGCGGTGGGCGTGCACCAGGGCGGTGCCACGTGGCGGTTTGTGTTTGGATGGTTCAGGCGGCGCGGTCCACGGACTTTTGCGGGGTGCATAGTGGACCGAGGGTTGGCCACGTGTCGCCTTGTGGTTGGCTGGCTTGGTGCGCGCGGTCCACGCAACGCGCGGGGCAGGTGTCGGGGCAGGTGGCCGTACGCGGGCAGGTGGGCCGGACGTGGGCAGCGCCACGTGGCGCCCGCTGATTTGCGGGCGCCACCCACCGCGTTGACCGCGGGTGGGGGCACGTGGCGCTCTCCGCGGGCATTTGCATGGCTGTTCCGTGTTCGGCGGACACGTGGCGGGACCCGAGGCGGGTCGGACGGAGGTGTGATCCCGTGCGACGGGATGGGCCGGGCTGGGCCGCACTGTGCGCGCCCGAAACTTGGCGGGCCGGGCCGCACTGTGCGCGCCCGAATTCGGGCGGACCGGACCGGACCGGGCGCCCGAAAGTTGGGACAAGATGGGAATTTTCCCAATTGTTTTCTTCAACCTATAAATAGGCAGCCCGAGCCCTCTTTTCTGCTCTTTTTCGCTCAGCCCACGCATGATCTCCCCGAGCTCCCTTCTTGGAAGATTTTCATCTTCAAGTCCTTGATCTCCTGCAGAGTTTTGGGATTTTTGGGAGCACGCATCCCGAGGTTCTGGATTTTTCGGCGCAGTGCGACGTTGCATTTCAGGTGTTCCTCTTCGTCGCTGTTCGGTGTAATTTCTCCCCTGGGCTACCCCGATCATCTTTTTCAGTGATTGTTACGCCGGCAGACTCCTTAGAGGTAGGGCTTCATCTTTCTTATTGATCGCGCTTTCCCGTTTTGAGTTTTTGGCACGGATCCTGAGGCAACACTGTGACCCATTTTCTGTTTGGCTTTGTGGGACAGCATCGAGGTGTTTTGGCCATATCTTTGCGCACGAGCGTCAGACGGAAACGAGCTTATACAACTTTTTCATCTTCAAATCGCAAGGAACGCGCTCGTATTTTCTTGGATTTTTCCGAGATTTCATCAGAGGTGAAAATCACTGTTTCTCTGTGTACAGTGCTACAGTCTTTTTGGGCTGAAATCTTTGAGTGTACCACCTTGTCGAATTTATATCTTGACTTACCGAACTCAGATTTGGGCGTGCAAGCAGCCGTTTCGAAGGTATCGACGCGAGGATCGCTGTGATATTTTTCTGGGAATTTTCTAGGCATTTTCAGAAGGTGAAAATTAAGCATCTTTGGGACTGAAATTGTATGTGGTTGTAAGAGCAGTTTTGGGAACTTATGTGTAATTGTGGACTTTGTATTGTGCCCAGGAGAGTTGCGGGTATTGCTGGACCCATTGGAGTAGGAGATTTGGATTTACCTGGTATTTTCAGCTGTGGGATTGGACAGTCAGCACTTCAGGTGGGTGGTTGCTATATCCCTCTTTTCTGACTTACCCACTAGGAGTATTAGAGTGATCATCTTTGGAGTATTATGATTGATAATTGCTATTCTCATGAGCCTATCATGTTGGAAATGGTATTAGAGCATCACTATGTGGGACACATAATTGAATACTTAATTGGGACTTATGCATGCTTGTGTGGAATCATGGATTGCTATGTTAGCACCTAACCTTGCATGGGGAATTGTTTATTATATTTGGTCAAGATGATTTATCCTGTTAGTGGTATTACTTGAGGATAGGTGACATGCACAGGTGGATGATTTATGTGAGATTAATTTGGTGGACATAGCATGTTGGAATAGGATTATTGGGATATTTTAATAGTAATAATTAACATGCCATGTTAGCATATAGATTTTATGAAAGTGGGTTAAATGGATAAATTGTTGAGACATTATGACATATCTATGTGCGGGTACCACTTTGGTGATTTATCATGGATCAGGGATTATAGACATGTGTGGTTGAATAATGATTTTAGCATGTTGATGGTTATATCCATGCGGAGCTAATAATTGATACACATGTGGAACCACTATTTGTCACACTTTCTTTTATCGCTCTTTAGGACATATGCATGCTTGTATGGTCATCTAGATAGGCCACTTTTTATTGCTGCACTATCATTTTGGGACTTGACTTAGGAGAAACCATGCTTGTTTCCTTTTCTCCTTCTTATTTAGACCCTTGAGTCTGGTTGCTCGGGTTCGAGCAGGGGTTTGGGATAGTGTAGTGGGGACCTTAGGGTCGGTGACAGGTTGTGTTTGATTATGGGTTGTGGGGTATAGCGGCTACCGCGGATAGTAGGCGGTTGACCGGATGTCGGATGTGGGACATGATTGTGATTGTGGGTTATTCCGGCGACCGCGGATATTGGGCGGTTGACCGGAGGTCGGTTGTGAGACCTGGTCGTAGATTTTGGGGTATTGCGGCAATCGCGGATATTGGGCGATTGACCGGATAGTTACTTTTGCATCAGATTGGGAATCAGTTCTCTTTTAGTGGGGGGTTGTGTTCCTCTGGGGCTTTATAGTTGTAATCCAGTCCTGCTTTTGATACTTTCACACCGGCGCGGTTATTGCCCGGTGATGCTTTCCTCGTGTGGGTCGCTCCCCTCGAGTTCCCCTCCGGAGGCTGGGGCCAGACAGTTATGGTCAGTTTTGCTATCACATCGGCGCGGCTTATTTGCCCGATGATGAGGGCGGCAGCAGGAATTTTTCTATCACATCGGCGCGGCTTACTTGCCCGATGATGAGGGCGGTACAGATTGGGTTCATCTGGGACGGTTGGTTATTGTTGCATACGGTTATTCCAGTCTAGGACTGTATTGTAGAGGCATAGTAGTGATAGATTTTCCTTCTTCAGCAGTTTTATTGCTTACCACTCTTCTTTCCTTTTTGCCTCTGGTAGACCTAGTGGGTGTGTCAGAGTTTGAGGTTTTACCCACTAGGGGAGGCTACTGGTTTACTAGTAGTTCTCACCCCCATTCTTCTTTCCTCTTTTTCTTTTCCCTTGTTTTGCAGTGTATTTGTGACGCCCCACTTCCCAGGGGGTCACCCATCCTAGAACTACTCTAGCTCTAGCACGCTTAACTCTCATGTTCCTCTTGGATCTTGCTACCATCCAAAATGCTATAGCTGGGTTAGAGATTTAGTCCTATTATATCATTTATATAGAGGACTAATCCAAATTCCGGGGGTGTCACATTCTTCCCCCTTTTAAGCCCTGACGTCCACGTCAGGCTCAAGCACACTCACAAGCACCAGGCGATGTGAGACTCGTCTCGCTAGCCTTAGCCGACCTTGTGAGGATCTGCACTCCACTCACAACGGTCATTAGCCGGGGAGCCTCGCTCTACCCGCTATATAACCCTGGCTCAGCCGAGACTCATCTCACATTTCCGGCTGGTGAATGGCTCTGATACCAACTTAATCTGTCACGCCCCGGGTGTAAACCAGAACCCGGGCCCGTCTACAGATCCGTCGTGCACACGGTATTTCCCGTGTACACGAAGCGTCAACAACCTGCTCAGATATAAAAGATATAATAAAAGAGCAATAAAAACAGAGCTGAACTAAAACTAATACATCTCAGACTGAAGCTGGAAATAAAATACAACGTGCTGGCAAAAGCCAGTCCCAAAAGTGAAAGTACAACCGTCTGAGGAAAACATGGGTACATCGACAGTCCAGCTAACACGCTCATCCTGCCACGAGATCTATCTACTCAGCCGTCCTCTCTCCTCGACCCGCCACTGAAAGACCAGTAGCACCCGCAGAAGACTCTGCAAAACAAGGGAGAAGAAAAAGAGAAAAGAAGAATGGGGGTGAGAACTACTAGTAAACCAGTAGCCTCCCCTAGTGGGTAAAACCTCAAACTCTGACACGCCCACTAGGTCTACCAGAGGCAAAAGGAAACAAAGGTGGTATGCTAAAAAGAATAAGACTCCTGATGAAAAGTTACCGCTAGAATGCCTCTAAAATGCCGAGCTAATAGAATAGCTAAATGTATGCATCAGAAAATAAATGTCTGCCAGAATAACCCAATCTAACCACCAGTAAACA
Organism: Tillandsia leiboldiana; assembly: GCA_029204045.2. Classification (NCBI taxonomy): domain Eukaryota; kingdom Viridiplantae; phylum Streptophyta; class Magnoliopsida; order Poales; family Bromeliaceae; genus Tillandsia; species Tillandsia leiboldiana. The sequence continues at coordinate 45,941,590 of CM055060.1, read as the reverse complement.
CTGGTACTGCCTGCTCTGCCGCGACGGGTATGCCAGCCTACGCATAACACCGAAGCAAAGGAGTCCCAAGGACTCAAAACCTGTCAGCCGCGCACTCCGGAGTGGCACTCGTGGGGAGCGACCCACACGAGGAAAAGTATCTAAGTAACCCAAGTATCATAAATCAGCAGGACTGGATCAAGACTCTGATCAAAGTGGGAAAACCCATCCACTAAAGAAAGACCCGATCTCAACCCGATGCAAGGTAGACAAACCATGGAAACTCCATCCACAAGAGACCCGATACCCAATCTGATGCATAAGAAATCTCCGGTCGACCGCCCAATGTCCACGGTTGCCGCAATACCCTGCCTGTCCCAAAACCAAGAACCTGACTACACTATCCTATCCACCTGCTCGCGCACGAGCTGCAAATACCCAGAGCCTCAAATGAAAGGAGAAAAGAATAACAAAAAGGGTTTCTCTTATGTCAATTCCAGCATGATAGTGTAGCAGAAAAAGGTGGCCTATCTAGGTGATCATACAAGCATGCAAATGTCCCAAGATGGTATATATAGAAATAAAGCAGATATCGATAAGATCTTACCTTGCTAAAGCATGCTGATAAAATATATAAGGATAGGAAATAAGAGATAGCCTATCTAAACTGCATGCCCAAAGCCCCCACTTTAGTAATCAGCCTTCTAATCATAGAAGCTACTCCAACACCTAGTGGGTAATCAAAAGTAGGGTTCACAACAACACCCATGATCACAAACATGTCCCACATATGACATCTGGTCCACCGCCTACTATCCGCGGTAGCCATAATATCCCAGAAGCTAAAATCCAGGCCCCGGCTACACTATGCCAATCCCCTGCTCAAACCCGAGCAACAAATAGTCACCTAATTAAAGAATAGGGGGAGAAGAAGCAAATAGGTTTCTTCTAAATCAATCCCAATATAAAGAGTAGCGATAAGAAATGGCCCTACAAAATGTCCAAATAAGCCAGCCTATGTCCTCATGAAAGATAGGAGAATATGTGACCAATAGTGGTTCGACCAGTGTATCAATCAATAGCTCCACCTGGGTATAATCATCATGCTAAAATCATAATCCGACCACACCTGTCCATAATCTGCTAATCACCATCATATAAACCATCCCCCTAAGCCTGTCCAAAATATCCTCAAGTGGTACCCTCCCGCAAGACATATCATAATATTCCAGCATAAAAGTAAATCTCCCATGCTAAGTTAAATGCCAATAATATTCCCATAAGCATGTGTAAGTTCCAACCACTATCACGTTTTCCACTAAGATATTATCCATATGATAGGCTCACAATTATTTAGTTCAGCATGCATGTCCATTAAAGGGGATCACTCTAATATTCCTAGTGGGTATATCAGAAAAGAGGAGCAAAGCAACCACCCACCTGGAATTGCGCAATCCAAGTCTGTAAAATCCTTCTTGCTGTCCACAAAGTGTACTCGCCCAAACAGATAAACCAATCTCTCGCTCCAACAAGTCAAGCAACACCCGTAACTCTCCTGGCACAATACAAAGTCCACCAAAACACTTAATTTCCCAAATAATGCTCATACAGTCCACATACAACAACAGTCCCAAAACTGCTAAATTTTCACCTGCAGAAAGTGCCCAGAAAATTCCCAGAAAAATACCACAGCGATCCTCGCGTCGATAGCTTCGCAACGGTAGCTTGCACGTCCAAATCTGAGTTCGGTAAGTCAAGATATTAATTCGACAAGGTAGTACACTCAACATAATCTGTATCAAAAATACTGTAGCACTGAACACAGAGAAAACAGGGATTTTCACCTCGAAATAAATCTCAGGAAATTCCAAGAAAAATACGAACGCGTTCCTTGCGATCTGTAGATGAAAAAGTTGTAAAAGCTCGTCTCCATCTGACGCTCGTGCGTGAAGATATCGCCTCCCCAATCCGCTGCTGTCCCAAAATCCCACACAGAAAAAGGGGGACCATGTTTACCTCGGGATCCGAGCCAAAGATTCAAAATCGGAAAGCGTGATCAAAATCAAAGTTGAAGCCCTACCTGTTAGGAGTCTGTCGGCGCAAGAATCACAGAAGAAGGAGCTCGGGGTAGACCAGGGGAGCTAAAACACTACAGCTGCGCCGAAGAAGAACACAGGAAATGCAACGTCGCGCCGCGCCGTAAAATCAAAATCTCGAAATCCGTGCCGTCCAAAAATCTGAAACTTGGTAGGCTTAATCCTCACTTCATGGAGAGGATTTCTTCTTCAAGTCCCCCTTCGAGCAGAGGGCTCGAAGGGGTCGAAAATCCCCTCCCAAACTCGGGTTCCCTACTTAAGGGAAAAAAAAATCCAAATCCAACATTTTAGAAAATACCCGATGTGTCCCCAAAACACAAAACACCGAAACGATCCACTCCTTGAACGCCACGTGGCATCCGAACAGCAAAACACCGAACTCGGCCACTCCCTTTGCGACACGTGGCCCGCCTTCCCGCTCACCCGCGCCTCGGGATCCGCGCCCACGTGCGCGCGCGTCGCTGCTGCCGAGCCCATACTGTGCACGCAAACCGAGGTAACCGATCCCTGCTCCGTGGACCGGGTCCACAACACCAACGAACCACGTAATGCCACGTGTCCACTGTCGGTCCACCGTGCACCAAAATTGCTCCGTGGACCGCGCGCTGTGAGCCCTCCACTCACCAGCCGCCACGTGGCACCGCCCTGGTGCACGGCCGCCGCCGTGGACCGCGCGCCTGCCCGCGCCCCTGCGCGCTGCCCGCGCCCTACCCGCGCCGCGCGCCGCCGCTGTTCCGCCTGCCCGAGGCTGCGCCGCCGCCCGCCGGCGCCGGCGATTGCCGGAATCACTGTTCCGGCGGCCGGAACAGTGAAAAATACTGTAGCAACCCCCGAAAAATATAAGTAAATAGCCTATCTTGACCGTTTTCGCGCGCTGAGTCCAAATCCGGTGTCCATTTTGCCAAATTCCAATCATAAAAATTGCCGGAGGCTCCCGAAAAGGTATTTTTGATCTGAATTTCGCGCTGAGCCTAAATTTGATATCCATTTTGCGCGGGAACACCTCTAAACATCCGACGGGGTCCCTCGATCACCCACGTGATCCATTTTAAGCCCCGAGTCCATCACTTGTGTCCAAATTGGCCGACGAACACCGCCGACATGCCACGTAGCTTCCAGAAGCTGCTGGTCACACTGTAGAAGCCCTGTCAAGATCCGGGTCACCACATCCTCCCCCACTAAAAGAAAGTTTCATCCTCGAAACTAAAGCAACTCCCAAGGAGTCTCAGAAACGAGGGATCAATACTCAATACCGCCGTCTCCAGCTCCCAAGTCACCTATCATTCCCCGTGATTACTCCTCAGCAACAACATCGGCAATAACCAGAACGGCATAGCCCGATTGCGCAATTCCCTCACCTCACGAGCCGGAATTCGCAACGGGCGTCCCTCGTACCCCAAACTCTCACATACCTCAAAAGGAACGAGTCAATCACGGGCGAGGGGTCCAAAGCATAACACTCCTGAGCTGAGACGCAGAAAAACCTCAAAACTCCAACAAAAGACCGGGGGAAACAGAATGACAGCCAGTGCAACACGCTCTAAAAACACTCCCAAGAGCCGACTCAACCAAAGCGACTCGAAACACATCCACACAAACACCTGCACAGAAAAGGGGCCCAAACAAGCAGGGGTTCACACTCGGCCGCCCTCAAAACTCAACCACCCAATTGGATTGCTCAGCCACAGCCTCTCATCAAAAGGGATCCACTAGGACACAAACTCAAACCCTGTACACCAGAATGGCCCCACACAGCGCCAGCTATGGAACTGTCAAACTCAACTCCCAAATAGCTCTTCTACTCCAGGTATCCGCCACCACGGTGGCCCTGTCGGGGTGATACAGGATGCTCATCAAAATCCAATGGTAGCTCTACAGCCACTATGGGAGGTATCACTATAACTCACAAATCCATCTCCCACCACTGACCAGGTTAAAATCGGCGCTGGTACCAATCTCATCATCCGCTCGTCAAGCTCTGCTAGCACTATCCGGTCCAAAAGCTCCTCAACAATAACCGTCGTTTCCCAACAATAACCGTCGATCTAGGCCAGTCTTAAATAACATCCATTTTGGCCGGATTTCCATAGCCGCCCCTATGGCTAGAATATGTAATCCAGGAAGATATGCTCTTGAAGCTAAAACTTGTACCAAAACAACTTGGCATAAAGCTTCTTCCCCACAGACCTTATCACATCATCTACAAATGCTTCACAACTCTAAATCACTCGGGGAGGGGATAAAAACCAAAATATCCCTAGAGAATGTCGCTATCAATCCGTTCAAGTCCCACTGGAATACAGAGTTCCTCAATCTTAAAGGCAACAAGGCATTAGTCATTCCATTGGCTTCACTGTACTCATAATGCCCTTTATCGTAACCTGAACACCATCTAGACAAAGCCCTCAGCTGAAATTCCAAATTGGTGTAGGCATCATACAATAACTGCCGGAATATAGCTCCATCCAAAGGTCCTAAACAATACCTGGGCCTGCCGGAGTATAGCTCCAATCCCAAAGGGCTCTCACCGTCGTGTATCAACGACGCGGCATTGGTCAAACAGACCCTCGATCCATCGGCTCCCCGCACCTATGCCATCAACTCTCGTAGCTCTATAGGTGATATCCAACGAGGTGCTATTAAAGTTGGCGCGGTTTCCAGAACCACGTCAACCACGATCATAATCTCCCTTTCTGGCGGCATAATCATCGACTCAGGTGGTCTTACACCCGGGATCTCACGAGCAATAGGGATATCCTTAAGTCCCACTGTCGCCGTAGGCACCTCTCACACTGTCGCTGTAACCTGTGTGCTCTAACAGTCTCAACTAACAAAATGCCTTCCATTATCTGCCTTGCAGAGAATCAAAGTCCTTTATCTCAGCAGTCAAACCTCCTGTGGCACTACGCCAACCAATCCCAAGCACTGGGTCAAACACTAAGCTGCCACAAATACCAATATGTCTGCTGGCATAACTCACGGCCTCTACTGCACTGGACATAATCCACAAGCCTCCCCCACCAGCGCAATGCCAACAGTAACCTGTACCTCAAGTGCATGTGGTAACGACTCTACCTCTAGTCCATGCAGGAATGCATTATGCTCTAACTCCGACTGCTGTGATGAAATCATACCTGCGACAACTCAATCCACTACCGTGGTGCCCTCCAACCGGGCGGCACAGATTCATCCACTCGATGCAAGTGGTCGTCGCTCAGCCTGCTGAAATATCTAGACCAATCACAAAGGGAGCACGACCTCTGTCCATGCTCACACTGAGGTGCCGAATGTGGTCTCTCGCAGACAGCCAATCCACGCTACCGCTGCGCCATTCTGATAAAAGGGTTGTTGCTGTCATCGGGGTCCACCCAACCCCTGATGTCTCAAAAATTCACCTGGATATCATCGTCATACGACCAAGCACAATTGATTCATGCAATTCCTTATACAATTATCCTTACTAAGCTCACTCCTCAATCACATATGTTACACCCCGAACATGCCAGTTATCAATCACACAGGGTAACATCCCCCTTGGGTAAGCTTTACATAATCCATCCACAAGGATATCCACCATCCTGGAAGGGAAAACGAAAATGTCTCTGCCGGCCGATCTATCTTCCATCATCTAGCATCAAGCGCCTCTAACCAGAACTTGCCTCTGACAGCAGATACCCATCCAAAAGAACTGCAGCGCCAGCTCCATAAACACTGCCTCCACCATCGAAGCACCCCAAAGTCCAAAACCTGCAAAAGATGGTCCGAACAAACGGAAAGGTATCCTGGCGCAATCCACTCTCAGCCACGCATATCCTATGCGCCTCGTCCCTCAAATCATAGAGCGCACCGATCGATAACTGCATAAACCTTTTTGACACCAGGAGGCTCTCAAGAAGTCTCTCCATCACCACCAACCACGATCCTACCCCAAGAGGCTCCAAACTTAATCCTATGAATCGGGGTGGTTTATCTACCGAAACTGGCTCAACTGATCAATGGTGTCCCATAGCTCATCTGCTGTCAACTATCCACCCTGCCTCGGCGCCTCGGCACTAACCATTGGCACGAAGGGCTACTTGCTCCATCAGTACTGCAGAAATCTCCGTCCCTAAGGATACTGCAACCGGGTGGTCTCAGAAGGAAGCATTGTCGAGCTGTCCGCTGCTCCGACAACTGTGTCACAAAACTAGATGCTCGCTCACTCTGCCACTGATAAGCCTTTGACCAACCTATCATCTGGGTCCGGAGCTCTCTGACTCCAATCTGGTATCCGGCCCGAAACAACTAGCTCAGACCCAACTGCTGCACCAAAGTGCACCCGGGTCAGGGCCCAAAGTCGGGGAGACACCGCTCGCCACGACAAACCACAAATCATCACACCCCAAACACTCGACCCAATCTAGCGAAAGTCAAAGACATCCCTCTATTTCTGCAACCTTATGTTGTCTGCAGCCAACATAACTGTCCCACAGAAATAGAATATGTCAATCACTCTTCACTCACAGGAAGAGTCAAACAAATAAATCACCGACTTTCGCAAAATGTCGCGTCTCTCACGCACTAACATCCTAGGGTCCGCCAAAAGCCTAGGGTTTCCTAAGTCCCAACTGACCTATCCCTAAGCTCTGATACCAACTTAGACGCCCCACTTCTCAGGGGGTCACCCATCCTAGAACTACTCTAGCTCTAGCACGCTTAACTCTCATGTTCCTCTTGGATCTTGCTACCATCCAAAATGCTATAGCTGGGTTAGAGATTTAGTCCTATTATATCATTTATATAGAGGACTAATCCAAATTCCGGGGGTGTCACAGTCTTCTGCGGGTGCTGCTGGGCTTTCAGCGGCGGGTCGAGGAGAGAGGACGGTTGAGTAGATAGATCTCGCGGCAGGATGAGCGGGTTAGCTGGACTGTTGATGTACCCATGTTTCCTCAGACGGTTGTACCTTTACTTTTGGGACTGGCTTTTGCCAGCAGGTTGTTTTTATTTTGGTGAGCTGGGAGAGACAGATGTATCATTTATACAGATGTATTGTATTTTATTTCCAGCTTCAGTCTGAGATGTATTAGTTTTTAGTTCAGCTCTGTTTTATTGCTCTTATATTATTATCTCTTATATCTGAGCAGGTAGTTGGCGCTTCGTGTACGCGGGAAATTCTGCGTGCACGGCGGATCTGTAGACGGGCCCGGGTTCTGGTTTTCACCCGGGGCGTGACATTGAAGCTTCAAGTTGTGAAGCTTAGGTTGTAGTGCACCGACTCCGCAAAATGGCGAGGTGCGGTTAAATCACGCGTAACGCGTTTAAAATATGATTACAGTCGAGTTCGGGGAGTTTCGGATCGAAGCTAAAGTCTTCGGATCGAAAAGTGTGTTGGCGAGGAAAGAATTGGAGTCATAAATCTTAAAGCTCCATGTTTAAATTGCGTTCCGGAACTTCCTCATGGTGTTCGGGTACTCCTTCTTGAGTACCGGAACCAAAGGAAAAGAGTAAAAGTATGAAACTCATGCATTTCATTGTGTTCCGGAACTCCCATTTGAGTACCGGAACCAAAAGAGAAAGACTTGGATTGAAATGCTTCAGAGGTGCTGTGTTCGGGTACATTTATTGTGTACCGGAACTAAGTGAGTAACCCAGGTGTGGAAGCCTACGGGTTTTGAGGAACTGGAAAAGTGTACCGGAACTAAGTGAGGAACCCAGGTGTGGAAGCCTATGGGTTTTGAGGAACTGGAAAAGTGTACCGGAACTAAGTGAGGAACCCAGGTGTGGAGCCTTTGGGTTTTGAGGAACTGGAAAGGTGTACCGGAACCCAAACCTCTGTGTACCGGTACTCAAGGTGAGTACTGGTACTCAATGCTGGAATGCTGAAATCTGAGTCCCCGTGTTCCGGTACTCATGGTGAGTACCGGTACTATACATCCTAAAATTCGGGACAGTATAGGAAATTCATTTTTGAGCAGCGGCATTTCCGTAAATTCACAATGGCCTGCTACCCAACTACCCACTACACAGCATTAACTCCTCTCTCTCTCTCTCTCCTTCATAACATAGCTTTCTCTTTTCTCCTCCCCATTCGAAAGAGAGAAAAGAAAGGAAGAGAATGAAAGAAAAAGAAGAAGAAGAAGAAGTAGATGAAGGAGTGGTTCTTGAGCTTCAAGGAGAGCTTGGGGGACTTGGAGAGAACTCAAAGAGGAGCTCCAACTTCCTCTTTCTTCTTACTCTTTGAGCAAGAGCATCAAAGAAGGTAAGTTAAAAAGCTAGGGTTTGGATTTTTAAGTTTTTCTTGGGTTCAAGAGCTTGGGAAAATATCCCAAATGGGTTTTTCTCCAAAATTTTAGGGCATTTTTCGTAAGTTAAAGAGATCAAAATTTCTCTTTACAAGCACATGTCAAGAATGGAGTTTTCATCCCATTTTCTTTCATTTGGTACAAAAAATCCCATCAAGAGAGATAAGAGTAAACCTAGGGTTTCTCTTTTATGATTTGTATGGGGTTAAAAGAGCATTGTAATGATTCCTTAACGGTTTCATTATTGGATTTAGAGCTTTCTTGGAAGGGGAAGACCAATACCACTTCTCTTGCAAAAGAAAACACAAGAGGAGGGGGATTCTAGCGAACAAGGGTGACCTCTCCCCTTGTCTTTTGTTTTTATATATTACCGGAGCATGTTAATAGAAGGTTAGGAAATTCATGAGAAAAGGGGTATGGGAGAAGTAAGAATCATGCAAGCGATCCCTTCTATGTGAAGGAAGTTGAAAAGTAGAGTCATAATTTATGCATGCTAGACCTTAATGTAAGAATATGATGCATGATGGAATTTATGACATAGGAGAAAACTTAGATTAAGGTTTTAATGAGTGGCATTAACCTTAGGACTTTACGGGTGGCATATATGCATGAATCAAACTAAGGTTATGAAAGAGTTAAAGTTTAACTTAGAGTCGAGTCTCTAAGGGAAAAGAAAATAGAAGTTGAGGTTAAAAAGGTATAAATGATTAACATCCCTAGAGTTGGTCTTAGTGAGTTGGGTAAAATAAACCCTCATTTTAACTTCAATTTGAGCAAAGAATGAAAGTAAGAAAATTAATTTCCAAGGGACTTTTGGTTACCTTGAGGCAAGGACCTAGGGTAATGAGAAAGATAATGCGAAAGAATTTCTATGTAAGCAAGATAAACTAAAAAGCTTAAAAGAAAGAGAAACAGATTGCCAGTAGTAATGTGAGCTATAAGCTTGAGTAAGAATGAAAAGCAGATGCTTAAAGAGCAAAAGAAAGGCAAAGGCATAAAGTGCAAAAGAGGCCAAGAGCTAAAGCTAAAGAAAAGAGAAAAAAAAATATGAGCGCACCTCCGGGGGTAAAACGTAGATCTTGTCGGAGTGCAAGGGCAGTGACCCTTTCCCGGGCAGTGTCCCGTATGACAAAGTTTCCCGTTGGGCGAGGTAGCACTTGAGGTGCTATCGGCAACATTAGAGATTCTTGTCTTGTGGTGGCATGACTAACAGGCTAGAGCCCGTTGGGCAAGATTCTCCGAGGGTTTAACAACTTTAACTAAAGCACAAGGAAAAGAAGGAAAGTGAATGGTCAAGTATGAGTTGGATAGAGTGGCACCTTGGAACGACATAGTGTCGTGTCATGGCAAAGGGTAGAGTTTTATATGAGCATCATTAGTTAGAATTTACAGCTTTAAATACTGTAATTATTCTCTATTATATTGCTTCCATTGGACCAAACAGTGTAGTACATCCTTTCTCGGTGGTTGAACCCACTGGGAACTTCATTGTAGTTCTCACACCCTCGGGTGACATCCTCACAGGTCCAGACACATCGAGCGAGGCGCGCGACAGGGGTAAGGGCCCAGCAGAGTAGCGACCTAGCAGTCTACAGTCGCAAGTTCATTTTGGGAGTGTTTTACTATTTTGAGCATAATTTGTATGTGAGGAATATTGTAAAGTTTAAATACTTTAAGTTTCATTTTGGAAAAAATGTTGTAATACTTAAACTTTAAAGATTCATAAAAAGAGAGTTGTAGTTCAAGTAAAGCTTATGTTTCGCTCAATATTGTACTTTTCATTACTTTCTATCTGGTTGTATGAATGAATGAAAGTTTTAATTTCATAGTTTACTACTCTGATTGTTTACTCTTCCGCTTACACTAAACATTGATTGTTGGAATGAACCATTTTTTCGGGTGTTGAAAGGTCATGCCCGATTGGCAGGTCTGTCCACGCGCCCGAACCGACCAAATTGGCAGCCTCGGGGCGTGACATTGGTCTTCTAAAAAACAACAGTCAACAGCTATATCATCTTCAGAAGCAGAATATATTGCAGTTACGGCTGCTATATGTCAAGCAATCTGGATGCGGCGAATCTTAACAGATTTGAAGTATGAGCAAAAAGATTCAACTGTAATTTACTGCGATAATCAATCGACCATCGCAATGGCGAAAAATCCAGTTCATCATAGCCGGACCAAACACATCGAACTACGACATCATTTTATTCGTGAACAGATCGTTGACGGCCAAGTCGAGTTGATACACTGCTCTATCGAATAGCAGATGGCCGATATTTTCACAAAGCCGCTACCATTAGAAAAATTCATATTTTGCCGAGAGAAGATCGGTGTGAAGAACATTAGCATTATGGGGGAGTGTTAGAGATAATGCTAATTAGTTAGAATTAGATTATCTAATTAATATATTTGGTTGTTTAAATTGTGATAAAGATAAATATAATTAGATAGAATATCTAAGTAGAATAGAATTTTATGTAATCATCTATAAATAGAGAGGGCGGGGCTATTATAGTTAATGAAGCCGGAATCGCCTTAATTAATTAGTGATGCTTAAGACGTAAAGGCATGAAGTTGATTTTTTAATAAAGGCAGGATTGTTTGCTTCCATCCAAGTGCATCAGATTTTTTTATTATTTGTCTTTCTTCTCTTTTTATTTTTATAGAAATTTTTATATAACATAGCAAATATATAGAAAATATTTATTGAAGGTCAAACGCCGTTACAGATACATCAAAAGAGATTAAAACTAGTTAATGATAAAATTTTAATCATATCGAAGTGCATGGTATGTATGGATGGAGCCTCTACGGTCCAACTTATTATTTTGAAAATGTTACTTTTACTGCATATTGATTTTTATTATTACACTACAAAAAAATCTCAATATAAGAATATTTTTTAGATGATATTTAAAAAAAAAAATGTTTTCAAATGTTTTTATAATATAGTAAATACGAATATTTAAAAAATATGTCATATGAGTATCAAACCAATTTAAGAGGGCGGGGCTATTATAGTTAATGAAGCCGGAATCGTCTTAATTAATTAGTGATGCTTAAGACGTAAGGGCATGAAGTTGATTTTTTAATAAAGGCAGGATTGTTTGCTTCCATCCAAATGCATCAGATTTTTTTTATTATTTGTCTTTCTTCTCTTTTTATTTTTTATAGAAATTTTTATATAACATAGCAAATATATAGAAAATATTTATTGAAGGTCAAACGCCGTTACAGATACATCAAAAGAGATTAAAACTAGTTAATGATAAAATTTTAGTCATATCGAAGTGCATGGTATGTATGGATGGAGCCTCTACGGTGCAACTTATTATTTTGAAAATGTTACTTTTACTGCATATTGATTTTTATTATTACACTACAAAAAAATCTCAATATAAGAATATTTTTAGATGATATTTAAAAAAAAATGTTTTCAAATGTTTTTATAATATAGTAAATACGAATATTTTAAAAATTATTGTCATATGAGTATCAAACCAATTTATTAAGTAATAATTTTTTGATATTTTAAAGTATTAAAATTTTAAAAAAATTTGGACGCTTAGTATAACCGTCAGTATATATATAACTATTTTTTATTTACGAACTTCTAAATATAATGCTAAATTATATTAAAATATAATGCTAAATATAATGCTAGAATTAGATTATCTAATTAATATATTTGGTTGTTTAAATTGTGATAAAGATAAATATAATTAGATAGAATATCTAAGTAGAATAGAATTTTATGTAATAATCTATAAATAGAGAGGGCGGGGCTATTATAGTTAATGAAGCCGGAATCGCCTTAATTAAGTAGTGATGCTTAAGACGTAAGGGCATGAAGGTGATTTTTTAATAAAGGCAGGATTGTTTGCTTCCATCCAAATGCATCAGATTTTTTTTATTATTTGTCTTTCTTCTCTTTTTATTTTTTATAGAAATTTTTATATAACATAGCAAATAATAGAAAATATTTATTGAGGTCAAACGCCGTTACAGATACATCAAAAGAGATTAAACTAGTTAATGATAAAATTTAGTCATATCGAAGTGCATGGTATGTATGGATGGAGCCTCTACGGTGCAACCTTATTATTTTGAAAATGTTACTTTTACTGCATTTGATTTTTATTATTACACTACAAAAAAATCTCAATATAAGAATATTTTTTAGATGATATTTAAAAAAAAAATGTTTTCAAATTTTTTATAATATAGTAAATACGAATATTTTAAAAAATATTGTCATATAGTATCAAACCAATTATTAAGTAATAATTTTTTGATATTTTAAAGTATTAAAATTTTAAAAAATTTGGACGCTTAGTATAACCGTCAGTATATTAGAACTATTTTTTATTTACGAACTTCTAAATATAATGCTAAATTAATATTAAAATATAATGCTAAATTATATTAAAATATTTTTAAATATAGTTAAATATAAAAAAAATATTTATAAATGTTAATTTTCTTTTACCGTCTTATATATCTATAACCATTTGAAGATGCTTAATTTTTCATTTCATTGGCTTGATTGATGTCTCTAAATAATCAGAGTAAATTATTGAACTAATTGTTATATGTACGCATTGGTACTTGTGTATATGTGCAATACACATACATTTAATTAAATAAATATTCCAAACCCAAGCTATATAGCGCACACACCAAATAATCTCAAAATACCTTTTAAAGATGACCTAATTTATCAGGCATGTGATAAGCATGGGCGAAATCCACGACTAAGGGATGGAGAAGGAGAGGCTTACTTTTGACATTGTGCTACGTACGTACGCGCATATAATTACCATATTCATGACTAAGTAACCACTTCAGGTACATAGATCATTTATTTGGGAGAGAGAGACGGGGGGGGGGGGGGAGGGGGGAAGTTTCCGACACTCCATTTGGACCCAGAGGAGAGAAAATAAAGTTTAGAAGAGGAAATTATGTACTCGTGGATTATAACTTAAGGAGAGAAGAGAAATTGAGCGAGTTTGACCTTCTAGAACAGTCAATTTTTATCTCTCAGAAGTTGAGCTCAATGAAGAAAATTTTATT
>CM055060.1:45738113-45928055 GCA_029204045.2 Tillandsia leiboldiana | reverse complement strand
TTTTGGTGAGCTGGGAGAGACAGATGTATCATTATACAGATGTATTGTATGTTTATTTCCAGCTTCAGTCTGAGATGTATTAGTTTTAGTTCAGCTCTGTTTTATTGCTCTTATATTATTATCTCTTATATCTGAGCAGGTAGTTGGCGCTTCGTGTACGCGGGAAATTCTGCGTGCACGGCGGATCTGTAGACGGGCCCGGGTTCTGGTTTTCACCCGGGGGGACATTGAAGCTTCAAGTTGTGAAGCTTAGGTTGTAGTGCACCGACTCCGCAAAATGGCGAGGTGCGGTTAAATCACGCGTAACGCGTTTAAAATATGATTACAGTCGAGTTCGGGAGTTTCGGATCGAAGCTAAAGTCTTCGGATCGAAAAGTGTGTTGGCGAGGAAAGAATTGGAGTCATAAATCTTAAAGCTCCATGTTTAAATTGCGTTCCGGAACTTCCTCATGGTGTTCGGGTACTCCTTCTTGAGTACCGGAACCAAAGGAAAAGAGTAAAGTATGAAACTCATGCATTTCATTGTGTTCCGGAACTCCCATTTGAGTACCGGAACCAAAAGAGAAAGACTTGGATTGAAATGCTTCAGAGGTGCTGTGTTCGGGTACATTATTGTGTACCGGAACTAAGTGAGTAACCCAGGTGTGGAAGCCTACGGGTTTTGAGGAACTGGAAAAGTGTACCGGAACTAAGTGAGGAACCCAGGTGTGGAAGCCTATGGTTTTGAGGAACTGGAAAAGTGTACCGGAACTAAGTGAGGAACCCAGGTGTGGAGCCTTTGGGTTTTGAGGAACTGGAAAGGTGTACCGGAACCCAAACCTCTGTGTACCGGTACTCAAGGTGAGTACTGGTACTCAATGCTGGAATGCTGAAATCTGAGTCCCGTGTTCCGGTACTCATGGTGAGTACCGGTACTATACATCCTAAAATTCGGGACAGTATAGGAAATTCATTTTTGAGCAGCGGCATTTCCGTAAATTCACAATGGCCTGCTACCCAACTACCCACTACACAGCATTAACTCCTCTCTCTCTCTCTCTCCTTCATAACATAGCTTTCTCTTTTCTCCTCCCCATTCGAAAGAGAGAAAAGAAAGGAAGAGAATGAAAGAAAAAGAAGAAGAAGAAGAAGTAGATGAAGGAGTGGTTCTTGAGCTTCAAGGAGAGCTTGGGGGACTTGGAGAGAACTCAAAGAGGAGCTCCAACTTCCTCTTTCTTCTTACTCTTTGAGCAAGAGCATCAAAGAAGGTAAGTTAAAAAGCTAGGGTTTGGATTTTTTTAAGTTTTTCTTGGGTTCAAGAGCTTGGGAAAATATCCCAAATGGGTTTTTCTCCAAAATTTTAGGGCATTTTTCGTAAGTTAAAGAGATCAAAATTTCTCTTTACAAGCACATGTCAAGAATGGAGTTTTCATCCCATTTTCTTTCATTTGGTACAAAAAATCCCATCAAGAGAGATAAGAGTAAACCTAGGGTTTCTCTTTTATGATTTGCTATGGGGTTAAAAGAGCATTGTAATGATTCCTTAACGGTTTCATTATTGGATTTAGAGCTTTCTTGGAAGGGGAAGACCAATACCACTTCTCTTGCAAAAGAAAACACAAGAGGAGGGGATTCTAGCGAACAAGGGTGACCTCTCCCCTTGTCTTTTGTTTTTATATATTACCGGAGCATGTTAATAGAAGGTTAGGAAATTCATGAGAAAAGGGGTATGGGAGAAGTAAGAATCATGCAAGCGATCCCTTCTATGTGAAGGAAGTTGAAAAGTAGAGTCATACTTTATGCATGCTAGACCTTAATGTAAGAATATGATGCATGATGGAATTTATGACATAGGAGAAAACTTAGATTAAGGTTTAATGAGTGGCATTAACCTTAGGACTTTACGGGTGGCATATATGCATGAATCAAACTAAGGTTATGAAAGAGTTAAAGTTTAACTTAGAGTCGAGTCTCTAAGGGAAAAGAAAATAGAAGTTGAGGTTAAAAAGGTATAAATGATTAACATCCCTAGAGTTGGTCTTAGTGAGTTGGGTAAAATAAACCCTCATTTTAACTTCAATTTGAGCAAAGAATGAAAGTAAGAAAATTAATTTCCAAGGGACTTTTGGTTACCTTGAGGCAAGGACCTAGGGTAATGAGAAAGATAATGCGAAAGAATTTCTATGTAAGCAAGATAAACTAAAAAGCTTAAAAGAAAGAGAAACAGATTGCCAGTAGTAATGTGAGCTATAAGCTGAGTAAGAATGAAAAGCAGATGCTAAAGAGCAAAAGAAAGGCAAAGGCATAAAGTGCAAAGAGGCCAAGAGCTAAAGCTAAAGAAAGAGAAAAAAAATATGAGCGCACCTCCGGGGGTGTAAAACGTAGATCTTGTCGGAGTGCAAGGGCAGTGACCCTTTCCCGGGCAGTGTCCCGTATGACAAAGTTTCCCGTTGGGCGAGGTAGCACTTGAGGTGCTATCGGCAACATTAGAGATTCTTGTCTTGTGGTGGCATGACTAACAGGCTAGAGCCCGTTGGGCAAGATTCTCCGAGGGTTTAACAACTTTAACTAAAGCACAAGGAAAAGAAGGAAAGTGCATGGTCAAGTATGAGTTGGATAGAGTGGCACCTTGGAACGACATAGTGGTCGTGTCATGGCAAAGGGTAGAGTTTATATGAGCATCATTAGTTAGAATTTACAGCTTTAAATACTGTAATTATTCTCTATTATATTGCTTCCATTGGACCAAACAGTGTAGTACATCCTTTCTCGGTGGTTGAACCCACTGGGAACTTCATTGTAGTTCTCACACCCTCGGGTGACATCCTCACAGGTCCAGACACATCGAGCGAGGCGCGCGACAGGGGTAAGGGCCCAGCAGAGTAGCGACCTAGCAGTCTACAGTCGCAAGTTCATTTTGGGAGTGTTTTACTATTTTGAGCATAATTTGTATGTGAGGAATATTGTAAAGTTTAAATACTTTAAGTTTCATTTTGGAAAAAATGTTGTAATACTTAAACTTTAAAGATTCATAAAAAGAGAGTTGTAGTTCAAGTAAAGCTTATGTTTCGCTCAATATTGTACTTTTCATTACTTTCTATCTGGTTGTATGAATGAATGAAAGTTTTAATTTCATAGTTTACTACTCTGATTGTTTACTCTTCCGCTTACACTAAACATTGATTGTTGGAATGAACCATTTTTTCGGGTGTTGAAAGGTCATGCCCGATTGGCAGGTCTGTCCACGCGCCCGAACCGACCAAATTGGCAGCCTCGGGGCGTGACATTGGTCTTCTAAAAAACAACAGTCAACAGCTATATCATCTTCAGAAGCAGAATATATTGCAGTTACGGCTGCTATATGTCAAGCAATCTGGATGCGGCGAATCTTAACAGATTTGAAGTATGAGCAAAAAGATTCAACTGTAATTTACTGCGATAATCAATCGACCATCGCAATGGCGAAAAATCCAGTTCATCATAGCCGGACCAAACACATCGAACTACGACATCATTTTATTCGTGAACAGATCGTTGACGGCCAAGTCGAGTTGATACACTGCTCTATCGAATAGCAGATGGCCGATATTTTCACAAAGCCGCTACCATTAGAAAAATTCATATTTTGCCGAGAGAAGATCGGTGTGAAGAACATTAGCATTATGGGGGAGTGTTAGAGATAATGCTAATTAGTTAGAATTAGATTATCTAATTAATATATTTGGTTGTTTAAATTGTGATAAAGATAAATATAATTAGATAGAATATCTAAGTAGAATAGAATTTTATGTAATCATCTATAAATAGAGAGGGCGGGGCTATTATAGTTAATGAAGCCGGAATCGCCTTAATTAATTAGTGATGCTTAAGACGTAAAGGCATGAAGTTGATTTTTTAATAAAGGCAGGATTGTTTGCTTCCATCCAAGTGCATCAGATTTTTTTTATTATTTGTCTTTCTTCTCTTTTTATTTTTTATAGAAATTTTTATATAACATAGCAAATATATAGAAAATATTTATTGAAGGTCAAACGCCGTTACAGATACATCAAAAGAGATTAAAACTAGTTAATGATAAAATTTTAATCATATCGAAGTGCATGGTATGTATGGATGGAGCCTCTACGGTCCAACTTATTATTTTGAAAATGTTACTTTTACTGCATATTGATTTTTATTATTACACTACAAAAAAATCTCAATATAAGAATATTTTTTAGATGATATTTAAAAAAAAAATGTTTTCAAATGTTTTTATAATATAGTAAATACGAATATTTTAAAAAATATTGTCATATGAGTATCAAACCAATTTAAGAGGGCGGGGCTATTATAGTTAATGAAGCCGGAATCGTCTTAATTAATTAGTGATGCTTAAGACGTAAGGGCATGAAGTTGATTTTTTAATAAAGGCAGGATTGTTTGCTTCCATCCAAATGCATCAGATTTTTTTTATTATTTGTCTTTCTTCTCTTTTTATTTTTTATAGAAATTTTTATATAACATAGCAAATATATAGAAAATATTTATTGAAGGTCAAACGCCGTTACAGATACATCAAAAGAGATTAAAACTAGTTAATGATAAAATTTTAGTCATATCGAAGTGCATGGTATGTATGGATGGAGCCTCTACGGTGCAACTTATTATTTTGAAAATGTTACTTTTACTGCATATTGATTTTTATTATTACACTACAAAAAAATCTCAATATAAGAATATTTTTTAGATGATATTTAAAAAAAAAATGTTTTCAAATGTTTTTATAATATAGTAAATACGAATATTTTAAAAATTATTGTCATATGAGTATCAAACCAATTTATTAAGTAATAATTTTTTGATATTTTAAAGTATTAAAATTTTAAAAAAATTTGGACGCTTAGTATAACCGTCAGTATATATATAACTATTTTTTATTTACGAACTTCTAAATATAATGCTAAATTATATTAAAATATAATGCTAAATATAATGCTAGAATTAGATTATCTAATTAATATATTTGGTTGTTTAAATTGTGATAAAGATAAATATAATTAGATAGAATATCTAAGTAGAATAGAATTTTATGTAATAATCTATAAATAGAGAGGGCGGGGCTATTATAGTTAATGAAGCCGGAATCGCCTTAATTAATTAGTGATGCTTAAGACGTAAGGGCATGAAGTTGATTTTTTAATAAAGGCAGGATTGTTTGCTTCCATCCAAATGCATCAGATTTTTTTTATTATTTGTCTTTCTTCTCTTTTTATTTTTTATAGAAATTTTTATATAACATAGCAAATATATAGAAAATATTTATTGAAGGTCAAACGCCGTTACAGATACATCAAAAGAGATTAAAACTAGTTAATGATAAAATTTTAGTCATATCGAAGTGCATGGTATGTATGGATGGAGCCTCTACGGTGCAACTTATTATTTTGAAAATGTTACTTTTACTGCATATTGATTTTTATTATTACACTACAAAAAAATCTCAATATAAGAATATTTTTTAGATGATATTTAAAAAAAAAATGTTTTCAAATGTTTTTATAATATAGTAAATACGAATATTTTAAAAAATATTGTCATATGAGTATCAAACCAATTTATTAAGTAATAATTTTTTGATATTTTAAAGTATTAAAATTTTAAAAAAATTTGGACGCTTAGTATAACCGTCAGTATATATATAACTATTTTTTATTTACGAACTTCTAAATATAATGCTAAATTATATTAAAATATAATGCTAAATTATATTAAAATATTTTTAAATATAGTTAAATATAAAAAAAATAATTTATAAATGTTAATTTTCTTTTACCGTCTTATATATCTATAACCATTTGAAGATGCTTAATTTTCATTTCATTGGCTTGATTGATGTCTCTAAATAATCAGAGTAAATTATTGAACTTAATTGTTATATGTATGCGCATTGGTACTTGTGTATATGTGCACATACACATACAATTAATTAAATAAATATTCCAAACCCAAGCTATATAGCGCACACACCAAATAATCTCAAAATACCTTTTAAAGATGACCTAATTTATCAAGGCATGTGATAAGCATGGGCGGCAAAATCCACGACTAAGGGATGGAGAAGGAGAGGCTTACTTTTGACATTGTGCTACGTACGTACGCGCATATATATTACCATATTCATGACTAAGTAACCACTTCAGGTACAATAGATCATTTATTTGGGAGAGAGAGAGGACGGGGGGGGGGGGGGAGGGGGGAGAGTTTCCGACACTCCATTTGGACCCAGAGAGAGAAAATAAAGTTAGAAGAGGAAATTATGTACTCGTGTGGATTATAACTTAAGGAGAGAAGAGAAATTGAGCGAGTTTGACCTTCTAGAACAGTCAATTTTTTATCTCTCAGAAAGTTGAGCTCAATGAAGAAAATTTTATTTTCTCTTCCCTTCGATCAGGAAACAAAAAATTACGAGATAATTTATTTTATTTTTAAAAAATAATTTAAATATAAAATATAATTTTATTTTATATGTTTGATTACACTCTGTTAAAAAGAAATTAAGTTAATTAAAAAATATGTAGAATAAAATATTTATATAATTTTAAATAAAATTAAAATGATTATTCAAGATATATTTTATTGATATATCCAAAAAAATAAAACTAGTAAATTATGAACTGAATATATAGCTCCCACTCATATGTTGGATTATATAAAATCATATTTCGAGTCTATATCATGGTACTCAACTCCGCGACGGATTGAATATGTTGGATTTGACTCTAATTTGATCAATCTTACTCCTAAAGATTAAGAATGATTCAGAAATATTTTAAAAAGAATTCTTAAGAGAAGACCGACGACTAAAAGTAAATCGGAGACTCGGATGGACGGTGGAGATTTGTATATCATTTTTTTTTAGGATCAATTTCAAAATAGGTTAAATTATATTTAATAAATTTAATTTTAATTTTTTTATTATAAATTTTTTTGTGATAAATCTACACATATACACTCAAAATGTTTAATGGGATGTATATATAATTTCAAAAAAAAAAAAAGAACAAATTTTTGCTTGGACCTAATTTATATTAATACTTCATATTACACATATTATATTAAATAATTAATAAAATATTAAATAATTAATATTATAAAATAAAATAAAAAATAAAATATTTAAATAATTTATTGTATAATATAAATTTATTTTTAATTTGATGTGTATTAATTTTAGAGTCAGTATAAAATAAGATTATGGTGGGTGCATCCAAATTTTCATCTTACATTTCTCATGTCCTTTTTATGTGACGCTACTGCACGGCAGATTCATATATTCCATGTCAACACGAATCATTTCCATCTATTTCGTTCCAACATATCTACAAAGCATTAATATTCATCAGGGATGAGGTCACTGTAATGATAAGGATCCATGTTCACTAATCCCTTCAATTTTTAGTAATTAATTGTATCATTAAATTAATAAAGTCATGTAGTAACAAATTAATTAATCTATTCTCAAAAGATTTCTACGGAAGTATTGCGGAACACACGTCAAATTCACACGGCACACAAGTACACTAAACATTATAAAAAACTCTCAATTAAAAAATTTGCACATTTTTCTCTTAATTAGCTAGGTATCTACGGTGAAACTCTTAAATCTAAAACATGAATTATAAAGATTTTTAACCCTAAAAGTCTAATTCTAATAGAAAATAATCTTCGCTATTCATTCGAATCGTCGATTCATTTTTGACGATTGGTTCCTCTTAAAAACTCTCTCTAAAGTGTTTCTGAACTATTTTTAATCTCAACAATACAATATTAAATTAAATTATAGTCAAATTCGATTTATTCAGTTCGTTATGAAATTAACTGTCAGTATTTAATTTGGAGTGCTAGCTAGTATTGAAACACTGCGAAAAATACAGTATCAGCACTCAAAGTTGACTATCGATATTCCATATAAAAAATATTTTTTCACATTATTTTTACATTCCGAAGAACTTTCAAGAATTTTCTAATGTACTTTTTTTATAGCAGTACTTAAATTTTAAATTTTGCTACAAAGCTTAAATTTTAAATTCTTTTACAATAATATTGACTTGAAATTTTGCTTCACATAATCGAACAATCCTAGTCTCCTGCCTAAGCACGTTGGAAATTGCTTTAGCTAGGGGCCCACTTACAACTAAATTAAGTTTGACAATCTCTTACTTAAATTGACAAAGCAGTTCATTGTTAATTCTATCATTGTCTATACATAAATGATTATTATTTTATCTACGAATTGAACTATTGTTCTTCCTAACTGACGTATTAGTGGTTCTGCTATATCATTCATTAAATACGTGTACATGTTTAAACGGTGTGATCATGCGAAAAGGTGTTCGCTAATTATTATTTTAATAAAAAGATATTTCTATGTGCTAAAGATGTTTCTGCTGGTATATGTTCTCAAAATCAAACTTTGGTTCTATTAACCAGTTGTTTTTTTTTTTTAGCTACCCCACTAATCTTAGCCAAGGAAAGTGGATGGAAGATCCGGATATTTTTTGTCTCATGGGTAAAGCATCACATCAAATAGATTGATGCATGGCTAATTAAGTGTCACATCTTGAAATTAGTACACCATAATTTTCCATTCAGGGGAAAATTAATTAAAGCACGCATTATTCATGGGATAGTACATGCAGGTCCACAACAAAAAATTGCTGAGGAGGAAAAAGGTGCATGTGTCCGAGTGCAGCTCCATTACCAGCGCAGCAATTTTATGCAGATGCAACACATGAAAAGTAATAGTGATTTACTCTATTTTTGGCTTCTTGTGGGAGCCAAGTTTGCCCCGTACGTGGAGTTTAATTTGGAAGCTACTTGTTTCTCAAAATAATAGAAAAAATGTGTTTGTGCAGTTCATGCAGCTGCAATGAAAATATCCTAGAAGTTTCCATTCCCCACTTTTGAAAGTTTAGCCTAGGTAAGTTGTGCAGCACTAATGTGAGTTGTGCCATTGACATAGTCTAATTATTATTTGTGTGTGTTCTATTTTATTATATATATATTTTTAAAAATTTTAAAATAATTAAATTTATTTACAGTATGAATAAATTAAACGGGTCAAGCAATCTTTCTCTCAATCTTTTTTTTTTTTTTTTTGAAAGTTATACTGTTGTATATATGAAAAGCTATTATACCAAAAAGTATCATAATCATTTTCTCTTCTTTTTGTGAGCAATACTAATAACTAGTCATTTTTAAGGACTAGTTTTCTCCCAATTGTCACATTAATTTTTTAAACATATTAAAATTTAATTTGAAAATTTTAAACTCTAAGAAAGGGATCAGAAGCTTTGAAATAGGGTTGTAATTCCTACCACCCTTGTTGGAAAATATACAAATTTTTAATTGACAACTCTTTAATTAACTTCCAATTTTTTAGGTTTGATTTTTTTTATGGTTAATTAAGTTAAAAGTTTTTTTTTTTGTTTACTTTATTTCTCAATTAGTTATTAGCCGTTGATTAATATATTTTTATTCAACATAGAGTAGTTTAAATTATAAATTTGATATTACCAATTAATGGTAATATACCTAATTTATTTAGCAAAAATATCTCAATTTCAAAAATATTAAAATTTGAGGAGTATGAATAAAAAGGATTATAAATTAAGAGGCCATTTTATAACCGCGATAGTTGAGGGAATCTCCATACACAATTTTTTTTTCCCTTTTTATTATATTATAAATTTGTGCCAGTTTAATAAAATAAATCCACTTAAAATAAAATTTAAAGTAGGTGGATAGCATGTTGATCCTGTTTGGTGTCAGTTTCAACTATTTTTAAAAAATAAAAGTCTATATTATTAAATATTCTAATTAATGAACAAATTTTCTCATTCATTTATTTATTTGTTGGATTACAGCATATCTTGATTAAATATGAAACTTCATTAAAAAAAAAAGAAATAAGTAAAAAAAATTACATAGATTTTGCTTTTGTTGTCAAATAAAATATTTAATTACATATATTTTTGAAATAATTATCAGCTACAAATTCATTCAACGCAATGAAGTTTAAGTTTTTTTTTTTTTTTTTCTAAGTGGTATTAAATGCAACATTCATTAACCGATAATTCTAGCTTCGTCCCGTGTGAGAAATCAAATTAATGTCAGCACCACCTGTACATTATGGTCATATTTGAATCTCAGAATAATATAACCAATAAGAACTAATTAGATATAATAATTTTTTTGTTTATTTGGAAGCTATGAATTTTGTTTTTTTTTTTAAAATTAATATTTATAATTTTGTAGAATAATATATTTAATTTATGAGATAATTTATTTCATTTGTAAAAACTGACTTGAACACCAAATATAATACCTATTCTAGATATTTGATGACCACAGAGATCTTAAAATAAACATATCATTCAAGAAATATTTTCCATGACCTTTGGAAGGTGCATATATATATATATATATATATATATATATAGTCCGGCTATTATTTTTGTACAAACACTAAGCAATTGATATTTGTAAGTTTTCTATCGTTAGAACTATCTCTTTGACTAATTTTAATTTTTAGATCTTTCTATTCTACTAACCACTCATTTAACCCAAGGGACTATTATCCTAACCCCACATTTTTTCATCCAAGGGCTAAAACCTATAAACATCAATGATTTTGTACTTTTGCAAGTATAGGGAGCTCAATTCTATATATAGAATTGATCTAACGGTAGAAAACTTACAAGCATCAATTACTTGGTGCTTGTACAAGTATAGTAGCCGGACTCTATATATATATAGAGAGAGAGAGAAAGAGAAAGAGAGAGAGAGAGAGAGGCTGGTATATTGTGAATGACTAAAAATAAAAATCTCATAAAAACTAGTGATATAAAACTCAAATTTCAAATCGAAAGTATTGATCTTTTTCTTCATGTAAAAATAATTTTTTATTAAAATTTTATCTAATTTGGATTGTTCTACATCATTAAACATATGAACGTGTCACATTAATCGTTAAAATAGTAAGTCTTGAGACTCTTTTAACACTTGGTAAAAAATGTCGAAAAATTATCAAATTTAGTTTCTAAATAGTTCTAATAGCGCAGATAATGCCTAACTGAGCCAATCGTCGAATCATAAATATGGAGGCCTCCGTACTTTCAAAAGTACATGAAACATAATATATATATATATATATATATATATATATATATATATATATATATATATATATATATATATATATATATATATATGTGTGTGTGTGTGTGTGTGTGTGTGTGTGTGTGTAGAAGCTCCCTAAAAGTGGTGTTGTGACGCCCCACTTCCCAGGGGGTCACCCATCCTAGAACTACTCTAGCTCTAGCACGCTTAACTCTCATAACCTCTTGGATCTTGCTACCATCCAAAATGTTATAGCCGGGTTAAGAGATTTAGTTCTATTATATCATTTATATATATAACTAATCCAAATTCCGGGGGTGTCACAACGGGAGTAGCGCGGCCGGCACGGGCAGGCGCGCGGGCAGGGGCGGGCGTCGGAAGTTGGTGTGCCATGTGGCGGCGATTGGTGCGCTGGGGACACGTGGTGGCTTCGGATTAGTGGGTGTATCGGGCGCGGTGCGTGCAGCACGACGACTGTGGTGGCTAACACACGTCGGCGTGTGGTAGGGCAGCGCGACGCGGGCGCCGAGGGGATAAGGCGCGCCACGTGGCGGCCTCCCATTGGCCGAGCGCGATCGCGCTGTCGGGCTGCAATTGGATGAGGGCGCCACATGGCGGCTGCTATTTGGTTGGGCCGTTGACTGCGGGCGTTGGGTTGGATGGGCGACACGTGGCTCAATCGGACGGCTGAGGGAGTTTCGGGCGCTCCTCGCAGCCGGCTTCTCAGAGGATTCGGGCGCCCAAAAATGCACCCAGAGCCCGAATTCTTGGGATTTTTTCAGAGATTTTGGGCTATAAATTGGTCCCTTCTTCCACCATTTCTGCTCTTTTGGAAACTTGGTTTTTGGGAGATTTTTACAAAGCTTCTTCCTCCACTCCTTCTTCATCTCCACCACCATTGAAGGACTTTGGGGGAGCTTCTACACCAGTGACACCCCCGGAATTTAGATTAGTCCTATTTATAAACGATATAATATGACTAAATCTCTTAACCCGGCTATAGCATTTTGGATGGTAGCAAGATCCAAGAGGTTATGAGAGTTAAGCGTGCTAGCGCTAGAGTAGTTCTAGGATGGGTGACCCCCTGGGAAGTGGGGCGTCACAGTTGGTATCAGAGACATTCACCAGCTGGAAATGTGAGATAAGTCTCGGCTGAGCCAGGGTTATATAGCGGGTATAGCGAGGCTCCCCGGCTAATGACCGTTATGGGTGGAGTGCAGCTCCCCACAAGGTCGGCTAAGGCTAGCGAGACGAGTCTCACATCGCCTGGTGCTTGTGAGTATGCTTGAGCCTGACGTGGACGTCAGGGCTTAAAGGGGGGGAAGAATGTGACACCCCCGGAATTTGGATTAGTCGTATATATAAATGATATAATAGGACTAAATCTCTTAACCCGGCTATAGCATTTTGGATGGTAGCAAGATCCAAGAGATTATGAGAGTTAAGCGTGCTAGAGCTAGAGTAGTTCTAGGATGGGTGACCCCCTGGGAAGTGGGGCGTCACAGTAACGAAAAGAAAGAGGAGAGGGGGGGGGAGGAGGGGGGGGGGGGTATTTATAGGCCCAGCCTAGCCCATAAGGGAATCCGGATTCGGGCGCCGGATTCGGGTGCCCGAATCCGGCCCAGGCCCATTACTGTGCGCGCCCGAAACATTCCCGGCGCGCCATGTCACCCAACTCCGTGCCCCACGCGCCCGCCAATCGCGGCGCGCCGCGTGGCGACGCGGTCCACGGCGGGGACCGTGGGCCGCGGTTCACGCCGGATCCGCCGGGTCACTGCGTCGGCCAATGAGCGGGCGACACGTGGCCCGGGCGGTCCATCGTGCGCCGCGCCCGGTGCCCCTGTCGCGCGTGCGTTGACCGGCCAATCAACGTGCGCCACGTGTCACCGCCTCCACTCGCTGCGCCCGGTGCACGCACCCGATGCACCCGCTGAACCCGAAGCCGCCACGTGTCCCCAGCGCGCCCGATGGGGAGCCGCCACGTGGCACACCAACCCAAACACCGTGCCTGCCCGCGCGCCTGCCCGGCCCGCGCACCTGCCCGCGCTCGCTCCCGTGGGCCGAGCCCACTGCGCTGCCTCTCCAGCTCCGTCACGTGGCGTACGGCACCACTAGAAAGCCGCCACGTGGCACACTCCACGGTCCACCGGTCCACCGTGCACCCGAAAATACTGAAAACTTCCGGGTGTCCGTTTTCGAGCGTCCGGACTCAGAAAAATACAAGTAAATAGCGATTTTCTATTGTTTTTCCGCACTAAATCCAAATACGGCCTCCGTTTTGCCCAATTCCGCTTCTAAATTTCGACGGGTGCCTTCGACTACACTCGGGATCAATTCAACACACTGAGTCCATCTCTTGAGTCCGAAACGCACCCAAACAACTCTAACACCCAACAAAGGCCTCGAGAAGTTGTTGATCCAACAGTAATCCTCTTGTGGAAATTCGGGTCCTCACACCCGTGGGCCGCACCTACCAAGCCCGCTACACCAGCCAACCGCAGGCCGCCACGTGGCCACCGAGTGCCAACGGGAAGCCGCCACGTGTCCTCCGGTCCACGGCTCCCCCCTCATGCACCCGAAATATACTGAAAACTTTGAGTTGTCTGTTTTCGTGCGTCCGGACTCAGAAAAACACATGTAAATAGTCAATTTTGATCGATTTTTCGCGCTGAATTCAAATTCGATGTCCGTTTTGCATGAATCCACTTCTATTTTTCGACGAAACACCCAAATAGATAAAGTAGATCCATTTCTCGCACTGAGTTCGTTTCTTGGGTCTGATTTGCGCGCAACCAACACTAACAACAGAAATAGGCCTCCACAAGGTGTCGACATGCTATAACATCTGTGGAGATCTGAGTCATCACACTAACACTTTGGTATTCAACGCGTCCCCTGGATCTTGAGTTTTCATGAAATTTTTATGCCATCTTTGGAACCCTTATGCACAGCTTAGAAGTTTTGGACAACACTCACAATTTTCCATCTTTTGGATAGTAGGATTAGAGTTTTGAGCTGATTTTTAGGAAAAAATATTCAAGACTTGAAGCCCTACAATTTTGGTATTTACCACTTCACCCAGATCTGGAGTTTCCTTGGAGTTTATTTGCCATCTTTGGAGTCTTTGTGCACAGATTTGTTGTTTGGATAGTTCAAAGTATTTTTGGAATGTCTCTTTGATTTGTGCATGGATTTTAGAGTTCTTTGGCTTGATTTGCATCTACTCTCGAAGAGGAATCTATTGACACCTTGCATGCTGGATTTGGAGCTCATTTGCTTAGGTAACATTAACAATCTTCTTGACCTTGTGATAGGGGATGACTGCAGTTTTGTTTTGGGTTTTGTTTTGAGGAAAGAGCCTTTGGATGCAGATTTCTTGGTGAATACTTGATCTTTTTCGGAATTTCAAAGTTTGGTCATCTTTTTAAGTTTAAGGTGAGTAATTTTCCTTTTGAAATTAGTGGAAAATTTCTTATGGTTTGGTCCCTATAATTCTTGGAAGTTCATGCTGAAAATTGATGCAATTTTGGATAGTAATGTAATATTTGCTTAATATGTTAATGAAGGGGAATTGGAGATGGATTTTTGGGGCTTTGGAGATGCTCTTGGGATAGAGGACACCTTAGATTTGCTATTTGGAGCTTCACCTTGAGGTGAATAATGCAAAATTTTCATCCCCTTTATCAACTAAGTGTTTGCTGAAATTCTAGAATTAATCTGCGCAGCGCTTGTTGTTCCTGCGATTGCGCCCACTCCGAGTAAAGATTTTGGGTGATTCTTGTGGCGTTGGATTCTAAGAGGCTGAGGATTAAGCATGCCAAATTTCAGCTAGAGCGGGCGTCAGATTGACTACTTTCAGGTGGGTTGAATTTCCTCTAAAATCAGCGGGCGGTTTCCTAATTCTATCTTATAGTGAGCATGCATGATTAAGTGTACACCTTATGTGATTGAGATGTAGGCATGATGAATTGTACATATTATTTTGATTGAGAGCATGCACGATAAAGTTATCCATATTATGTTGATTGAGAGCCTACATGATGAAGATGTTCACCCTATGTTAGTTGAGAGCTTGCATTTTGAAGTTGTACACATTAGGTTGATTGAGAGCATGTTTGATGGAAATGTTCACTTTATGTTGTTTGAGTTACAAACATGTATGATAGAATTAGTAGATTAATCATCGCTTATGATAATGGAATTGTGGAACCTTGACTAGCACCCTGTCATATGTTTGCATGTATTAACCAGACTAGTAGAAAATCCTCACTTGGGCTAATTTCTTTTATGTTCTAGACCTTCTACACATTGCATGTTCATTCCCCTAGACTTAGAGTTTTCTCCTCATCCGGGTAGTGGGCCGAGTTGTCCGAACAGTGTAGGATGCACGTTGCGTTCGTGCCGGGGGGCCAAGTGGAGTCTGGCGGTTGAGGTTAGTTTGGTGCTAGTTTCGGGAGTCGTTTGGGATGATGGTGATCCCGGATCGTTGGTTTTTCCTCTGAATGGTCTGGGCCACTGAGTTGTGGCAGTGTTAATCTTATGATAGCAGGATCTTGAAACTAGAATGTTTTTGGACACACATGATTTTAGTAAACCAATATTTTCTTCCCAAATTTCGAGGGGCGCCAGAACCCGTTCTTATTTGATCAGGGCGAAGGCATTAGTCCTTCGAGGTTTGGGAAATAAATCCAGTCTTCAACTAATTTTCATAAAGAACTAAACTTTATTAAAATTGGGTTTCCACAAATCAAGATAATTTTCTAAAAAGAAAGTTACTTTTATCCTCACCTAGAGAGTAGTCGAGTGAAAATTGTTTTTAGGAACAAATGTCATCTTTTTATATAAACTTTCTCACCCCGATGAGGGTAATCTGGGTTCTAAGGGCTGCCTCCTTGTTTGGGGTGAGAGCTACGGGAGGCTAGGCTTGGAACCTGTTTTATTTGATTAGGGTTGTAGGCGTCAGTTCCCCGGAATTCTCGGTCCCGGTGTTGTTAGTCGGTTGAGTTCGATGTTGGGCCAATGAGTATTCCGGCCGGCGTGGTTAGTTGTTTTGGGTTTGCGAGTTTTCCGGTCTGTTTCTGTCACACCCCGGGGTTGAAACTGCGACCCGGGCCCGCCAACAGATCCGCCGCCTATACAGAAAACCCCGTATAGACGAAGCGTCTAACCTGCAAAAAGAAGGATACTATAGCTATACAGATATCAGAGCTGAAAAGTAAACTACTGAATAAATATATACACCTCCTCAAATAATACATGCCAGGTCCTCACAATACATAAGTCACTCCAAAACTAAAACTCTCAAAAGTAAAAAGTATATGATACATCCCAAAAGGTACATCTACTCTCGCTGGAAGAAGACTGGTAGGGATCTAGCTCGCGACTCCCTTACCTCGATCAGCAGGATCAGCAACTGGAGCAGCGGGGACTGGAGTAGAGGTCCCTAGGGAAAGGTCACCACGGCGGGTGTGAGAACTACATCCCACAGTAGTTCTCAGTGGTTACCGCCAACAAGCCCGACGGTCTGCCCACTAAGTCTACTAGAGGCATAAAGTAACAAATGCAATACTGAAAGGAAAAGAGCTGAAAAATAACTCTACAGCTACTATGCCTCTATCTAAATGCTCAAGGAGTGATACAGATGGAAACATGATGCATCTATTATCTCTCAAATACAATCACCCAATCTACACTGACTGCCACATAGGGACCAGTCAAACCTGCGCCCACCTACGGCCGTTACATCCAAGGAGGACCGGACTTACGTAGGGCGTCCGTGACTGCCAAAACTGGCCCAGCCAGAGGGACTGCGTCGACATGTCGCGATAGCAAAGTAACTGGCCCAACTCCGGAGTGGCACTCGAGGGGCGCGACCCCACCGAGGAAAGTATCTGCGCATCTCTGTCGAGCTCAATATGGCTCATGCAGGCTATAGTCCAATCCACGATCAGCAAGATCGACAGTACCCAAATCACCTCTCTAACTCACTAACAGGAACCACTAGAACAGTCGGGACCGCTGACAACCCAACGGCTCCCCAAATAGGAACATCAACTCAACAAGCAAACTCACTAGCTGGGTATACTCCACAGCCGACAACAATGGAGGGTCCGGGAAGCCCGAAAGATGAACTTTTGATGTCTATTTATAGGCTATAAACTTTTTGGAAAGAGATAAAAATAAAAAACTACCTTAACTGAATTTTTCCCGCACGGCGATCCGGACTGGAATAAGTCTGATCCGGACTGTCGTCTTCAGACAAGAAAATTTCCAGGAAAAAGGTTCGGGGTCCGGACTGGATGGTTCTGATTCGGACTGATTCATGCGATATAACAAAAACATAGTTCGGGGTCCGGACTGGATAAAGGTTGATCCGGACTGGTATTTCGCATGAACCAAACTATGTTCGGGGTCCGGACTGGATCTGCTTGATCTGGATCCAGAACATATAAAATGCTCAGTTTTTTATTTTTATGTAATGGAAATTATTCCAAGTGTTTCTAAACAATAATAATGTATTCAAATCATCAAAAATATTTAGTTTAACGTACCTGATCATTTTGAATCCATTCTTCTTGAGATTGATGTATGCGATCTTCAAGTCTTTAA
Organism: Tillandsia leiboldiana; assembly: GCA_029204045.2. NCBI lineage: Eukaryota > Viridiplantae > Streptophyta > Magnoliopsida > Poales > Bromeliaceae > Tillandsia > Tillandsia leiboldiana. The sequence continues at coordinate 45,910,304 of CM055060.1, read as the reverse complement.
CTTCAATCTTCAAGACTCAAAACACTTCACGAAATACGACAATACAAAAATCCTTCACAATCTCCCCCTTTGGCGGTTTCGTGATAAAATATAAAATCTACATAACAAAATAGAAAATTAATTTTTGTTGCTATCACCATACAACAAAAATACGCATGAACGATCCAAAAAAAATGAATACAAGATTTAACTACTAAAACAAACTATAGATTTAGACATAACCAGGGTGTAGTGGCCCAGATCCCCGTGTAGCTTTCCCCCGTGATCCGTGGTGCCAAACACCTGTTATTGGTGAGTCGGGCCCGTAATGCATCAAATGGACGTGTTAGACGGACTCAGTGAGGTTTCTGGATCAAACCTGTCTTTCTGCTGCTTTTGCTGAATCTTGGAAGAGGTTTCAGGCCGATCGGAGGTCGGTTTTGGATTCAGCGCGAAAAAACGTTGAAAAACGGCTATTTGCTTGTATTTTTCTGAGTCCGGATGCCCAAAAGTGGACACTCAGAAGTTTTTAGTGGATTCGAGTGCATGGGGAAGCCGTGGACTGGCTGGGTGCCACATGACGGCCAGGTAATGGCCCGCTCACGCGGTGCGGTCCACGGAGAGGCGCGGGGGGTGCATGGACCGAGGCGGGGGACACGTAGCGTCCCCGGTGTGGCCGGCCCACGCGGTGCGGTCGACGGAACCCGCGCGAGTGCCGTGTACCAGGCGCGGGGACACGTGGCAGCCTGGGATAGGCGGGCTCACGTGGACGCGATCCACGGAGGTGCACGTGGGCGCCTCAGGACGCGTGGGTGGTAGGGAGGGCAGGCAGCGTGGCACGGCGCACGTGGGCCGCGGTCGAGTGCGGGCCACGTGGCGCCCTGCGATTCGCAGGCGCCATCAACCCGTTTGACCGGGAGAGGGCCACACGTCGTCGCCCAGGCGCGCTTGCACACGCAGTCCCATGTTCGGGACACGTGTCAAGCGCAGGACGATCCGGGCGCTGGTCGTTTGGGCCTTTGGATCGGGCTTTCGGTGCCCAAAAATTTCCGGGTGCCCGAATCTTCGGCTCGAAACCGCAGTAAGCCCATTTTTTTGGGCTGGGCCTATAAATAGGCCCCTTGCAGCACCTTTGAGCCGTTTTCTGGGCTTTTTCATGTGGGTTATGAATAATATGGATCTGAATAGGGGAAAAACCACATAGAGAGGGGGTGAATAGGTGTAAACAATAAACACACCAAATCATTGCGTAAAAAATAACCCAATGCGGGAAATAAATAAAGTACGCAAGATTTACGTGGAAAACTCCGTCACAGGAGTAAAAAACCACGGGACCGATAACACGGCGAAATCCACTAAGATTAAACACGTACAAGGTGATTTACCGTAACCCTACAACTCAACCTTTTCCATACGCTCCTAGTTGATCTTCTCCGCTCGCTCCACAACGCTCCTCGACTCCACGTGTCACGCCCCGGGGTCGAAACTGCGACCCGGGCTCGCCAACAGATCCGCCGCCTATACAAAACCCCGCATAGGCGAAGCGTCCAACCTGCAAGAAAAAGGACTACAGCTAAACAGATATCAGAGCTATAAAAATAAACTGCTGTAAAACTAAAATTCAACCATCTGTACAACTGGAAACAAAGGTACAATATCCATCTCCCAAAAATGATCATATACAAAATTGTAGTAGCCGCTGGTTTAAAATGTTCTTGGGTCTACTTTTGGGTTTCGATTATTTCGCAATTCGTTTCGGGGGGCTGGAGGGTGATCGAATAATTCCTTGTTTCCGGACAGACCGTCGGGGCTCGCGGGTATTTTTAGTTAATAGAGCTCGCGAAACGGAGAACGACGGCGAAATCGGTTTTGAATTTCGACGCCGGAATCTCCCGGAATAAATTCCGGAAGGTAGCTAACGGTTCAGGTGGTCAACACGGTTTTTCAGGCAGACCGGACCCTGGTTCGCACCCGGCTTGTACCCGTTTTTGACTTGAACTGGGTTCATTCCCATTCCCCAACTTAACCGCTCCCGCCACCTTAATCGCTCCCGCCTTTTCCCGGTCGTACAACTCCCCACGAACCACCCCAACTTCCCACCACTTCCCCCCCCCCCAACTTCCCACAACCCCACAACTTCCCACGAACCGCCCCAACTTCCCACCACTCCCCCCAACTTCCTGCCCTTAACTCCCCTGCGTACGAAACCCCAAAGAGGAACGAGAACCCACTTCCCCAACCTTTCAGTTTCCCAACCAAACCTTACTATTTCCCTTACCGATCGAGTGGAGAAGCAAGGCGGAGCGGGTGAGGAGAAGGAAGATCGCTGGCATACCCTTCACCCAAGAACAGGACGATCATTCCCTAGATCAACCCTAGCCGACGAAACCAAGGTAAGCATGGCTTAGGGTTCTTGATTTGGGCGTTTCTTGGTTTTCGTAGTAAAAAGGGAGGAGGGGAGTCGGCGCCATCACCGGAGCCACGCATGCGGGCGGCGCCGCATGAGGGCGGCGCCGCGTGCATCCGCATGCGGGCGGCGCCGCATGCGGGTGGCGCCGCATGCGGGCGGCACCGCATGCGGGCGGCGCCGCATGCCCCCGCATGCGGGCGGCGCCGCATGCGGGCGGCACCGCATGCGGATACGGGCGCCGCATGCGGATGCGGGCGCCGCCGCATGCGGGCGGCTCCGCATGCGGGTGCGGGCGGCACCGCATGCGGGCGGTGCCGCATGCGGGCGCCGCCGCACGCGGGCGACTCCGTATGCGGGTGCGGGCGGCACCGCATGCGGGCGGCACCGCATGCGGGTGCGGGCGGCACCGCATGCGGGCGGCGCCGCGTGCGGGCGGCACCGCATGCGGGCGGCGCCGCGAGCGGGCGGCGCCGCGAGCGGGCGGCGCCGCATGCCCCCGCATGCGGACAGCGCCGCATGCGGGCTGCACCGCACGCGGGCGGCACCGCAGGCGGGCGGCGCCGCGTGCGGGCGGCGCCGCGTGCGGGCGGCGCCGCGTGCGGGCGGCGCCGCATGCGGGCAGCGCCGCATGTGGGCAACGCCGCGCGCACCCACAAGTGGGAAGCGCCGCATGTGGGTGACGCCGTGTGCGGACGGCACCGCACATAGTTAGTACGCCGCCCAGCCGTGCGGGGCCGGGCGCGTACGGGTACGAATTGTGCGCAAGGGGTGGAGCGCGCCGGGTGTTCTAGTCTTTGATCTTGCGGAGTCTTGAATTTTTGACTCCTGTATGACAGGTTCTTATAGGTCCGGGCAGGCACCCGAGACGCGGGAGAACCTAGCATCGGTCAGGAGCGCGACAACAAGGTGGGTTTACGGTTGAGGCTGAGTATAGTGTTAGTATTCCGAAAGGGATTTTTATTGTTATTCGGTACTAACGCTGATGGTTTCTATGATGTACTATATTACCCCGTGTTCTGGTTAGTTATGCTCGAGTTGCGACACGCGCACCCGCGGTCTGGCCACCGCAAAGGGTGCTCTTTTCCGGAAAGGCGGTCTTCGACCCGTGTTACCCACGAGGGGATGTAGTGGGGCCCCCGTAGGTGTGGGGTTTGAGGCATCAAGGTGCGAGCGCTGCGACCTGTCGGGATAGGTGCCCGACGAGGTCAGGTGTGCGACCCGCCGGGATAGGTGCCCGATGAGGTCAGGTGTGCGACCCGCCGGGATAGGTGCCCGACGCGGTCAGGTGTTACAGGTGTTACCGGGGTTACAGGTGTTACAGGTGGTACAGGTGGTTGCGAGTTACCGTTACGAGTAGAGTGGTTGCTCTGGCTAGTCTTACTTTTGTGGCTTGGTATTACTTTACTGCTTTAGTATTGTTATTATGATAGTGTCGCTGACTACCCACTCTGTGACAGGTACCTCCAGGGGGTAGAGGTAGGCGACGGTGAGGCCGAGGTGGCAGCAGTCGGGCTGAGGGAGCCCTAGTATGCTGTTTTCTTTACTTTCTCTGCATTTCATTTGGTATTGTAGGTTACTGTGTGGTTCTCGATACCCTTGTGGGGTCGTGTGGATGTTGAGTACTTTCATTCTGGTTATGCACTACTGTTTCCTTTATTGTTCCCGTTTGGCCGTTTTCTAAACAAACCAACTAGAAAACAAAAGAAAAAGGACTTCGAAAACTGTTTTCAAAAGTCTAGGGTCGGGTGGGCCCGTTTTCTAAACCTTGTGGATTTATGCCGTTTTCCAATCGGTTTTTCAAAACCTAAGGCCGTGTGGGCCTGTTTTCAAAACGGTGAGTTTATACGTTCAACCTGACTGGCCACGGGTATTGTTTCGTCTTCATGCACCGTACTACTTCGAACTGTTGTGATTAAATGGAAAATGATTGCTTATGTTCGACTATTGTAACAGCCGCGACGCCGTGCATATACAAAGGAGACTCTGCCCGATTTTCGAGTAAATCTGTATATGTGGCGGGTCTGGGCACGCGCCGGGGAAGGAGGTTTTTAAACAAAAAAAAAAAAAAGAGTATATGCAAATTCAAACCATTTTCAGTGGTCGTCTTCCGCTTAATGAAACCCCCGGGGCGTGACAGATTTAGATGGTATCAGAGACTTTGCTTTAATCACAACAGTGACGGCCAACATCCACCGAGATATCACACTTAACTACGAATAAATGAAATGTGTGGGACGTAAGGGTGTAGGACGTGAGTGAACGTGGGGGAAGGGGGGATTTGTGTGATTTATTTACGCACGGTTTTCTTGGTATGCTGGGACTAATGTGTTTCCATGGTGTGCACAGATAGAAGCCCGATTTTGGGTAGGTAACTGCTGCCGGACATGGACCTTGCGGCAGAGGCGAACCGCTTACTACGCAACCAGCTGCGCGACGTGGCTGGGCAACTGCTAACTCTCGCGGAGCACGTGGGTATACTGACCCAGGAGCTTGAGGGTGTCGACCACGCCCAGCACGGCACCGGTGGTGTTAACCCCCGTGGGATACCACCGACTGGCGTTTCCACCTTTCAGGGAGCGGTCAACCTGGCCGTGCGCGCGGAGCTAGAGCGTACACGGCGGGCACACCCCTACCCCCGCCCGACAGGGGACCCCTACCAGTGCGGCAGAGCGACCAAGCGCCAGAGGAACGGGCCGAAACCCGGGCAGGCGATGAGGGAGGGACCTGCACCACCAACGCCATGCGTCATTTGTGACGGTGCGCATCCAATGATGGATTGCCCTTGGCGGGACGAACATTGCTTCCGGTGTGGCAGGCCGGGCCACACACGTTACGAGTGCCCCCGGAAGCCGGGCGTCACCAGACCCCCGGCACCGAGACCTGATGACCCACGCCTGACGGACTCTTCCGATACCGAGTCCCCACCCCGCCACGCCGAACGTAGCTGGCCCAGAGGTTGTGGACGGACCTCCCCAGCCGCCCCGGGGAGCAGTGATGCAGAATCCTAGAACCAAAAATCACAGGATAGGAGTGGGGTTACTTCCCTAGTCCGCCTTAGGAGTTGTGAACGGAAATCACAGAGTGGGAAGGCGGGTCGGGCGCCAGGTAGGAACCCCTTACAAATGGTTCTGAGGAGAGAACCCTACCTAGTTTGTTGGTCTGTTCAAACCCCCGGAGGGGAAACTTTGCGGAAGTGGCCACTACCGCGACTGTAGCAGACAAGGTGTCACCACCCCCCGACGACGACAGCAGAGGCGGTGTCTTGAGTTACGGAAGGATTACGACCTAACGATCCAATACCACCCCGGGGAAAGCAAACGTGGTAGCGGACGCTCTGAGCAGGAAGGGGCGATTGGAGGGAGGATCGGTGGGTGCGATAACTGAGCAGAGCAACTTGATCGCGGAATTTTCACGACTAGGGTTGGAAGTAGTGCCAGCAGGCACGGTTGTACAACTTCTAACTTTAGTGGTCAAGCCAACACTGTTAGAAAAGATTCGAGAGGGACGGCAGGCGGACTCGCACTTACAGCTTGTAAGAGACAAGATCTCCTCGGATCAGGAAGGTGACTTTTCATTGGAAGGCGATGGCACTCTACGGTTCCGCGGGCGGATTTGCGTGCCGGATACCCCGGAATTGAAGAAGGAAATTTTATCTGAGGCACACAGCGCCCCTTATGCAGCGCATCCAGGAGGCACAAAGATGTACAGGGACCTCAAGCAGACCTTCTGGTGGCCCAAGATGAAGAGGGGTGTAACTCAATTTGTAGCTCATTGCCTAGTGTGTCAACAGATAAAGGCGGAACATCAACGACCGGCGGGAAAGTTACAACCCTTACCAGTACCGGAGTGGAAGTGGGATCATATCACCATGGACTTTGTCACCGGGTTCCCACGTTCACCACAAGGACACGACACAATATGGGTTGTGGTGGACCGGCTAACTAAGTCAGCGCACTTCGTGCCGATTCACACAACCTGGACCAGAGAGCGGTTGGCTCAAGTCTACCTCAGCGAGATTGTAAGACTGCATGGGGTACCGGCATCGATCACATCAGACAGAGACACGCGTTTTGTCTCAAAGTTTTGGCAGAGTCTGCAACAAGCCTTGGGGACTAAATTGCACTTCAGCACAGCCTTCCACCCTCAGACAGACGGGCAGTCGGAGCGAGTGATACAGACGCTAGAGGACGTGCTTCGGGCCTGTGTACTCGATTGGGGAGTCGGTTGGGAGCGTTACCTACCACTTGTAGAATTCGCTTACAACAATAGCCACCAGGCCAGCATCCTGATGGCACCCTACGAAGCCTTATACGGGAGACGCTGCCGATCCCCGATCTGTTGGGACGACTTGGGAGAACGGAAGTTCTTGGGACCCGACTTGGTGGAAGAAACAGAAGAGAAGGTGCGCCTCATCAGACAGCGCTTACTAACCGCCCAGAGTCGACAAAAGAGCTACGCGGATCAAAGGCGCCGCGACTTAGAGTTCCAGGTAGGAGAACACGTGTTTTTGCGGGTCTCGCCGTCCAGGGGAATCAAGCGATTCGGGTTAAAAGGCAAGCTAAGCCCGCGGTTCGTGGGGCCATTCGAGATCCTGGAACGGATTGGCCCAGTGGCTTACCGCCTTGCCCTACCACCGAACCTCAACCGGATTCATGACGTGTTCCACGTTTCGATGCTCAAGAAATACCTCCCCGACCCGTCGCATGTCCTGGACGTCTCGACACTCGAACTAAAGGAGGACCTAAGCTTCGAGGAAACCCCTGTGCGAATACTAGCAAGAGAAAGCAAGACGCTTCGAAACCGAGACATCCCCTATGTAAAGGTGCACTGGAACAACCACGAGGAGCGGGAAGCGACGTGGGAACTAGAATCGAAGATGAGGGAGGGCTACCCCTATCTCTTTACCGCGAACCAGGATTGAGTTTCGAGGACGAAACTCGTTTTAAGAGGTGAGTGGTGTAGTAGCCGCTGGTTTAAAATGTTCTTGGGTCTACTTTTGGGTTTCGATTATTTCGCAATTCGTTTCGGGGGGCTGGAGGGTGATCGAATAATTCCTTGTTTCCGGACAGACCGTCGGGGCTCGCGGGTATTTTTAATTAATAGAGCTCGCGAAACGGAGAACGACGGCGAAATCGGTTTTGAATTCCGACGCCGGAATCTCCCGGAATAAATTCCGGAAGGTAGCTAACGGTTCAGGTGGTCAACACGGTTTTTCAGGCAGACCGGACCCTGGTTCGCACCCGACTTGTACCCGTTTTTGACTTGAACTGGGTTCATTCCCATTCCCCAACTTAACCGCTCCCGCCACCTTAATCGCTCCCGCCTTTTCCCGGTCGTACAACTCCCCACGAACCGCCCCAACTTCCCACCACTTCCCCCCCCCCAACTTCCCACAACCCCACAACTTCCCACGAACCGCCCCAACTTCCCACCACTTCCCCCAACTTCCTGCCCTTAACTCCCCTGCGTACGAAACCCCAAAGAGGAACGAGAACCCACTTCCCCAACCTTTCAGTTTCCCAACCAAACCTTACTATTTCCCTTACCGATCGAGTGGAGAAGCAAGGCGGAGCGGGTGAGGAGAAGGAAGATCGCCGGCATACCCTTCACCCAAGAACAGGACGATCATTCCCTAGATCAACCCTAGCCGACGAAACCAAGGTAAGCATGGCTTAGGGTTCTTGATTTGGGCGTTTCTTGGTTTTCGTAGGAAAAAGGGAGGAGGGGAGTCGGCGCCATCACCGGAGCCACGCTTGCGGGCGGCGCCGCATGAGGGCGGCGCCGCATGAGGGCGGCGCCGCGTGCATCCGCATGCGGGCGGCGCCGCATGCGGGTGGCGCCGCATGCGGGCGGCACCGCATGCGGGTGGCGCCGCATGCGGGCGGCGCCGCATGCGGGCGGCGCCTCATGCACCCGCATGCGGGCGGCGCCGCATGCGGGCGGCGCCGCATGCGGGCGGCACCGCATGCGGATACGGGCGCCGCATGCGGGCGGCACCGCATGCGGATGCGGGCGCCGCCGCATGCGGGCGGCTCCGCATGCGGGTGCGGGCGGTGCCGCATGCGGGCGCCGCCGCACGCGGGCGGCTCCGCATGCGGGTGCGGGCGGCACCGCATGCGGGCGGCGCCGCACGCGGGCGACTCCGCATGCGGGTGCGGGCGGCACCGCATGCGGGTGCGGGCGGCACCGCATGCGGGCGGCGCCGCGTGCGGGCGGCACCGCATGCGGGCGGCGCCGCATGTGGGCAACGCCGCGCGCACCCAGAAGTGGGAAGCGCCGCATGTGGGTGACGCCGTGTGCGGACGGCACCGCACGCAGTTAGTACGCCGCCCAGCCGTGCGGGGCCGGGCGCGTACGGGTACGAATTGTGCGCAAGGGGTGGAGCGCGCCGGGTGTTCTAGTCTTTGATCTTGCGGAGTCTTGAATTTCTGACTCCTGTATGACAGGTTCTTGTAGGTCCGGGCGGGCACCCGAGACGCGGGAGAACCTAGCATCGGTCCGGAGCGCGACAACAAGGTGGGTTTACGGTCGAGGCTGAGTATAGTGTTAGTATTCCGAAAGGGATTTTTATTGTTATTCGGTACTAACGCTGATGGTTTCTATGATGTACTATATTACCCCGTGTTCTGGTTACTTATGCTCGAGTTGCGACACGCGCACCCGCGGTCTGGCCACCGCAAAGGGTGCTCTTTTCCGGAAAGGCGGTCTTCGACCCGTGTTACCCACGAGGGGATGTAGTGGGGCCCCCGTAGGTGTGGGGTTTGAGGCATCAAGGTGCGAGTGGTGCGACCTGTCGGGATAGGTGCCCGACGAGGTCAGGTGTGCGACCCGCCGGGATAGGTGCCCGATGAGGTCAGGTGTGCGACCCGCCGGGATAGGTGCCCGACGCGGTCAGGTGTTACAGGTGTTACCGGGGTTACAGGTGTTACAGGTGGTACAGGTGGTTGCGAGTTACCGTTACGAGTAGAGTGGTTGCTCCGGCTAGTCTTACTTTTGTGGCTTGGTATTACTTTACTGCTTTAGTATTGTTATTATGATAGTGTCGCTGACTACCCACTCTGTGACAGGTACCTCCAGGGGGTAGAGGTAGGCGACGGTGAGGCCGAGGTGGCAGCAGTCGGGCTGAGGGAGCCCTAGTATGCTGTTTTCTTTACTTTCTCTGCATTTCATTTGGTATTGTAGGTTACTGTGTGGTTCTCGATACCCTTGTGGGGTCGTGTGGATGTTGAGTACTTTCATTCTGGTTATGCACTACTGTTTCCTTTATTGTTCCCGTTTGGCCGTTTTCTAAACAAACCAACTAGAAAACAAAGAAAAAGGACTTCAAAAACTGTTTTCAAAAGTCTAGGGTCGGGTGGGCCCGTTTTCTAAACCTTGTGGATTTATGCCGTTTTCCAATCGGTTTTTCAAAACCTAAGGCCGTGTGGGCCTGTTTTCAAAACGGTGAGTTTATACGTTCAACCTGACTGGCCACGGGTATTGTTTCGTCTTCATGCACCGTACTACTTCGAACTGTTGTGATTAAATGGAAAATGATTGCTTATGTTCGACTATTGTAACAGCCGCGACGCCGTGCATATACAGAGGAGACTCTGCCCGATTTTCGAGTAAATCTGTATATGTGGCGGGTCTGAGCACGCGCCGGGGAAGGAGGTTTTTAAACAAAAAAAAAAAAGAGTATATGCAAATTCAAACCATTTTCAGTGGTCGTCTTCCGCTTAATGAAACCCCCGGGGCGTGACAAAAATCCTCTAATACAATAACCACGAACTCAACAGGGAGGTAAACTAAAATAATACATCAGTGCACAGGCTCTCAATACAAGTCAGATCCTCACAATACAATAGTTTCTCAAAAGTGGAAATAAAATAATCTACGGACTGTACTACAAATCTCCATTGTGGGGGTTGTCGGGTTATGTAAATAATGATCTAAATAGGGGAAAAAACACTTAGAGGGGGGTGAATAGGTGTAAACAATAAACACTCAAAAATCTTTGCGCAATAAAACCCAATGCGGAAATGAAAAATAACACGCAAGATTTTTACGTGGAAAACTCCAAAACCAGAAGTAAAAAACCACGGGACCGATAACACGGTGAAATCAACTAAGATTATAACACGTACAAAGGTGATATAACGCACTCACAGACGACTCAACCTTTTTCCATACGCTCCGAGTTGATCTTCTCCGCTCGCTCCGCAACGCTCCTCGAATCCACGATTAGCGTCCAACGCCGAATCCACAGCGTCTGACCGAATCCACGGTCTTCACCCAGTAGCATGTCTCGAATCCACGAACGTACCTCGCTCCGAATCCACGAGAGCGGTAGCACCTTGAATCCATAAGGCCACGCGAGTCCACGCGCCGATTTTGGGAAAATTGTTGTTTTTGGGTGGTGATGATCCGCCGAATACTTAGATCAGAAATAGATCGGAAATACCATCTAAGTATTCATTAATTTGATTCTACTCAAAATCTGAGTATGAAAACCTAGAATCAAATTAATCAATATAGATGAAGAAACATAGAATTAGATCTATTGATTTCCTTTCTTCTCTATAGGTGGATTTTTCTTTTTATAACCGTATTTGGATTTATTCGGCTTACCCTAGAAAATGAATCATAGGGTTTATTTATAGGTTAGAAACCGTTGGAAGAAGATAAGAATCAAAAACTAACCTTTTCTGGAATTTTACAGGACGACGGTCCGGACTGGAATTATGGCCGTCCGGACTGTCGTAACGAGACAGACTATTTCCAGAAAAACAAACGTTCGGGGTCCGGACTGAAGTGCCTGATCCGGAATGTTCATACATCTCAGCATAAACCCATGTTCGGGGTCCGGATCAGAAATGGCTTGGATCCGGACTGGATTTGCGTATGAAGAAACACCGTTCGGGATCCGGACTGCCGTGCCTGGTCCGGATCCTGAACATGTCCCATGTCCAGTTTTTGATTTTTATGCAATTAAAAATTCATCCAAGTGTTTCTACACTATACGAAGTATTCGGATCATCAAAAATAATTAGTTAAACGTACCTGATCCTTTTGAATTCTTCTTTCTTGAGATTGAGGTATATGATCCAAACTTCTTCATCTTCAATCTTCAAGACTTAAAACTTTCACGAAATACGCCAAAACAAATTCCTTAACAATCTCCCCCTTTGGCGGTTTCGTGACAAAACATAAATCCACTCAAGAAAAATAAAAAAGATATTTTTGTTGCTATCACCATACAACAAAAATTTACAATGGAGATCCAAAATTAAATTCATGAGATAAACTCCTAAAACAAACTCTAGACTTCGACATCTGTACTCTCTGCAAAAAGAAATCATTCTTGACAAAAAAAGATCGTTAGATACGTCAAGAATATTTAGCATTCAAAACCTAACAGAGATAGAGTTTATACTCACCATGACATTCACGAATTCAGATATGTAATAAGATCACAATTAAACATCGACATATCTTCTAAGCAATAAAATTCCAAATGTCATAACTTTGTTAGTAATCAAACAACTTGTTAGTAATATTACATGCCCAAATAGTTAGTCGAATAGTTAGTCGAGACATGCATGCAATCACAATACAAAACCAAAAGTTGTGATACTTACCTTTCAAAGTTCAAAGTTGTTCAAAGTTTAACGTTCTTCTCACAATGGTAACGTTCTTCTCACAAACCATTGTTCATCTCTCTCTCCCCTTTTTTGTCACAAAATAAGCCAAAATCGCAAAAATTGGAGAGTTAAGAGTTCAAAAATAAAATTAGATGTAAGAACGCAAAAACCGAAAACCTGCACAAGAAGGAATTAGAAGAAAAATGATTACTCAGATTCGTCCGAACTGATGCATCCGAGTTTTTGAAAATTTTTCTTTAATCGCTTATTCATGGACGACTGCGTCTTTTTGACCTCTTTTATTTCTTCCTTCATTTCAATGAACTCATTGGACATGCGTTCTTGCTCGGAAGAGAGTCGTTGTTGTTCCCTATAAATAGATGTAACGGAAGCATCATCCTCTGAAGGTGAAGCTGTTGGAGATGGAGCTGAAGCTGTTGCTTGTGGTTGTGAAGCTGTTGCTTGTGGTTGTGCTTTCCGTCGGTGAGGAGGTGATAGAGGCTCATCTTGTTTAGTGGAGAGAGACTTCACAATAGTCGTTTCATTGATTGTTCCTAGACTGTGCATGTAGGAGCTCGCACTTGTGTCGACCTTAAATTTTCGAAAGATGCGCATAATGATCATAGGATAGGGGAGTCTCTCTGTAGGGTGAGCATGTTCCACATAGCGTGCCATTCTTGACCAAATGAGATAAGGAATGTTTAAATTTGATCCCAAAACTACTGTGGGCTTTCCAAGAAGATAAAGAAATAACATCCTATCCCATCGAAGAACCTTTGTTTGCATGTTTGGAAGAATGTTATAGCAAACAATAAAGTTCACGTAGCGATATTCTGGTCGAAGTTCTTTTGAGAAAACGAAATTTCCTGTCGACAGAGTATCTGGAAGACAAATTCCATTAACGACCACTCTCCAGGAGTTGGTGGAGAAGATTTGACTTTTCAGATAATTAGGTCCATCAACTCTGGCTTTCATTCCTAACACCTCTCCAATCAGTTGAGGTGTGACTTTAATCTTAATATTTCTAACCATTGTTAGAAATTCTCGACGTCCGTCCTCCTGATCAACTAGACTTGAAGCATTTTGATAAAACATTCTCACCGAATGAAGACAATACCCAGTGGACTCAGGGAAATGGCAAATGGGGCCAAGACCCACCTGGTCAAACAGAGTCCTAAAGAGTGCAGATCGTTCCTTCAGTGCTTTGACATTGACATGTCTTTCTCCAATGCATTCTCTTTTCTCAAAATCCTTGATCCTTGCAGAGCTGATAAAATCTTGTGGAGGAGGCTGGCTAGCAAGTGGCTCCTCAATGGATATTCCTCGAGCACTCCCTCTCTTTCTGGCAACACTCTTCCTCTTTGTCTTTATCGGGCTTGTTTCCATGGGGGATTTCCCTTTTTCAGCGGCGGTAGGCGGAGCCTTTACCTTTGACGTTTCTGCCGGGGCTTTCCCTTTCGAAGCAGTGGGAGCAGTTGCTTCAACCAGAAGCTCATCCCAATCTATAGATTCAGTTTCCGATTCTATCTCGGAATCATCTCTCGTTTTCTTGGTTTTCCTGGTTCTTTTAGGCTTGTCAGTTGGTTTTGCATGGACCATAGCAACCAACAAAACTATTATCAGTGAGAACACCATTGTCGCTATTCAAACTCAAGAACCTGTGAGCAACAACTCAAGAATACGACAAAAATTATTTATTTTCAAAAATTTGAAAAATTATACCTAAACAATCATTATCATGTAGAGAGACTAGGTATCAAATTAGTTTTGCCAAAAGAATTTTAAAAATAGATCAATCCCATGATTTTCAAAAATTCCTATTATATGCCCTAAAACCGAAATTTTAGAAATCGAAGCCTAAAAATCCGTTAATCAGGAGAATACCTAGCATATAATCAAAACTAATCTACCCAGAGTTCTTATTTCAAAAGAAATTTGACCAAAAACCAATCCAAAACGAAAAAGATACAAAATTTCCATCACGTTTTGAGGAAAAACATGAAAAACTGTGAAAAACCGAGATTTTGATCACAAGAACTCACTTTGAATCGAAGAAGATGGGTTGGGAAGGCTCCAAATCGATTGTTTTCTAGAGAGAGAAGGTCTGGAGACCTAGAAACAAAAGATTGAAGTAAGAAGAAATCAAAACCCTTTTGTTCTATATAAAACCCTAGCCGCGGTCCGGATCGGATCGTGAATCCAGTCCGGATCGGCTACCTGCAGGTGTTGGGTTATATGTAATAATAGATCTAAATAGGGGAAAAAACACCTAGAGGGGGGTGAATAGGTGTAAACAATAAACACTCAAAAAATCATTGTGCAATAAAAACCCAATGCGGAAATATAAATGAACACGCAAGATTTTTACGTGGAAAACTCCAAACCGGAGTAAAAAACCACGGGACCGATAACACGGTGAAATCCACTAGAATTAAACACGTACAAGGTGATATACCGTACTCACAGACGACTCAACCTTTTCCATACGCTCCTAGTTGATCTTCTCCGCTCGCTCCGCAACGCGTCTCGAATCCACGATCTGCGTCCAACGCCGAATCCACGGCGTCCAACGTCGAGTCCACGACGTCTGACCGAATCCACGGTCTTCACCCAGTAGCACGCTTCGAATCCACGAACGTACCTCGCTCCGAATCCACGAGAGCGGTTGCACCTTGAATCCACAAGGCCACGCGAGTCCACGCGCCGATTTTGGGGTAAATCGTTGTTTTTTTGGGTGGTGATGATCCGCCGAATACTTAGATCAAAGATAGATAGGAAATACCATCTAAGTATCATTAGTTTGATTCAACTCAAGATGTGAGTATGAAAACCTAGAATCAAACTAATCAATATAGATGAAGAAACATAGAGTAATATCTAATGATTTCCTTTCTTCTCTATATGTGGATCTAGGCCGTATAAAAGATGATATTTGATTATGACGGCTCTATGTGGATTATCTGGATTAACCCTAGAAAAAGAATCATAGGGTCTATTTATAGGTTAGAAACCCTAGGAAGAAGATAAGGATTCAAAAACTGTCGTTTCTGGAAATTTTCACGACGGCGATCCGGATCGGATTAGCTGTGATCCGGATCGTCGTAACGAGTCAGCCAATTCCAGAGAAACAGGGTTCGGGATCCGGATTGTAATCCACGATCCGGATCGTTCATGAATTTCAGCAAATTCCCATGTTCGGGATCCGGATCGAAATGGCTATGATCCGGATCGGATTTGCCAATGAACAAGTACCCTTCGGGATCCGGTTTGGACTGTCTAATCCGGATCCTGAACATGTCCCATGTCCAGTTCTTGATTTTTATGCGATAAAAAAATTCTTCCAAGTGTTTCTACACTACAAGAAGTATTCGGATCACCAAAAATATTTAGTTAAACTTACCTGATCCTTTTGAATTCTTCTTTCTTGAGATTGAGGTATATGATCCAAACTTCATTCATCTTCAATCTTCAAGACTTAACACTTTCACGAAATGCGCCAAAATAAAATCCGTAACAATCTCCCCCTTTGGCGGTTTCGTGATAAAACACAGATCCACTAAAGAAAATTCAAAAAAGATATTTTTGTTGCTATCACCATACAACAAAAATTTACAATGGAGATCCAATACAAGAGATAAACTCCTAAAACAGACTCTAGACTTAGACATCTGTACTCTCTGCAAAAAGAAATCATTCTTGACAAAAAGAGATCATTAGATACCTCAAGAATATTTAGCATTCAAAACCTAACAGAGATAGAGTTTATGCTTACCATGACATTGAGTAATTCAGATATGTAATAAGATCACAATCAAACATTGACATATCTTTTAAGCAATAAAATTTCAAATGTCATAACTTTGCTTTGTTAGTAATCAATCAACTTGTTAGTAATAATACATGTCCAAATAGTTAGTCGAATAGTTAGTAGGGACATGCAACAAATCACAAGATAAAACCAGAAGTTGTGATACTTACCTTTCACCAAAGTCAAAGTTTGTTCTAAGTTCTCACCAAAAGTTCAAAGTTCTCACAGAGTTCACAGAGTTCACTCTAAACTCTCTCCCCCTTTTTGTCACAAACTAAGCCAAAAATTCAAAATTTAAGGAGAGTTAAAAAGTTCAAAATCAAGAAAAACCTGAGAACTAAAACTAAAAATAAAAAGAGAACATTAAAACCTAAAAACTGAACCTGCACAAAGAAAGTAAAAAAAAAAATGAAGTTCCTGCACAAGAAAAGGATTAAACAAACAATTCAAGCATCTAAATCTGAGTCATCCGAGGCGGAGTCCTCAGAGCTCGTGCAACCCAGCTTTTTCAAAATTCCTTTAAGCAATCCCGTAATCGTAGAACACTCTTGTTTCATCTGATGTATGTCCTTGGACATCTTTCTGAGTCCTAGAGTCATTTTGTCTTGTTCTTGTTTGAGGGAAGACTCCAGGTGACCCTTTTGGTCAATTCTTCTGGAATTGGAAGAACGTTGTGTGACGATTGACGGAGCAGTCTGTCCTTCATTCCGAGGAGATCTTCTTGGCAAAGAATGTGAGTTGTCAAGAGGTTCATTGCTTGGCACATTCTTTTTCTGTGCTTGCTGCTTAAGTATTGAGGAAGACTTCAGTAGCTTCTTGTTCTTTAGGTAAACCTTATTTTCTTCATCAATACCTTGTTGTACTTCGTCAAGAAATGTGTCCCAATCATCTTCGTCTTCTGATTCAGTGTCAATTTGAGAGATATTCCTTGGGTTCTCTTGACATGGTTCATTTATTTCAATACCTCGAGCTCGTCCAGGTCGTCGAGCGAGTCTTTTTCTTTTTAGTATGGATGAAGAGGTCATTGGTGCTTTTCCTTTTTCCGTAGCAGTGGGCGGAGCCTTTTCCTTTGATGTCTCTGCACGGGATTTCCCTTTCGATGCAACAGAGGTTTTCTGTGGCGATTTTCCAGGATGTGTTTCATCATCTGACAACTCATCCCAATTGACTTCATCCTTTTTAGCCCTCTTGGGCTTGACAGTGTCTCTCGTATTTACCATAGCCGCCAGAAGGAGAATGATCCACGTGATCACCATTGCTATTGGTTTCTTGAGAGAAGAAAATCCTGTGAGCAACAACTCAAGAACACGAAAAATTGTTAATTTTCAAAAATTAGAAAAATTATACCCAAACAATCATTATCGTGTAGAGAGACTAGGAATCAAATTAGTTTTGCAAAAGGAAATTTAAAAATAGATCAATTGCATGATTTTCGAAAATTCCCATTATATGCCCTAAAACCGAATTTTCAGAAATCGAAGACCAAAAATCCGTTTATCTTGAGAATACCTAGCATATAATCAAAACTAATCTACCCAGAGTTCTTATTTCAAAAGAAATTTGATCAAAAACCATCCACAAACGAAATTGGTACAAGAAATTCATCACGCTTTGAGGAGGAATAAGAAAACCGGTGAAAAACCGAGATTTTGATCAATAAAACTTACTTGGAGTTGAAGAACTTGAGTTTGAAAGCTTCCAAGATGGATGACATCTAGAGAGAGAAGCTCTGGAAACTTTGGAACAAAAGATTGGAGTAAAAGAAATCAAAACCCTTTTGTTCTATATAAAACCCTAGCCGCGATCCGGATCAGTTCATGATTGCGATCCGGATCGGCTACCCGCAGTGAAAGACTGCGTTCGGGATCCGGATCGGCAGGTCCAATCCGGATCGTCTGCCCGCATAAGAATATCTGCGTTCGGGATCCGGATCGGCAGGTCCAATCCGGATCGGCTCCAACTTTTTCTTTAGAAAATTTCAGAGAAATTCAAGAAAAACCAGAAAATGATTGTAAGCACTTTTGTGTATCAACTTTAGACAAAAATCATCGTTTCATACAACAAGAAATAGATTATACCAAATCTATCAATAACATCCAACAAATGAAACGGAAATTTATAAAAATTAAATCCCTTAAAGTTGAACAACTTCAATTACATCTAACTTGATCTTATGAGTAATGCCTTTATCAAATCATCAATTCGGTAAAGAAAATGAAATACAAAGATCAATAGATGTCTAACATCCCCGATAAGTTAGATAATATATCTAGTCAATTTATTGAAGAGAGTGGCTCTTTGAGCATCTTTCATTAAAAATCCCACCTTATACCAACCTTGAAATTTTGACAGAGTCAAGTATTTCAATATGCATTTTATTTAATCAAACTTGAAAAACCTTGCTTGGTATACATGTGGTAGCTGCACACAGTACTCGGACGACCGAGGTGGTAGCTCTTTCCTCCATGTGGTGGTAGTTTTCACACTTCTCATTGGGATGTAACTCTTTCCACATCTTTTGAGCATAATACTTTTTCTTTGACTCCCCCTCAATTGGCTATCAATTATTTAAGATATAAAGTATTTAGCCAAATATTGATCTCGATTTCATACTCGACTAAACAGTCAAATAAGATAAAAACTATACCAAGAGATCATCGAGAGAGGAATTGACTTTGATCAAAACAAAGATGAGTTAATTGACATAAATGATCATTGCATCAAATGAAATATTATGATATCTAAAGCATAATAGATTTCTAAATATATAAAAGGATGCAGTTAAAGTCAATCAAACTAATGCTCAATTAATATTCTATGTCTAAGCATAGGTAATGAACAAAAACACAAAAACAAAACCTAACCTAAGCAAAAGTTTCAAAAAGAAGTTTATTTCAAGGAAAGCATTCCAATTGCTTTACGCAAATGAATAAAACGTTTTTGATCCAAAGGTTTTGTTAAAATATCAGCTAATTGATCTTCAGTTGAAATATATGACAGTTGAAGAGTATTTGATTCAACTAGCTCTCTAAGAAAATGATATCTAAGTTCAATGTGTTTTGTTCTAGAGTGCAACACAGGGTTTTTGGAAATGTTTATAGCACTAGTGTTGTCACAAAGAATTGCTACCGAAGTTGCTGAAATCCGGAAGTCGCTCAACACACTTTTCATCCAAATGAGTTGGGTTGAACAACTACCCGCTGAAATATATTCCGCTTCGGCAGTCGAGAGTGCAATGCAGTTTTGCTTTTTACTATGCCATGCAACAAGGCAATGACCAAGATAAAAACATGCACCACTCGTACTTTTCCGATCATCCACAGATCCTGCCCAATCGGCATCTGAGTATCCAATAATATCTAAGCTTGTTCCCATAGGATACCAAATTCCGAAATTTATGGTTCCTTTAATGTATCGGATGATCCGTTTCACCGCTTTCAGGTGAACCTCCTTTGGTGCAGACTGATATCTCGCGCAAATCCCAACACCAAAAGATATATCCGGGCGACTAGCCGTGAGGTAAAGTAGACTTCTAATCATACTCCGATAAAGTTTCTCGTCTACATTCTCACTAAAAGATTCACTTCCTAATCCTTTATTGCTAGTTCCCATTGGAGTTGGAAAATCTTTACAATTTTCTAGATCAAACTTTTTGACCAACTCCAAAGCATACTTGGATTGACACAAATGGATGCCTTCGTCACTCTGTTTCACTTGCAATCCAAGGAAATAAGTCAATTCGCCCATCATTGACATCTCAAATTCGCTTTCCATAGTTTCAGCGAATTTAGAAGCATCATTATCCTTCGTTGCTCCAAAAACAATGTCATCGACATAGATTTGTGCAACAATGAAGTTATTTTGATAATGCTTCACAAAGAGAGTCCTGCCAGCTCCCCCTCGAGTATAGCCCTTATCCAATAGGTGCTTTGTTAGCCTTTCGTACCATGCTCGCGGTGCTTGTTTTAAACCGTAAAGAGCCTTTTTCAAACGAAAAACATGGTTAGGTAGTTTACAGTCCACAAAACCTTTCGGTTGAGCCACATAAACTTCCTCATTTAAAAACCCATTTAAAAACGCGCTGTTAACGTCCATTTGAAATAATTTTATTTTAAAATGACAAGCTATCGCGAATAAGATACGAATGGACTTGAGTCTAGCTACAGGGGCGAAAGTTTCATCAAAGTCTATACCTTCTACTTGAGAGTAGCCTTGAGCAACTAAACGTGCTTTGTTCCTGATGATGGTACCATCTTCATTTTTCTTATTCTTGAAAATCCATTTGGTACCTATCACATTGTGTTGCTTTGGAGGCTTTGTTAATTCCCAGACTTTGTTTCGCTCAAACTGATGGAGCTCTTCCTGCATTGCTTTAATCCAGTAGTCATCCTGAAGAGCTTCATCGATGTTCTTTGGTTCGATCAAGGATACGTAGCAAGCGAATCCACAAACCAACTGTCTCCGAGTTTTGACTCCTTCTTGTGGGTCTCCAATGATGTTTGATTTAGGATGATCCTTGGAGATGCGTAAAGTTTGAGGTAACGGAGTACTCGGAGGTACATGAGACGATTCCTGCACATCAGATAAACTTGAAGAACCATTAGATGCATCATTAATATTGGAAGTATTATCATGAGAAGATGCAATGGCAGGTGTATCATCATCTAGAGAGATATCGAGGGTAGATTTTTCAGATGCAAAGTGAAAAGCTTCATCTACTTAAACATTTATAGATTCTACGATCGTTTTAGATTCCAAGTTAAATACTCGATATGCTCTACTATTTGTAGAATAACCCAAGAAAATCCCTTCGTCACTTCGAGAGTCAAATTTTCCAAGATTTTCGCGGTCACGCAAAATATAACACCGACTCCCAAAGATACGAAAAAATTTGATGTTGGGTTTTCTACCACACCATAGTTCATATGGTGTATTTAACGTTCCCGGGCGCAAATAAACTCGATTAATTACATAGATTGCAGTGTTCACAGCTTCAGCCCAAAAATATAACGGTAAATTCTGGCTGTGACGCATAACACGTGCCATCTCTTGAACAACCCTGTTTTTGCGCTCGACAACACCATTCTGTTGAGGTGTATAGGGTGCTGAGAATTCATGCTTAATACCGTTTGAAGTGCAAAAGTCAATGAAATTAGAGTTAACGAATTCTCCACCTCTATCACTTCTAACACGAATGATCTTTTCATTCTTTTCAGTCATAATACGATGGCAAATCTCGTGAAAAGAATCAAAAGTATCAGCTTTCTCTTTTAAAAATGCTACCCAAGAATATCTAGAGAAATCATCAATCATCAAGAAAATATACCATTTACCTCCCAAAGATGGTTGACGGGTCGGCCCAAAGAAAAAAAAATAGTCTACATAAACTACACAACATTTAATCGTAGAACGATTAAAGACAAGGAAGGATTTCACCTTTGCATACCCAAACCTTTTGAGTTTTGGAGTATGTTGGCAATGGTTGAGAAATTTTCCTTGATGAAGACGTCTTGTATGATTGATCTTTTTCTTTTGTCATCGTCTTGTTTGAAGTACTACCAATGTTCTTTTCTTTTGAAAAGTCCTTCTTTGAATTCCAGGGAGTGAACTTATTGGTAGCAGTTGCAAGATGTGGTTGATTTGATCTTTGAGCTCCAATCTTGCAATTTCTTTCAATGTGCCCTGCAAAATTACAACGAAAACATACCTTTGTGCTTGACGATTCCGAAGAGGGTGAAGTAGGCTTGTTGTCGTTGGTTGTCGTGAATTCCGGTGTCGGAGGAGGAGATACCGACTGAGGCACAAAGACTGTCCCAACCGAACTAAAATTGTCTTCAGTTCGATTGTATCCGAGGCCGAACTTGTTTGTTTGACCAAGACCAAGAAGTTTATCCAACTTACTCCTTCCAGAAGAAAATTGCTGTAAGCCATCCTTGAGTTGGAAAATGGTCTCCGTCATTTCCAATTTTTCCTGTCGGGCCTCGCCGTAGAGCTTCAAGAAGTAATTCGCTTTGTTCACCATATCTATATAATTCTTCTCGAGTTGCTCATTGGACTCTTGAAGGGAAACATTTGCTTTTATCAAATTATCCCTTTCCACTTCAAGATCGGTCGAGAGAGAAGTTACCCTTTTTACTTCTTCTTCGAGATCCTGCAATCTCCCTCTCAACCCCTTGTTTTGCTTAGCCGGTTTCTTTGAATCCCTCAAAAGTCTGTGGTAGGCTAGAGCAAAATCTTCACCTTCCGAATTATCCGATTCGTTGCCCGTTGCAGTCTTTTCAACAGTGGAGTTGGACAATGACTCGGATGTACTTGCCATTAAGCACATGAATGGTGAAGATGTGGGCGCGTGGAATGCCGTGGTGCTCTTTTCTTCATCACTTGAAGACGACTCATTTGACGTTGAGTTGTCATCCCAAGTGACGACTTACATCGCCTTCTTCTTTGCCGGATACTTGTTGGGACACTCCGTTGCAATGTGGTCGTAGCCTCGACATTTGAAGCATTGTAGTTGTCCCTCTGAACTTTTCTTATCCTTTGAGAAGTTCTCTTGCTTTCTTGACTTGTAACTTGAAGTACCCTTGCCTTTCTTCGACTTTCCGAAGGATGGAGATTTACTTGAATTACCCCTTCGAAAGTTGCGGCGAAACTTCCTTGTCAAGAGAGCGAGTTGCTTCTCAAAGTCCTCCATAGAAAGGTTCTCGTCATCGTCTGAGGAGGATGTATCCGCGTCTTCTTCCTTAGTTGTTTTCAACGCATAACCTGAAGACTTAGAAGAGGATGCTTTTCCAGAAGAATTGTTAGTAGAAAATGTCATTTCATATGTTTGTAATGAACCAACTAATTCTTCTACACGCATTTCGTCCGGGTGTTTAATAGTTTCAATGGCTGTAACCTTTGGGCGAAATCGTTCAGGAAGAGTTCTTACTATCTTTCTTACAATTTTAAATTCTGGAATCTTCTCTCCCAAGTTAGCACATGAGTTTACGATATCTTGCAATCGTGTGTAATAGTCTGTGAAAGATTCATTTTCTGCCATGAAGATAGAGTCAAACTTGCTCGTAAGCATTTGCAGTTTCTGAATCTTCACGAGGTTAGTTCCCTCATGTGTAACCTGAAGAACATTCCAGATTTCTTTCGCAGTCTCACATGCCGAGACGCGAGAGAATTCGGTTTGAGATAAGGCATTAAAAATAGCATTAATTCCCTTGCCATTGTAACAAGATGAATCTAACTCTTCCTTGGTCCATTTCGACCTGGGTTTGATGGTGCGAACATCACCAATAAATTCAGTTGGATTAGACCATCCTAATTCAATTGATTGCCACACCCGTTCGTCGATGGAAATTAAAAAGGCTTTCATCCGTACTTTCCAGTACGCATAATTTGTTCCATCGAAGAATGGGGGTCTGTTGATGTTTCCACCTTCAACCATTGTTTAAAACCCTATTCCTCTGATACCACTTGTTGGGTTATATGTAATAATAGATCTAAATAGGGGAAAAAACACCTAGAGGGGGGTGAATAGGTGTAAACAATAAACACTCAAAAAATTATTGCGCAATAAAAACCCAATGCGGAAATATAAATGAACACGCAAGATTTTTACGTGGAAAACTCCAAACCGGAGTAAAAAACCACGGGACCGATAACACGGTGAAATCCACTAGAATTAAACACGTACAAGGTGATATACCGTACTCACAGACGACTCAACCTTTTCCATACGCTCCTAGTTGATCTTCTCCGCTCGCTCCGCAACACGTCTCGAATCCACGATCTGCGTCCAACGCCGAATCCACGGCGTCCAACGTCGAGTCCACGACGTCTGACCGAATCCACGGTCTTCACCCAGTAGCACGCTTCGAATCCACGAACGTACCTCGCTCCGAATCCACGAGAGCGGTTGCACCTTGAATCCACAAGGCCACGCGAGTCCACGCGCCGATTTTGGGGTAAATCGTTGTTTTTTTGGGTGGTGATGATCCGCCGAATACTTAGATCAAAGATAGATAGGAAATACCATCTAAGTATTCATTAGTTTGATTCAACTCAAGATGTGAGTATGAAAACCTAGATTCAAACTAATCAATATAGATGAAGAAACATAGAGTAATATCTAATGATTTCCTTTCTTCTCTATATGTGGATCTAGGCCGTATAAAAGATGATATTTGATTATGACGGCTCTATGTGGATTATCTGGATTAACCCTAGAAAAAGAATCATAGGGTCTATTTATAGGTTAGAAACCCTAGAAAGAAGATAAGGATTCAAAAACTGTCGTTTCTGGAAATTTTCACGACGGCGATCCGGATCGGATTAGCTGTGATCCGGATCGTCGTAACGAGTCAGCCAATTCCAGAGAAACAGGGTTCGGGATCCGGATTGTAATCCATGATCCGGATCGTTCATGAATTTCAGCAAATTCCCATGTTCGGGATCCGGATCGAAATGGCTATGATCCGGATCGGATTTGCCAATGAACAAGTACCCTTCGGGATCCGGATTGGACTGTCTGATCCGGATCCTGAACATGTCCCATGTCCAGTTCTTGATTTTTATGCGATAAAAAAATTCTTCCAAGTGTTTCTACACTACAAGAAGTATTTGGATCACCAAAAATATTTAGTTAAACTTACCTGATCCTTTTGAATTCTTCTTTCTTGAGATTGAGGTATATGATCCAAACTTCATTCATCTTCAATCTTCAAGACTTAACACTTTCATGAAATGCGCCAAAACAAAATCCGTAACAGCAGGAAATACCTGCGTTCGGAATCCGGATCGGCTTGTCCAGTCCGGATCGGCTCCAAACTTTTTCTTCAGAAAAATTCTGAAAAATTCTAGAAAATCCAGAAAAAGATTGTAAGCACTTATGCATGTCAACTTTAAATAAAAATCATCGTTTCATGTCATGAGAAATAGATTATGTTAAATCTATCATTAATATCCAAATAATGAAACAAAAATTTATAAAAATTAAATCCCTTAAAGTTAAACAAGTTCAATTACATCTATCACGATCTTATGAGTAATGCCTTTATCAAATCATCAATTTGGTAAAGAAAATGAAATACCAAGATCAATAGATGTTTGAAATCCCAGATAAGTTAGATAATATATCTAGTCAAATTATTGTAAGGAGTGGCTCTTTGAACATCTTTCAATAAAATCTCCACCTTATACCAACCTTGGAATTTGACAGAGTCAAGTATTCCAAAAAGCATTTTATTTAATCAGCTCGAATAACTATGCTTGGTATACATGTGGTAGCTGCACACAGTACTCAGACGACCGAGGTGGTAGCTCTTTCCTCCATGTGGTGGTAGTTTTCACACTCCTCATTGGAATGTAACTCTTTCCACATCTTTTGAGCATAACAATTTTCATTAACTCCCCCTCAAATGGCTATCAATTATTTAAAATATAAAGTATTCAACCAAAAATTGATCTCAATTTCATACTCGACTCAATTGTCAAATAAGATAAAAACTAAACCAAGAGATCATTTGAGAGAGAAATTGACTTTGATCAAAACAAAGATGATTTAATTGACATAAATGATCATTGCATCAAATGAATTATTATGATATCCAAAGCATAATAAATTTCTAAATAAGCGAAAGGATGCTATTAAAGTCAATAATACACATGCTCAATTAATGTTCTATGTCTAAGCATAGATAATGAACAAAAACACAAAAACAAAACCTAACCTAAGCAATGATTTCAAAAGGAATTATTTCAAGGAAAGCATTCCAATTGCCTTACGCAAATGAATAAATCGTTTTTGATCCAAAGGTTTTGTTAAGATGTCAGCTAATTGATTCGCAGTTGAAATGTAGGAAATTTGAAGAATATTTGATTCAACTAGCTCTCTTAGAAAATGATATCTAAGTTCAATGTGTTTTGTTCTCGAGTGCAACACAGGGTTTTTAGAAATGTTTATAGCACTTGTGTTGTCACAAAGAATCGTTACCGAAGTTGCTGAAATTCGGAAGTCGCTCAACACACTATTCATCCAAATGAGTTGGGTTGAACAACTACCTGCTGAAATATATTCCGCTTCGGCAGTCGAGAGTGCAAAGTAGTTTTGCTTTTTACTATGCCATGCAACAAGGCAATGGCCAAGATAAAAACATGCACCACTCGTGCTCTTCCGATCATCCACAGATCCTGCCCAATCGGCATCTGAATATCCTATAATGTCAAGCGTTGTTCCCATAGGATACCAAATTCCGAAATTCAAAGTTCCTTTGATGTACCAGATGATCCTTTTCACCGCTTTCAGGTGAACCTCCTTTGGTGCTGATTGATATCTCGCGCAAATCCCAATACTAAAGGATATATCCGGGCGACTAGCTGTAAGATAGAGTAGACTTCCTATCATGCTGCGATAAAGCTTCTCGTCTACACTCTCACTAAGAGATTCACTTCCTAATCCCTTATTGCTAGTTCCCACAGGAGTCGGAAAATCTTTAGAGTTTTCTAAATCGAATTTCTTCACCAACTCCCTTGCATACTTGGATTGACACAAATGGATGCCATCATCATTTTGTTTCACTTGCAATCCAAGAAAGTATGTCAGTTCGCCCATCATTGACATCTCAAATTCGCTTTCCATGGTTTCAGCAAATTTAGAAGCATCATTGTCTCTAGTTGCCCCAAATACAATGTCATCGACATAGATTTGTGCCACAATGAAATTATCCTGATAATGCTTCACAAAGAGAGTCCGGTCAGCTCCTCCTCGAGTATAGCCCTTTTCTAATAGGTGCTTTGTCAACCTTTCGTACCACGCTCGCGGTGCTTGTTTTAGACCGTAAAGAGCCTTTTTTAAACGAAAAACATGGTTAGGTTGTTTACAGTCTACAAAACCTTTCGGTTGAGCCACATAAACTTCCTCATTTAAAAACCCATTTAAAAACGCGCTCTTAACGTTCATTTGAAAGAGTTTGATTTTAAAATGACAAGCAATAACGAATAAAATACGAATTGACTCGAGTCTAGCTACCGGGGCGAACGTTTCATCAAAGTCTATACCTTCTATTTGAGAGTAGCCTTGTGCAACTAAGCGTGCTTTATTCCTGATGATGGTACCATCCTCATTTTTCTTATTCTTGAAAATCCATTTAGTACCAATCACGTTGTGTTGCTTCGGAGGCTTTGTTAATTCCCAGACTTTGTTTCGTTCGAACTGATGGAGCTCTTCCTGCATAGCTTCAATCCAGTAGTCATCCTGAAGAGCTTCATCGATGTTCTTTGGTTCAATCATGGAGACGTAGCATGCGACTCCACAAACCAACTGTCTCCGAGTTCTAACTCCTTCTTGTGGGTCTCCAATAATGTTAGATTCCGGATGATCCTTGGAGATGCGTAACGTTTGCGGTAACGGAGTAGTCGGAGGTACATGTGATAATTCCTGCACATTAGATAAACTTGAAGAACGATTAGATGCATCAACTTTATTGAAAGAGTTATTACGAGAAGATGCATTTACAGGAGTATCATCATCTAGAGACATATCAAGGGTAGATTTATCAGATGCAAAGTGGAAAGCTTCATCTACTTTAACATTTATAGATTCTATCATCGTTTTAGATTCCAAGTTAAATACCCGATATGCTCTACTGTTAGTAGAATAACCCATGAAAATCCCTTCGTCGCTTCGAGAGTCGAACTTACCAAGGTTTTCGCGATCACGCAGAATAAAACATCGACTCCCAAAGATACGAAAATATTTGATATTCGGTTTTCTACTAAACCACAGCTCATATGGTGTATTTAAAGTTCCAGGGCGCAAATACACTCGATTAATTACATAGACGGCGGTGTTCACAGCTTCAGCCCAAAAATATAACGGTAAATTCCGGCTATGAAGCATCACACGCGCCATCTCTTGAACAACCCTGTTTTTGCGCTCAACAACACCATTCTGCTGAGGTGTATAGGGTGCTGAGAATTCATGTTTTATCCCATTGGAAGTGGAAAAATCAATGAATTTAGAATTAATGAATTCTCCACCTCTAACACTTCGAACACGAACAATCTTTTCATTTCTTTCATTCATAATACGATGACAAACCTCATGAAAAGAGTCGAAAGTATCCGCTTTCTCTTTTAAAAAAGTTGCCCATGAATACCTAGAGAAATCATCAACCAAAAGAAAAATATACCATTTACCTCCCAAAGATGATTGACGAATCGGCCCCATTAAATTCATATGCAGTAATTCCAAGGGTCGTTTGGTACCGACGTGGTTCAAGTTCTTGTGTGCAACTCTTGATTGTTTTCCCTTTTGACAACCACCACACACAATGTTTTCTTTAAATAAAAGTTTAGGAACCCCCTTAACCACGTCTTTATTTGAAATCCTTGCTAGTTCTTTAAAATTCATGTGACCTAGTCTTTCATGCCAAACAGTTTTATTATCCAAAGAAACTAGGTTACATTTTTCAGAAACTTTGTTTGAAACAACATAGCAATTATTTTCCGATCTAACCCCTTTTAAAAAGAATACCTGGTCCTTATCAGTTACAACACATTCTACAGAAGAAAAATTAACTGAGAACCCATTGTCACAAAGTTGACTTATACTAATGAGGTTAGTCTTTAGGCCTTTAACAAATAAAACATTGTTCAAAACCGGGCCTTCTGGAATAGCGATTGTTCCATTTCCAACAATTTTGGAAGAACGACCGTCTTCGAAAACAACATGTCCTCCGGAGATTTTCTCTAAAGTTTGAAAACTGTTTTTGTCACCGGTCATGTGACGGGAACAACCACTATCCAAATACCAAGACGAATTATCATAAGCGTGTAAAGAAGTATGAACAACAAGACAAGGGAAGATTTCACCTTTGCGTACCCAAACCTTTTCAGTTTTGGAGTACGTCGGAAATGATTGTGAAGTTGATACCTTTGGTGAAAGCGTCTTGATTGATCCATCGCTTTTCCTTGACGTCGTCGTCTTGTTTGATGTACTACCAATGCTCTTTCCTTTTGATAGATACTTCTTTGATTTGCGGGAAGTGAACTCATTGGTAGTAGTTGCAAGATGTGCTTGATTTGATCTTTGCGCTCCATTCTTGCAATTTCTTCTTATGTGCCCTGCATAACCACAACGAAAACATACCTTTGTTCTTGACGATCCCGAGGAGGGTGAGGTAGGGTTGTTGTCGTTGTATGCTGAGAATTCCGTCGTCGTCGGAGGAGTTACCGACTGAGGCACAAAAACTGTTCCACTCGAACTAGGAATGTCTCCAGTTTGAGTGTATCCGAGGCCGAATCGGTTTGTTTGACCAAGACCAAGTAATTTATCCAACTTGCTCCTTCCAGAAGAGAATCTCTTTAAATCATCCTTGAGTTGGAAAATGGTCTTTGTCATCTCCATTTTTTCTTGTCGGGCCTCGGTGTAGAGCTTCAAGAAGTAACCAGCTTTGTCAATCATTGTTACATGTATCTTCTCGAAATGCTCATTTTTCTCTTGAAGTGGAGCATTTGCTTTTATCAGGTTATCCCTTTCCACTTCAAGACCGGTCGAGAGAGAAGTTACCCTTTTTACTTCTTCTTCGAGATCCTGCAATCTCCTTCTCAACCCCTTGTTTTGCTTAGCCAGTTTCTTTGAATCCCTCAAAAGTCTGTGGTAGGCTAGAGCAAAATCTTCACCTTCAGAGTTGCTCGATTCATCGTCCGTTGCAGTTTTTTCAACCTGGGAGGAGTTGGACAATGAATCGGATGTACTTGCCATTAAGCATATGAAGGGTGAAGATGTGGACGCGTGGAATGCCGTTGCGTTGTTCTCTTCATTACTTGAAGATGACTCATTTGACGTTGAGGTGTCATCCCAAGTGATGGCTTGCATCGCCTTCTTCTTGGACGGATTCTTATTTGGACACTCTGTTGAGATATGGCCGTATCCTCAGCACTTGAAGCATTGGACTTGTCCTTCTGAGCTTTTCTTATCCTTTGAAAAACTTTCTTGCTTTCTTGACTTTTGACTTGAAAAATCTTTGCCTTTCTTCCACTTTCCGGAGGATGGAGTTTTACTAGAATTACCCCTTCGAAAGTTTCGGCGAAAATTTCTTGTCAAGAGAGCAAGCTGCTTCTCAAAGTCCTCCATAGATAGGTTCTCGTCATCGCCTGAGGAGGATGAATCCGCATCTTCTTCTTTTGTAGTTTTCAACGCAAAACCTGAAGACTTAGAAGTAGATGCTTTTCTAGAAGAATAGTTAGTAGGAAATGTCATTTCATATGTTTGTAATGAACCAACTAATTCTTCTACACGGATTTCGTCCGGGTGTTTAATAGTTTCAATGGCCGTAACTGTCGGGTTATGTAAATAATGATCTAAATAGGGGAAAAAACACCTAGAGGGGGGTGAATAGGTGTAAACAATAAACACTCAAAAATCTTTGCGCAATAAAACCCAATGCGGAAATGAAAAATAACACGCAAGATTTTTACGTGGAAAACTCCAAAACCAGAAGTAAAAAACCACGGGACCGATAACACGGTGAAATCAACTAAGATTATAACACATACAAAGGTGATATAACGCACTCACAGACGACTTAACCTTTTTCCATACGCTCCGAGTTGATCTTCTCCGCTCGCTCCGCAACGCTCCTCGAATCCACGATTAGCGTCCAACGCCGAATCCACAGCGTCTGACCGAATCCATGGTCTTCACCCAGTAGCACGTCTCGAATCCACCAACGTACCTCGCTTCGAATCCACGAGAGCGATAGCACCTTGAATCCACAAGGCCACGCGAGTCCACGTGCCGATTTTGGGAAAATCGTTGTTTTTGGGTGGTGATGATCCGCCGAATACTTAGATTAGAAATAGATCGGAAATACCATCTAAGTATTTATTAATTTGATTCTACTCAAAATCTGAGTTTGAAACCCTAGAATCAAATCAATCAATATAGATGAAGAAACATAGAATTAAATATGTTGATTTCCTTTCTTCTCTATAGGTGGAATTTTCTTTTTATGGCCGTATTTGAATTTATTCGGCTTACCCTAGAAAATGAATCATAGGGTTTATTTATAGGTTAGAAACCGTTGGAAGAGGATAAGAATCAAAAAGTAACCTTTTCTGGAATTTTACAGGACGACGGTCCGGACTGGAATTATGGCGGTCCGGACTGTCGTAACGAGACAGACTATTTCCAGAAAAACAAACGTTCGGGGTCCGGACTGAAGTGCCTGATCCGGACTGTTCATACATTTCTGCAAAACCCATGTTCGGAGTCCGAATCAGAAATGGCTTGGATCCGGACTGTTCATACATTTCAGCAAAACCCATGTTCGGGGTCCGGATCAGAAATGGCTTGGATCCGGACTGGATTTGCGTATGAACAAACACCGTTCGGGATCCGGACTGCCGTGCCTGATCCGGATCCTGAACATGTCCCATGTCCAGTTTTTTATTTTTATGCAATTAAAAATTCATCCAAGTGTTTCTACACTATACGAAGTATTCGGATCATCAAAAATAATTAGTTAAACGTACCTGATCCTTTTGAATTCTTCTTTCTTGAGATTGAGGTATATGATCCAAACTTCCTCATCTTCAATCTTTAAGACTTAAAAATTTGACGAAATACGCCAAAACAAATTCCTTAACAGTCTCCCCCTTTGGCGGTTTCGTGACAAAACAGAAATCCACACAAGAAAATTCAAAAAAAATATTTTTGTTGCTATCACTATACAACAAAAATTTACAATGGAGATCCAAAATTAATATACATGAGATAAACTCCTAAAACAAACTCTAGACTTAGACATCTGTACTCTCTACAAAAAGAAATCATTCTTGACAAAAAGATCGTTAGATACCTCAAGAATATTTAGCATTCAAAACCTAACAGAGATAGAGTTTATACTCACCATGACATTCACGAATTCAGATATGTAATAGGATCACAATCAAACATTGACATATCTTGTAAGCAATAAAATTTCAAATGTCATAACTTTGTTAGTAATCAAACAACTTGTTGGTAATATTACATGCCCAAATAGTTAGTCGAATAGTTAGTCGAGACATGCATGCAATCACAATACAAAGCCAAAAGTTGTGATACTTACCTTTCAAAGTTCAAAGTTGTTCAAAGTTTAACGTTCTTCTCACAAACCATTGTTCATCTCTCTCTCCCCCTTTTTGTCACAAAAGAAGCCAAAATCGCAAAAAATGGAGAGTTAAGAGTTCAAAAGTAAGATTAGATGTAAGAACGCAAAAACTGAAAACCTGCACAAGAAGAACTGAAAACTTAATCATCGGAGCCGGAATCATCTGAGGTGCTACATCCCAGTTTTGAAAACATCTTCTTCATCAGTTTTTTCATGGAAGAGACTGTTTTAGTTAAAGTGATCTGGGATGCCGTAATGATTTCAAGTTCCACGGAAATTCGCTTTTGCTCTTTCGTAATCTGTTCTTGTTCAAAAGACAAACGTTGCTGTTCCCTATAAATCGATGTCACAGACGCTTCATCATCTGGTGCTGGTGCTTGCCGTGACGGAGATGCGGAAGTGCCGACGCATGGTTTCGTATCGCATGAAGGAGTCGGAGTGACATGAGGTAGCTTATGAAGGGACTTAACAATGGTGGATTCATTTATCATGCCTAAGCAATGTTGATAGGATGTTGAACTGATATCAATCTGAAACTTCTTCAAGATCCTCATAATGATCAAAGGAAAAGGAAGTCTTTCGGTAGGATGAGGATGCTCAACATATCTAGACATCCTGTTCCAGATAATGTATGGGATATTCATGTTCAATCCCACTGCTTCAGATGGATGTCCTAGAAGGTACAAAAATAGCATTCGATCCCATCTCACCACCTTTGTCTGTATGTTTGGGAGAATGTTATAACAAGTGATGAAATTGAGAAACCGGTATTCAAGCCGAAGTTGTTTGGACTTAACAGATTTCTCCGTTGATTCAGTGCCTTCCAAACATATTCCTTTTATAACTGTTTGCCACAAAGCATTCGTCAAACTTCTTCCAGTTAAGTTGTTAATCCCCGATCTGCTTGATTGCATTCCTAAGACTTCCCCGATTAACTGTGGAGTTATTTTGAGTCTCGTTCCTTGGATATTTGTATGAAACTGCATAGAACCGTGTTCATTTTCCTGAAGATGTCTTGCGTTTGTGTAAAAAGTCCTCACTCGATGCAAACAATATCCAAGTAATTCCGGGAATCTGCAAACTTGAAGAAGGTCGGCTTGTTCAATTAAAATCCTGAATTCCGGTGAGTGATCTCGAAGAGCACCAACATTGACATGTCTTTCGCCGATGCATTCTCGATGTTCAAATGCCCGAAGATGGTCAGTATTAATGCATACTTCTTCTAAGCGAGGTGGAGAATCAGGAGCTATTTGTTCCTTAATTTCAACACCTCTTGCTCATCCAGAGCGTCGAGCCAGTCTTTTTCTCTTCACCGAGATGAATGGTGAAGTCATTGGTGCTTTTCCTTTATCCATAGTATTTTTTCCTTTTGATAATTCGGGGGTCTTTCGCATCGACTTGGCAGGCGTTGCTTCCTCATTCATCAATTCGTCCCAATTCACTTCATCTTTTTCCGATTCAGTCTCTGAATCTTCAAGAAGAAGACATTCTCCCTTTTTAAAAGGTTTCTTTGCCCTCTTTAATTTATTAGTCGCTCTCGTGTGCACCATTGCAACCAAAAGGAAGATTATCCATGCAAACGCCATTGTTGCTATTCAAACTCAAGAACCTGTGAGCAACAACTCAAGAATACGACAAAAATTGTTTATTTTCAAAAATTTGAAAAATTGTACCTAAACAATGATTATCATGTAGAGTGACTAGGAATCAAATTAGTTTTGCAAAAAGAATTTTAAAAATAGATCAATCCCATGATTTTCAAAAATTCCTATTATATGCCCTAAAACCGAAATTTTAGAAATCGAAGCCTAAAAATCCGTTAATCAGGAGAATACCTAGCATATAATCAAAACTAATCTACCCAGAGTTCTTATTTCAAAAGAAATTTGACCAAAAACCAATCCAAAATGAAAAAGATACAAAATTTTCATCACATTTTGAGGAAAAACATGAAAAACTGTGAAAAACCGAGATTTTGATCACAAGAACTCACTTTGAATCGAAGAAGATGGGTTGGAAAGGCTCCAAATCGATTGTTTTCTAGAGAAGGAAGGTCTGGAGACTTAGAAACAAAAGATTGAAGTAAGAAGAAATCAAAACCATTTTGTTCTATATAAAACCCTAGCCGCGGTCCGGATCGGATCGTGAATCCAGTCCGGATCGGCTACCCGCAGGAAATACCTGCGTTCGGGATCCGGAACGGCTTGTCCAGTCCGGATCGGCTCCAAACTTTTTCTTCAGAAAAATTCCGAAAAATTCTAGAAAATCCAGAAAAAGATTGTAAGCACTTATGCATGTCAACTTTAAATAAAAAATCATCGTTTCATGTCATGAGAAATAGATTATGTTAAATCTATCATTAATATCCAAATAATGAAACAGAAATTTATAAAAATTAAATCCCTTAAAGTTGAACAAGTTCAATTACATCTATCACGATCTTATGAGTAATGCCTTTATCAAATCATCAATTTGGTAAAGAAAATGAAATACCAAGATCAATAGATGTTTGAAATCCCAGATAAATTAGATAATATATCTAGTCAAATTATTGTAAGGAGTGGCTCTTTGAGCATCTTTCAATAAAATCCCCACCTTATACCAACCTTTGAATTTGACAGAGTCAAGTATTCCAAAAAGCATTTTATTTAATCAACTCGAACAACCATGCTTGGTATACATGTGGTAGCTGCACACAGTACTCGGACGACCGAGGTGATAGCTCTTTCCTCCATGTGGTGGTAGTTTTCACACTCCTCATTGGGATGTAACTCTTTCCACATCTTTTGAGCATAACAATTTTCATTAACTCCCCCTCAAATGGCTATCAATTATTTAAAATATAAAGTATTCAACCAAAAATTGATCTCAATTTCATACTCGACTCAATTGTCAAATAAGATAAAAACTAAACCAAGAGATCATTTGAGAGAGAAATTGACTTTGATCAAAACAAAGATGATTTAATTGACATAAATGATCATTGCATCAAATGAATTATTATGATATCCAAAGCATAATAAATTTCTAAATAAACAAAAAGATGCTATTAAAGTCAATAATACACATGCTCAATTAATGTTCTATGTCTAAGCATAGATAATGAACAAAAACACAAAAACAAAACCTGACCTAAGCAATGATTTCAAAAGGAATTATTTCAAGGAAAGCATTCCAATTACCTTACGCAAATGAATAAATCGTTTTTGATCCAAAGGTTTTGTTAAGATGTCAGCTAATTGATTCTCAGTTGAAATGTAGGAAATTTGAAGAATATTTGATTCAACTAGCTCTCTTAGAAAATGATATCTAAGTTCAATGTGTTTTGTTCTCGAGTGCAACACAGGATTTTTAGAAATGTTTATAGCACTTGTGTTGTCACAAAGAATCGTTACCGTAGTTGCTGAAATTCGGAAGTCGCTCAACACACTTTTCATCCAAATGAGTTGGGTTGAACAACTACCTGCTGAAATATATTTCGCTTCGGCAGTCGAGAGTGCAATGCAGTTTTGCTTTTTACTGTGACGCCCCACTTCCCAGGAGGTCACCCATCCCAGAACTACTCTAGCTCTAGCACGCTTAACTCTCATAACCTCTTGGATCTTGCTACCATCCAAAATGCTATAGCCGGGTTAAGAGATTTAGTCCTATTATATCATTTATATATAGGACTAATCCAAATTCCGGGGGTGTCACATTCTTCCCCCCTTTAAGCCCTGACGTCCACGTCAGGCTCAAGCACACTCACAAGCACCAGGCGATGTGAGACTCGTCTCGCTAGCCTTAGCCGACCTTGTGGGGAGCTGCACTCCACCCACAACGGTCATTAGCCGGGGAGCCTCGCTCTACCCGCTATATAACCCTGGCTCAGCCGAGACTCATCTCACATTTTCTGCTGGTGAATGGCTCTGATACCAACTGTGACGCCCCACTTCCCAGGGGGTCACCTATCCCAGAACTACTCTAGCTCTAGCACGCTTAACTCTCATAACCTCTTGGATCTTGCTACCATCCAAAATGCTATAGCCGAGTTAAGAGATTTAGTCCTATTATATCATTTATATATAGGACTAATCCAAATTCCGGGGATGTCACATTTACTATGCCATGCAACAAGGCAATGGCCAAGATAAAAACATGCACCACTCGTGCTCTTCCGATCATCCACAGATCCTGCCCAATCGGCATCTGAATATCCTATAATGTCAAGCGTTGTTCCCATAGGATACCAAATTATGAAATTCAAAGTTCCTTTGATGTACCGGATGATCCTTTTCACCGCTTTCAGGTGAACCTCCTTTAGTGCTGATTGATATCTCGCGCAAATCCCAACACTAAAGGATATATCCGGGTGACTAGCTGTAA
The DNA here is from genome assembly GCA_029204045.2 of Tillandsia leiboldiana. Lineage (NCBI taxonomy): Eukaryota > Viridiplantae > Streptophyta > Magnoliopsida > Poales > Bromeliaceae > Tillandsia > Tillandsia leiboldiana. The sequence continues at coordinate 45,873,974 of CM055060.1, read as the reverse complement.
GATAGAGTAGACTTCCTATCATGCTGCGAAAAAGCTTCTCGTCTACACTCTCACTAAGAGATTCACTTCCTAATCCCTTATTGCTAGTTCCCATAGGAGTCGGAAAATCTTTAGAGTTTTCTAAATCGAATTTCTTCACCAACTCCCTTGCATACTTGGATTGACACAAATGGATGCCATCATCATTTTGTTTCACTTGCAATCCAAGAAAGTATGTCAGTTCGCCCATCATTGACATCTCAAATTCGCTTTCCATGGTTTCAGCGAATTTAGAAGCATCATTGTCTCTAGTTGCCCCAAATACAATGTCATCGACATAGATTTGTGCCACAATGAAATTATCGTGATAATGCTTCACAAAGAGAGTCCGGTCAGCTCCTCCTCGAGTATAGCCCTTTTCTAATAGGTGCTTTGTCAACCTTTCGTACCACGCTCGCGGTGCTTGTTTTAGACCGTAAAGAGCCTTTTTCAAACGAAAAACATGGTTAGGTTGTTTACAGTCTACAAAACCTTTCCGTTGAGCCACATAAACTTCCTCATTTAAAAACCCATTTAAAAACGCGCTCTTAACGTCCATTTGAAAGAGTTTGATTTTAAAATGACAAGCAATAGCGAATAAAATACGAATTGACTCGAGTCTAGCTACCGGGGCGAACGTTTCATCAAAGTCTATACCTTCTATTTGAGAGTAGCCTTGAGCAACTAAGCGTGCTTTATTCCTGATGATGGTACTATCCTCGTTTTTCTTATTCTTGAAAATCCATTTAGTACCAATCACGTTGTGTTGCTTCGGAGGCTTTGTTAATTCCCAGACTTTGTTTCGTTCGAACTGATGGAGCTCTTCCTGCATAGCTTCAATCCAGTAGTCATCTTGAAGAGCTTCATCGATGTTCTTTGGTTTAATCATGGAGACGTAGCATGCGACTCCACAAACCAACTGTCTCCAAGTTCTAACTCCTTCTTGTGGGTCTCCAATAATGTTAGATTCCGGATGATCCTTGGAGATGCGTAACGTTTGCGGTAACGGAGTAGTCGGAGGTACATGTGATAATTCCTGCACATTAGATAGACTTGAAGAACCGTTAGATGCATCAACTTTATTGAAAGAGTTATTACGAGAAGATGCATTTACAGGAGTATCATCATCTAGAGACATATCAAGGGTAGATTTATCAGATGCAAAGTGGAAAGCTTCATCTACTTTAACATTTATAGATTCTATCATCGTTTTAGATTCCAACTTAAATACCCGATATGCTCTACTGTTAGTAGAATAGCCTATGAAAATCCCTTCGTCGCTTCGAGAGTCGAACTTAACAAGGTTTTCGCGATCACGCAGAATAAAACATCGACTCCCAAAGATACGAAAATATTTGATATTCGGTTTTCTACTAAACCACAGCTCATATGGTGTATTTAAAGTTCCAGGGCGCAAATACACTCGATTAATTACATAGACGGCGGTGTTCACAGCTTCAGCCCAAAAATATAACGGTAAATTCCGGCTATGAAGCATCACACGCGCCATCTCTTGAACAACCCTGTTTTTGCGCTCAACAACACCATTCTGCTGAGGTGTATAGGGTGCTGAGAATTCATGTTTTATCCCATTGGAAGTGCAAAAATGAATGAATTTAGAATTAATGAATTCTCCACCTCTATCACTTCGAACACGAACGATCTTTTCATTTCTTTCATTCATAATACGATGACAAACCTCATAAAAAGAGTCGAAAGTATCCGCTTTCTCTTTTAAAAAAGTTACCCATGAATACCCAGAGAAATCATCAACCAAAAGAAAAATATACCATTTACCTCCCAAAGATAGTTGACGAATCGGCCCCATTAAATCCATATGCAGTAATTCCAAGGGCCGTTTGGTACCGACGTGGTTCAAGTTCTTGTGTGCAACTCTTGATTGTTTTCCCTTTTGACAACCACCACACACAATGTTTTCTTTAAATAAAAGTTTAGGAACCCCCTTAACCACGTCTTTATTTGAAATCCTTGCTAGTTTTTAAAATTCATGTGACCTAGTCTTTCATGCCAAACAGTTTCATTATCCAAAAAAACTAGGTTACATTTTTCAGAAACTTTGTTTGAAACAACATAGCAATTATTTTCCGATCTAACCCCTTTTAAAAAGAATACCTGGTCCTTATCAGTTACAACACATTCTACAGAAGAAAAATTAACTGAGAACCCATTGTCACAAAGTTGACTTATACTAATGAGGTTAGTCTTAAGGCCTTCAACAAATAAAACATTGTTCAAAACCGGGCCTTCAGGAATAGCGATTGTTCCCTTTCCAACAATTTTGGAAGAACGACCGTCTCCGAAAACAACATGTCCTCCGGAGATTTTCTCTAAAGTTTGAAAACTATTTTTGTCACCGGTCATGTGACGGGAACAACCACTATCCAAATACCAAGATGAATTATCATAAGCGTGTAATGAAGTATGAGCAACAAGACAAGGGAAGATTTTACCTTTGCGTACCCAAACCTTTTGAGTTTTGGAGTACGTCGAAAATGATTGTGAAGTTGATACCTTTGGTGAAAGCGTCTTGATTGATCCATCGCTTTTCCTTGACGTCGTCGTCTTGTTTGATGTACTACCAATGTTCTTTCCTTTTGAAAGATCCTTCTTTGATTTGCGGGAAGTGAACTCATTGGTAGTAGTTGCAAGATGTGCTTGATTTGATCTTTGCGCTCCATTCTTGCAATTTCTTCTTATGTGCCCTGCATAACCACAACGAAAACATACCTTTGTTCTTGATGATCCCGAAGAGGGTGAGGTAGGGTTGTTGTCGTTATATGTTGAGAATTCCGTCGTCGGAGGAGGAGTTACCGACTGGGGCACAAAAACTGTTCCACTCGAACTAGGAATGTCTCCAGTTTGAGTGTATCCGAGGCCGAATCGGTTTGTTTGACCAAGACCAAGTAATTTATCCAACTTGCTCCTTCCAGAAGAGAATCTCTTTAAATCATCCTTGAGTTGGAAAATGGTCTTTGTCATCTCCATTTTTTCTTGTCGGGCCTCGGTGTAGAGCTTCAAGAAGTAACCAGCTTTGTCAATCATTGCTACATGTATCTTCTCGAAATGCTCATTTCTCTCTTGAAGTGAAGCATTTTCTTTTATCAGGTTATCCCTTTCCACTTCAAGACCGGTCGAGAGAGAAGTTACCCTTTTTACTTCTTCTTCGAGATCCTGCAATCTCCCTCTCAACCCCTTGTTTTGCTTAGCCAGTTTCTTTGAATCCCTCAAAAGTCTGTGGTAGGCTAGAGCAAAATCTTCACCTTCAGAGTTACTCGATTCATCGTCCGTTGCAGTTTTTTCAACCTGGGAGGAGTTGGACAATGAATCGGATGTACTTGCCATTAAGCATATGAAGGGTGAAGATGTGGACGCGTGGAATGCTGTTGCGTTGTTCTCTTCATCACTTGAAGATGACTCATTTGACATTGAGGTGTCATCCCATGTGACGGCTTGCATCGCCTTCTTCTTGGACGGATTCTTATTTGGACACTCTGTTGAGATATGGTCGTATCCTCGGCACTTGAAGCATTGGACTTGTCCTTATGAGCTTTTCTTATCTTTTGAAAAACTTTCTTGCTTTCTTGACTTTTGACTTGAAAAACCTTTGCCTTTCTTCCACTTTCTGGAGGATGGAGTTTTACTAGAATTACCCCTTCGAAAGTTTCGGCGAAAATTTCTTGTCAAGAGAGCAAGCTGCTTCTCAAAGTCCTCCATAGATAGGTTCTCGTCATCGCCTGAGGTGGATGAATCCGCGTCTTCTTCTTTTGTAGTTTTCAACGCAAAACCTGAAGACTTAGAAGTAGATGCTTTTCCAGAAGAATAGTTAGAAGGAAATGTCATTTCATATGTTTGTAATGAACCAACTAATTCTTCTACACGGATTTCGTCCGGGTGTTTAATAGTTTCAATGGCCGTAACCTTGGAACGAAATCTTTCAGGAAGAGTTCTTAAGATCTTTCTTACAATTTTAAATTCTGGAATCTTCTCTCCCAAGTTAGCACATGTGTTTACGATGTCTTGCAATCGTGTATAGTAGTCTGTGAATGATTCATTTTCTGCCATGAAAATAGAGTCAAATCTGCTCGTAAGCATTTGCAGCTTTTGAATCTTCACAAGGTTAGTTCCCTCATGCGTAACTTGAAGAACATCCCAGATTTCTTTCGCAGTCTCACATGCTGAGACGCGAGAGAATTCAGTTTGAGACAAGGCATTAAATAAAGCATTGATTCCTTTGCCATTGTAAGAAAATAAGTCTATCTCTTCCTTGGTCCATTTCGCCCTAGGTTTGATGGTATGAACATCAACAATAACTTCAGTTGGATTTGACCATCCTAACTCGATAGATTGCCACACCCGTTCGTCGATGGAAATAAGAAATGCTTTCATCCGTACTTTCCAGTAGGCATAATTTGTTCCATCGAAAAACGGGGGTCTGTTGATGTTTCCACCTTCAGCCATTGTTTACAACCCTATTCCCGCTGTGATACCACTTGTCGGGTTATGTAAATAATGATCTAAATAGGGAAAAAAATACCTAGAGGGGGGTGAATAGGTGTAAACAATAAACACTCAAAAATCTTTGCGCAATAAAACCCAATGCGGAAATGAAAAATAACACGCAAGATTTTTACGTGGAAAACTCCAAAACCAGGAGTAAAAAACCACGGGACCGATAACACGGTGAAATCAACTAAGATTATAACACGTACAAAGGTGATATAACGCACTCACAGACGACTCAACCTTTTTCGATACGCTCCGAGTTGATCTTCTCCGCTCTCTCCGCAACGCTCCTCGAATCCACGATTAGCGTCCAACGCCGAATCCACAGCGTCTGACCGAATCCACGGTCTTCACCCAGTAGCACGTCTCGAATCCACGAACGTACCTCGCTTCGAATCCACGAGAGCGGTAGCACCTTGATTCCACAAGGCCACGCGAGTCCACGCGCCGATTTTGGGAAAATCGTTGTTTTTGGGTGGTGATGATCCGCCGAATACTTAGATTAGAAATAGATCGGAAATACCATCTAAGTATTCATTAATTTGATTCTACTCAAAATCTGAGTTTGAAACCCTAGAAACAAATCAAACAATATAGATGAAGAAACATAGAATTAAATCTGTTGATTTCCTTTCTTCTCTATAGGTGGATTTTTCTTTTTATGGCCGTATTTGAATTTATTCGGCTTACCCTAGAAAATGAATCATAGGGTTTATTTATAGGTTGGAAACCGTTGGAAGAGGATAAGAATAAAAAACTAACCTTTTCTGGAATTTTACAGGACGACGGTCCGGGCTGGAATTATGGCGGTCCGGACTGTCGTAACGAGACAGACTATTTCCAGAAAAACAAACGTTCGGGGTCCGGACTGAAGTGCCTGATCCGGACTGTTCATACATTTCAGCAAAACCCATGTTCGGGGTTCGGATCAGAAATGGCTTGGATCCGGACTGGATTTGCGTATGAACAAACACCGTTCGGGATCCGGACTGCCGTGCCTGATCCGGATCCTGAACATGTCCCATGTCCAGTTTTTTATTTTTATGCAATTAAAAATTCATCCAAGTGTTTCTACACTATACGAAGTATTCGGATCATCAAAAATAATTAGTTAAACGTACCTGATCCTTTTGAATTCTTCTTTCTTGAGATTGAGGTATATGATCCAAACTTCTTCATCTTCAATCTTCAAGACTTAAAACTTTCACGAAATACGCCAAAACAAATTCCTTAACAGTAACCTTGGAACGAAATCTTTCAGGAAGAGTTCTTAAGATCTTTCTTACAATTTTAAATTCTGGAATCTTCTCTCCCAAGTTAGCACATGTGTTTACGATGTCTTGCAATCGTGTATAGTAGTCTGTGAATGATTCATTCTCTGCCATGAAAATAGAGTCAAATCTGCTCGTAAGCATTTGCAGCTTTTGAATCTTCACACGGTTAGTTCCCTCATGTGTAACTTGAAGAACATCCCAGATTTCTTTCGCAGTCTCACATGCTGAGACGCGAGAGAATTCAGTTTGAGACAAGGCATTAAATAAAGCATTAATTCCTTTGCCATTGTAAGAAGATAAGTCTATCTCTTCCTTGGTCCATTTCAACCTAGGTTTGATGGTGTGAACATCAACAATAACTTCAGTTGGATTTGACCATCCTAACTCGATAGATTCCCACACCCGTTCGTCGATGGAAATAAGAAATGCTTTCATCCGTACTTTCTAGTAGGCATAATTTGTTCCATCGAAAAACGGGGGTCTGTTGATGTTTCCACCTTCAACAATTGTTTACAACCCTATTCCCTCTCTGATACCACTTGTCGGGTTATGTAAATAATGATCTAAATAGGGGAAAAAATACCTAGAGGGGGGTGAATAGGCGTAAACAATAAACACTCAAAAATCTTTGCGCAATAAAACCCAATGCGGAAATGAAAAAGAACACGCAAGATTTTTACGTGGAAAACTCCAAAACCAGGAGTAAAAAACCACAGGACCGATAACACGGTGAAATCAACTAAGATTATAACACGTACAAAGGTGATATAACGCACTCACAGACGACTCAACCTTTTTCCATACGCTCCGAGTTGATCTTCTCCGCTCGCTCCGCAACGCTCCTCGAATCCACGATTAGCGTCCAACGCCGAATCCACAGCGTCTGACCGAATCCACGGTCTTCACCCAGTAGCACATCTCGAATCCACGAACGTACCTCGCTCCGAATCCACGAGAGCGGTAGCACCTTGAATCCACATGGCCACGCGAGTCCACGCGCCGATTTTGGGAAAATCGTTGTTTTTGGGTGGTGATGATCCACCGAATACTTAGATTAGAAATAGATCGGAAATACCATCTAAGTATTCATTAATTTGATTCTACTCAAAATCTGAGTATGAAAACCTAGAATCAAATTAATCAATATAGATGAAGAAACATGGAATTAGATCTATTGATTTCCTTTCTTCTCTATAGGTGGAATTTTCTTTTTATGACCGTATTTGGATTTATTCGGCTTACCCTAGAAAATGAATCATAGGGTTTATTTATAGGTTAGAAACCGTCGGAAGAAGATAAGAATCAAAAACTAACCTTTTCTGGAATTTTACAGGACGAAGGTCCGGACTGGAATTATGGCGGTCCGGACTGTCGTAACGAGACAGACTATTTCCAGAAAAACAAACGTTCGGGGTCCGGACTGAAGTGCCTGATCCGGACTGTTCATACATCTCAGCAAAAACCCATGTTCGGGGTCCGGATCAGAAATGGCTTGGATCCGGACTGGATTTGCGTATGAACAAACACCATTCGGGATCCGGACTGCCGTGCCTGATCCGGATCCTGAACATGTCCCATGTCCAGTTTTTGATTTTTATGCAATTAAAAATTCATTCAAGTGTTTCTACACTATACGAAGTATTCGGATCATCAAAAATAATTAGTTAAATGTACCTGATCCTTTTGAATTCTTCTTTCTTGAGATTGAGGTATATGATCCAAACTTCTTCATCTTCAATCTTCAAGACTTAAAACTTACACGAAATACGCCAAAACAAATTCCTTAACAGGGGTACCACTACTCTCCACAGACGGGTAGGGATCTAGCTCGCGACTCCCTCGCCTCGAACAGCAACCGCAGAATCAGCAACACCCGCTAAGACTCTGCAAAACAAAGAAGAGGAAAGATAACAATGCAGTGAAAACTGAGCAAGAAAAGCCAGAGATACTCTACAGCTACCATGCCTCCATCTATATGCTCAAATGGGGAAAACCGATGAAAGATATGCAACCACTCGCACATGAGGTGCTCAATCGACCCAATCGAGCTGACTGCCACATCTGGTCAAGTCAAGCCTGCGCCTCCCTAGTGTATCAACGTAGGGTGTCCAATCGGACTAACTCGCTAACGAACAGTGGCACATGCAGGCTATAGTCGAAATCCACGCTCTCTCTCAGAACGGAAAGACTCAAGATCCTCAACATCTCGCACAATGGTCGAAGTACTCACAATGACCCAGGACAACTGTCAACCCAAACGGCTCCCAACAACACCAGCACTGGTCTAATCCCAGCTACCAGACTCCACTCAGCCCTCAGAGTGCAACAATAAAAGTATCTTCTTGAATAAACCCAATCAATGGACCAGTAAAAACTGGCACTGCCTGCTCAAACTGTCTCAAGTATCTGCTAACAGATCGGCACTCACTGACCGGCACTCATCTGTCCGGTACTCACTGGCCGTTGTGTAAATCGCCTACTTCGGAGTGGCACTCGAGGGGAGAGACCCACACGAGTAAAGTATCTCTGTCACAAGTATCACGATATAGCAGGACTGGATCACGACTCTGATCAAAGTGGAAAAACCCATCCACTAAAGAAAACCCCGGTCCTCAATCAGATGCAATAGTACTCAATAAGTGGGAAACTCCGTCCACTAGAAAAATCGGATACCCAATCTGATGCACAAGTACATATCCCGTCAACCGCCCAATATTCGCGGTCGTCGCAATACCCCACAATCCACAACCTGGTACAACAACCAACACCCGGCCAACCGCCCAATATTCACGGTCACCGTAATCCCTTAACATCCACAATCTGGCACCATAACCAACATCCGGTCAACCGCCCAATATCCGCGGTTGCCGCAATACCCACAATCCACAATCAAATCCAACCTGTCCTAGACTCGAAGTCTCAACTACACTATCCCAAACCCCTGCTCGAACCTGAGCAACATGAAACACCTGACTAATGAAAAATGAGAAAAGAAGCAAATAAGGTTTCTCCTAAGTCAAGTTCCAACATGATAGTGTAGCAGTAAAAGATGGCCTATCTAGATGTCCATACAAGCATGCATTTGTCCTCAAGAAAGGAAAAATGGAGTAAATCACAAGATCGCTCCATAAGGTATAACCACATGCCAAAATCACTAATGAACTACACCTGTCCATAATCCATGATCCATAATAACTCATCGTAGTAATACCCGCACATAGATACATAATCCTGCCCCATCGCATAATCCAATCTCATAAAAGGCTATGTGTTAACATGGCATGCAAAATAAACACATAGGGTGATAATCCCTTAGATAGAGGTGGCGTCCCCTGGGGTCTCTGCTAGACTGACGTCTTTAGTCGTGCAGCCCACTCTGCTGGACAAGATCAGAGAGAGACAGAGTGAGGACTCCCACTTGACCGGGATTCGAGAGCAGATATTGCGAGAGGCCCATTATACACCTTATACCCTTCATCCTGGTGGGACTAAGATGTATAAGGACCTCAAGGCACACTTCTGGTGGGATGGCATGAAGAGGGACATTGGGAGGTTTGTGGCTCAGTGTTTAACTTGTCAGCAGGTGAAAGCTGAGCATCGAGTGCCATCTGGCAAGTTACAGAGTCTCCCAATCCCCGAGTGGAAATGGGACCACATTACGATGGATTTCGTGGTCGGTTTGCCGAGGGCACTGGGAGGAGCAGATGCTATTTGGGTAGTTGTGGATCGACTCACCAAGTCAGCGCACTTTTTGCCTATGTAGACTACTTGGCCACTCGAGCGACTAGCCCAATTATATCTAGATGAGATAGTGAGGTTACATGGAGTGCCAACCTCTATAGTGTCAGATAGAGACCCGAGGTTTGCTTCGCGTTTCTGGGGGAGCTTGCAGACAGCCTTGGGGACTCAGCTCAGGTTCAGTACAGCTTTTCATCCACAGACTGATGAGCAATTAGAGCGGACTATACAGATCCTGGAGGACATGCTGAGGGCTTGCGTCTTGGATTTTGGCGGAGGCTGGATTCGACACTTATCTTTGGCTGAGTTTGCGTACAACAACAGCTTCCAAGCGAGCATTCAGATGGCTCTGTTTGAGGCGTTGTATGGACGCAAGGGTCGATCACCGCTTTATTGGAGTGACGTAGGCGAAAGACGGACCTTGGGACCAGATGTACTGTTAGAGGCAGAGGAAAAGGTCCGAGTGGTTCGACAGCATCTTCATACCGCTCAGAGTCGACAGAGAAGCTATGCTGATGTTCGACGACGAGACTTAGAGTTTCAGGTTGGAGATCATGTATTTCTGAAAGTCTCGCCGTCCAAAGGGATCAGGAGGTTTGGCATCCGCGGGAAACTTAGCCCCTGATATATTGGACCCTTTGAGGTATTGGAGCGTATCGGGCCAGTTGCTTACCGACTTGCACTTCCCCCGAGACTTGTTGGTGTCCACGATGTTTTTCATGTTTCCACTCTGAGGAGGTACGTCTTCGACTCGTTGCACGTCATCGACTTCACACCGCTCGAGATCAACGAGGATTTGAGGTATGAGGAGCGCCCCACTGCGGATTTTGGATCGAGAGGAGAGGGAATTGCGTAGTCAGACCATCCCCTATGTGAAGATCCTTTGGAGCAATCATGACGAGCGCGAGGCGACGTGGGAGCTCGAGTCAGAGATGATGGACGCAACCCCTACATGTTCGAGGCTCAGGACAGAGGTATGATTTACGTTTCGAGGACGAAACTTTTATTAGTTGGGGAGGATGTAGTAACCCAGATCCCCGTGTAGCTTTTCCCTATGTTTTGGGGTGTGGAACACCTATTATTGGTGTGTCGGGCCCACAACACGTCAAAGGGATGTGTTGGATGGACTTAGAGAGGGTTTGGGTTAGAGCCTGTCTTTCGGCTGTGTTTGTCGAATTTTAGAAGTGGTTTCAGGCTATTTGGAGGCCTTATTTGGATTCAGCGCGGAAAAACGCTTGAAAACGTCTATTTACTTATATTTTTCTGAGTCCAGACGCCCAAAAATGGGCACGCGGAAGTTTTCTGTGCAAAATAGTGCACGGGGGGGAGCCGTGGACCGGCCTGGGACATGTGGCGGCCACCCATTGGCCGGCGCACGCTGTCTGGTCCACGGAGGAGGGCCGCTGGTGCACGGTGGACCGGCGGGGACACGTGGCAGCCGCCCATTGGCGGGTCTGCGCTGCGCGGTCCACGGGGCTGGGCGGCTGGTGCATGGACCGGGGCGCGCCACGTGGCGGCCCCGGATTGGACGGCTCTTGTGCCCGCGGTGCACGCGCAGGCGGGCACCTGCGGCCGTACACACGCGGGCGCAGGCGGCGCGCCGGCTGGCGTGTCGGGCGGGCCACCGCACGCGGCGCCACGTGGCGCCGCGCTAGTGGCTGGCGCCACCTATCGCGCTGCCCCGCGACGGGGGCACGTGGCCGCGCCCGGTTCGCCGAGCGCCATTGTTCCCTGTGCGGGGACACGTGTCACGCCCGGGTTGAACCGGGCGCTGGTTCTGGCCGGGCCTTGGGCCCGATTTCGGGGCCCGAAAGATTCGAGCGCCCGAAATCGGGGACACCCAGGTCATTTTCCCAATTGTTCTTTTGGGCCTATATATACCTCCTCCTCTCTCTCTTTTCTCCTTTTTTCGAGTTCTAGAGAGGGAATGAGAGGGAGAGCTCTATACAAAAGTTGTTCCCCTTCATATTTTTGATCTCGTGGTGGATTCCCAGGATTTTTGAAGGCTCGGCAACGGCGATCTCGATTTTACAGTGTGCCTCGACATCTCTCTTTTTCGGCCCGTTTCCGTCGCAGTTCAGTCAGAAAATCACTGTGCGCAAACCAGGAGGAATTTTTGAGCGATTTCTATGGCAACGCATTCCTAAGAGGTAAGGCTTTGTTTTTTGTGTTGACCACTTGCTCTGTTTCGCAATTTTGGCACGGTTCTCGAGGCACCTTTGACCCCCCTTTTGCTGTGGTGTTTTCTGGACAGCACCAGCTTGTTCGATTTATATCTTGGCCTACGAGCATCGGATCAAGGCATATAAGTACTCTTTTTTGATCTACTCGTCGCCAGGAACGCAACCATATTTTTTCTGGATTTTTCGGAGCAATGTACAGAGGTGAAAACTCCTCTTTTTTCGTGCTGTTTGGAAAACAGCAAAAGCTGCATTTTGGGATTTGTGTTTACACCGGGTGCGTTGTTCTGTACAGTTGTGCACTGTTTTCGGCGAGTTGCGGGGTTAGAGGACCGTGGACAGCGATGAGGCTATTTGGGTGTGGATTGCGCTTTTCGAGGTAGGTAGTTGTTGCTTACCTCACTTTTGACTAACTCACTAGGAGTATTAGCGATCCCTTGTTTTAAAACTGATAATCGGTATTCCAATTGTGAATTGCATGAGTAGACCCCATGTAATATCACAACTTTTCGTGTAACATTTACCCTCATGCTAATAAAGCTCAAGTTATGGGAAACTAAATTAATGGGTTTAGTAAAGTTGATCATCTTGAGGTGCGGGTATTTTTCTGTGATAGAGCTCGAAAAATGGTGAACAGCAGTGCAACCGGATCCGGATTCCGACTTACGGATCCCCCAGAACGGGGTTGTTAGGATCGCGGTAATCGGAATGTGCATCGAAATCCAAGCAAGTGATCATGCACGCCTTTCGAGGAGATAAGGGATTATCTCTAGGGAATTATCTTAAAGGAATTATCTTTAAGGAATTATCTTTAAGGGATTATCTTAAAGGAATTACCTTAAAGGAATTATCTTTAAGGAATTATCTCTAAGGAATTATCTCCAAGGATTAATTAAATAATTAATTAATTAGAGATTGAAATCCGACGTATGGATTCTCCGAAATAGGGTTTTGAGGATCGCGGCAACCGTAGTGTGCATCGGAATCCGTGCAAAAGATCGGGCACGCTTTTTGAAGAGATAAAGAATTATCTCTTATGAATTAATAATTATTAATTGATTATGATCCGGATATGGGTTTTAGTGTACGTACAAGGGGAAAATCTGTTTTTCCGGAGAGAAAAGAGGAAACCTTAACCGGAAAGAAAAGAGAGAAAAAGAAAAGAAAGAAAGAGGAAAAAGGCAAACCCTAATTGGAGAGAAAAGAAAGAAAGAGGAAAAAGGCAAACCCTAATCGGAGAGAAAAGAAAGAAAGAGGAAAAAGGCAAACCCTAGCCGGAGAGAAAAGAAAGAAAGAGGAAAAAAGGTGAAACCCTAACTGGAAGAAAAAGAGAAGAAAGATGAAGAAAGCGGAGGGACCCGATCATCCCGGACGAACGTGCCGGAGCCGGGAGCGTGAACGGATCACCTTCTCCGACGGATCGCGGTAAGTGATGTTTCCTTTTGGGTTTCATTTCGGTGTTTTGTTATAGTCGTTTTGGTTTTTGCCGTTCTTGTTATCGCCGCCGCGAAGCCCTAGGGCATCGCTACCGCCACCGCGGAGCCCTAGGGCACCGCCGCCGCAGCACCGCGTGCGGTGCCGCGTGGGGCAGGCGCCCGCGCAGCTGCACCGCACGCGGAGCGCGCGCGTGCCGCGCGGGGCTGGAGCCCGCGCGGCCGCGCCGCATTCGCCGCGCGGACTGGAGCCCGCGCGGCCGTCGCCGCACCGCGTGCGGCGCCACGCGGGGCAAGCGCCCGCGCGGCTGCACCGCACGCGGCGCACGGGCTGGAGCCCGCGCGGCTGCACAGCATGCGGCGCGCGGGCAGGAGCCGCGCGGCCGCAGCATGCGCCGCGCAGGGCTTGCGCCCGCGGCTAGCACCGCGCGGGGCCGGCGCCCGCGCGGCCGCATGGCATGCAACGACTCGGGGGTGGCCGCGTCGCGCATCGCGCTTCGCCGCCACCGCCGTGTCGAGTCGTGGTTAGTGTTTTTGGGTTTTTGGACTCGGTTTATCTACCGTTTATGTTTCTGATCTGACCGCGGTTCTTGTGGAGACTATTTTTAGGTCCGGGTGTCGACAGGGAGCAAGATTCGGTCTCCGGTGTTCAGGTCTGCACAATCGAGGTGGGTACCTTTGGTTATTTTCGGCGAAATGTCGTTCCCGTGTATTTCGTATGATAAAGTAGATGTTTTGGTAAACTATCTAACCCCATTGCATGTAATTCTCGTTTTGTGCTCTAACTGAGGCGGCTGAGGTCGCAAAAATATTTTATGTTCTAACTGAGGCGACTGCGGTCGCATTTTCGTTCTATATGCTCATATTTGTTTACGCGCACACCGGCGGTTTGGCCACCGCACAAGGTGTATTTTTCCGGAAAGATGGTAAGGTTACCCGTGTACCCCATGACTAGCGATGATGGGGATCCCTCATGGAGAGGCAAACTGCTACTTGGGCATTGGAGGGGTTGGAGGCACCAAGAAAGAGAGCACGGTATTTGGGGTTGGGGCCCAACTTATTTCAAATCTGGGGTAGGTGCCCAGTGAGCTTTGTGACAGGGATTTAGCGGTACATGAGGGGGAAGTAAATGCTTCGGTGTATCGGTTTGTTCTTTTCAGTTATTGCATTTACTGTTTATATCTACTTTATCAGTCACTGACTGCCCACACTATGACAGGTCCGGGCAGGGGTGGGAACCGGGACGACGGTGAGGCAACGGTTAGAGGACCCTAGCCCTTGAGGCTAGTAAACTTTACAGTTTATGGTTATCTTTTATTGCGTTTGGTTAGTCTAGCTGTGATAACTTGTGCATGATTTTTTGTGGATGTTGGATTGAGGACTTACTATATCTGTGAATGTGGAGATGTATGAATGCGGCTCGTTTTCAAATACAAACATGGTTTCAAAAGTATTCTCAAGCCAAGTGTCGTGTGGGCACTGATTTCAAAACCCGTGGATTTATCCTTTCAAGTAAGGTGGCCGCTTAAAAGAGTTTGCGAAAATATTTTGTAAAACCGGGTGTCGAGTGGACACCGACTTTCAAACCTATGGGTTTATGGTGTAGTTTCAATATGATAAATGTGACTGTATGGTTAAGTATACTCTCTCCTTATTGTCGTCCATTACTTGCATGGTTAAAGTATTTGTCGTGCTCGGAACGCCGTGCATATACAAAGGAGGTTCCGCCCGTTTGGGGAGCGAATTTGTATATATGGCGGGTCTGGTGCGCACCGGAGGCGAGGTTCATTTTAAATACAAAGGAAAAAAAAAATGGATAAGTTTTCCGCTATTTTTAGAACCTCCGGGGCGTGACACCCCACAAATTATATGACAGCTCATTTATGTTAAATTGGGACACTGTTGTTGGGACAAATGCTATATCATAATCTCACATGCAAATGACTTATCATGTTGGTACAGTAAGATCAATCTTTTTAAAATAAATATCAGACACTTTTCTACAGTTTTAAAAGAGGACAATTGCATGCTTGTATGTACATCTAGTTAGGCCACTATTTATTGCTACACTATCATATTGGGACTTGACTTAGGAAACCATGTTTCGTTGCTCTCCTTTTTATTCAGATGCATGTGGCTCGGTTTGAGCAGGGTTTTGGGATAGTGTAGTCGAGGTCATCGAGTCAGGGACGGGTTAGACTCGATTATGGATTATGGGTCATTGTGGTAACCGCGGACATTAGGCGGTTGACCAGATGTTGGTTACTTTATCAGATTTGGGCTTATAGGGTATTGCGTCAACCGCGGACAGTGGGCGGTTGACCGGATATTTATTATTGCACCAGATTGGGGATCGGGGTTTCATTAGTGGACGGAGTTTCCCACTTTGATCATAGTCTTGATCCAGTCCTGCTATATTGAGATATGTGTGGCAGAGTTACTTTACTCGTGTGGGTCGCTCCCCTCGAGTGCCACTCCGGAGTAGGCTTTAGACCGTGACGGGTACCGGTCCATTTGATTGGGATTTCGAGCCTTGTGTGCTGGTCCCTTTGGGATTTCGAGCCTTGTGTGCTGGTCCCTTTGGGATTTCGAGCCTTGTGTGCTGGTCCCCTACTGAGTTCTTGAGTTCGACAGCAGAGCAGGCAGTACCGGGTTTCATACCGGTCCATCTGATTGGGTTGATTCAGACAACTAGCATTATAGTTGCGGGCATACAGTTACCTTTGATACTACATTTAGAGGCATAGTAGTGGTAGTTTCCTTTTATCAGCAGCTTTTATAGCTTACAACTGTTCTTTCCTTTCTGCCTCTAGTAGTCCTAGTGGGTACGTCAGGGTTGAGGCTTTACCCACTAGGGGAGGCTACTAGTTTATCTAGTAGTTCTCACCCCCATAGTTATTTTCTGTCTTGTCCCCTTTGTTTTGTAGAGTCGTCTGCGGGAGCTGCTGGGCCATCAGCGGCAGATCGAGGTAAGAGGATAGCGGACTAGCTAGAGCGTCTGCCCTGACCGTGAGAGTAGCTGGACTTTTATTGTACCCCTTTTTGTATCTCAGGCTATAGCACTTTACTTTTGGGCCTGGCTTTAGCCAGCTGGTTGTAATTGTTTCGGTGAGCTGGGAGTTTATTGTATATTTACAGCTTGTATCATATTTCCAGTCTGAGATATTATGTAGTTCTTTTTAGTTCAGCTCTGTATTATGCTCTTTTATCGTATCTCTTATATTTGAGCAGGTTACCAACGCTTCGTGTAAATGCAAAATTCCGTGTGCACGGCGGATTTGTTGGCGAGCCCGGGTTCTGGTTTACACCCAGGGCGTGACATTTTTCTTTTGGGCAGTCAAGACATATCCAGGCAGTGTGCCCCCGAGTAGTGCTCACGGTATTGCCGCTGGCAACGGCGCCACCTTTACCAATTCAGAAGGTGTGAGCTCCTTCGATTTACCGACGGACAGATAGGGCCACGACAGCGAGGCAGACGGGACGACGACGACCAGCACCGAGCGGTAGATCCTGTGCTGCCCGGTTGGAGGGCGCCACAAGGGTGGATCATGTCGTCGCAGGTATGATTTCCTTTGTAGCTGATTATGTTAAGGCTTTTTCCATCCCTATATGGACTTGAGGTAGAGTCGTTACCACGTGCATGTGAGGTGTGGATTCCTGATTAGGTGTGCATAGGGAGGAGAGTTGTGGATACTGTCTAGTGTAGTTGAGGCCGTGGATTATACCGGCGGGCTTACTAGTCCTGCAGCAGCTCTAGGATTTTGACCTTTCGCGAGCCGAATTGGAGGAGTAGGTTATGTGGGTTATGTTAAATATAGATTTGAATATGGAAAAAAAAACACCTAGAGGGGGGTGAATAGGTGTAAACAATAAACACTCCAAAATCTTTGCGTAACAAAAACCCAATGCGGAAAAGTAAATAACACGCAGAGATAGTACGTGGAAAACTCCAATCTAGGAGTAAAAAACCACGGGACCGATCACACGGTGAAATCCACTAAGATTAAACACGTACAAAGGTGATATACCGTACTAACACGACTCAACCTTTTACCATACCCTCCAAGTAGATCTTCTCCGCTCACTCCCCAACGCGCCTCAAATCCACGATTTGCGTCCAACGCCGAATCCACAGCGTCCAACGTCGAGTCCACGATGTCCAACCGAATCCACGGTCCCCACCAAGTAGTACGTCTCGAATCCACGAACGCACCTCGTTTCGAATCCACGAAACAGTAGCACCTTGAGTCCACAAGGCCACGCGAATCCACGCGCCGATTTTTGGCAAAATCGTTGTTTGTTGGTGGTGAAAATACGCCAAATACTTAGATCAAAGATAGATCGAAAATACCATCTAAGTATTCATTAATTTGATTCTAGAAGAGATATGAGCTTTGAAACCCTAGAATCAAATTAATCAATATAGATGAAGAAACATAGAATAGATCTAGTTTTTCCCTTTCTTCTCTATATGTGGATTTTTCTAAGTTTTCTCCGCTAATTTTTGGATTCTAAAATCTTAACCCTTTGGATTATTACCCTAAAAGATGAAATTAGGGTTTACTTATAGGTTAGAAACCTTTGGAAGAGGATAAGAATAAAAAACTGACTTAACTGAAATTTTTCCCGCACGACGGTCCGGACTGGATTTGGCTTGATCCGGACTGTCGTCATTTTTCAGAGAATTTCCTAAAAAATCATGTTCGGGGTCCGGACTGAACCAGGGGAGGTCCGGACTGAAATTCCGCATGAACTTACTTACGTTCGGGGTCCGGACTGGAATGTCCTGATCCGGATCCTGAACATGTAACAGTCCAGTTTTTTTATTTTTATGCAATGAAAAATCCATCCAAGTGTTTCTACACTATAAGAAGTATTCGGATCACCAAACTTATTTAGTTAAACGTACCTGACCCGTTTGAATTCTTCTTTCTTGAGATTGAGGTATATGATCTAAACATCTTCATCTTCAATCTTTAAGACTTAACAACTTCCCGAAATACGCCAAAATAAAATCCTTAACAATCTCCCCCTTTGGCGGTTTCGTGACAAAACAAAATTCTACTTAAAGAAAATTCAAAAAGATATTTTTGTTGTTATCACCATACAACAAAAAATTACAATTATGATCCAAATAAAAATGAATACATGAGATAAACTCCTAAAACAGACTCTAGACTTAGACGTTTGTACTCTCTGCAAAAGAAATAATTCTTGACAGAAGAAATCGTTAGATACCTTAAGAATTTAACATTCAAAAATCAAACAGAGAGATGGAGTTTATACTCACTATGACATTTACAAAATCAGATATGTATATCAAAGCAATTCACATATCATCTAAGCATTAAATTCCAAATGTCATAAGTACCAAATGTCATAAGTATGTTAGTCATCAAACAACTTGTTAGTAATATTACATGCCCAAATAATTAGTCGAATAGTTAGTTGAGGCATGCATTCACAATAAAAAGCAAAGTTGTTGTCATACTTACCTTTCAAGTTTAAAGTGACCAAAGTTCTCACAAACACGTTGTTCATTGTTCTCTCTCCCCCTTTTTGTCACTGAAGTTAGCCAAAATTACAAAAATTAAGGGAGCGAAAAGTTCAAAAAGAGTAAGAACTAAAACTGAAAACCTGCAAAACAAAAATTAAAAATAGTCAATTGTCAGATTCTGAATCTTCAGAGCTACTACATCCCATCTTCGTAAACATTTTTTTCACCAACTTCTTGATCGAAGTGAATTTCTTCGTCAAAGTGACTTGAGCTGCCGTTATTATTTCTAGCTCCTGAGAGATACGCTCCTGTTCCTTTGCGATTCGTTCCTGTTCAAAAGATAGTCGTTGCTGTTCTTTATAAATGGAAGTCACAGACGCTTCATCATCTGATGTAGGTACTTGCTTTGTAGGTGTTGCTGAAGTAGCGACTGAAGGTTTTTTGCTACGTGGAGGAGTTGGGGTGTCATCAGGCAGTCTTGGCAAAGACTTTACAACTGTCGAATCGTTAATCATTCCCAAACTGTGTTGATAACTTGAAGAGAGAGTATCAACCTTGAATTTTCTGAAAATTCTCATTATGATTAATGGGAACGGAAGTCTTTCCGTTTGATGAGGATGTTCAACATACCGTGCCATCCTATTCCAAATGATGTATGGAATATTAATGTTCAAACCCACTGCCTCCGACGAATGTCCCAAAAGATATAAGAAAAGCATGTGATCCCATCATAGGACTTTCGTCTACATGTTCGGGAGAATATTGTAGCATATAATGAAATTGAGAAACCTGTACTCCGGTCGAAGCTCCTTTGAGTATACAGAGTTTCCAGTTGACTGAGTATCCGGCATACATATTCCATTAACAACTGTTCGCCACAACGAATTTGTCAAACTTTTTCCTTTCAAGTAATGAGTCCCCGTCATACTGGATCTCATCCCTAAGACTTCTCCAATTAGTCGAGGAGTTATCTTGAGTTTTGTCCCTCGGACCGTAGTATGGAACTCCATCGGTCCGTCTTCAATCTCTTGAAGCTGCAGTGCATTGGTGTAAAAAGTTCGTACCAGATGCAAACAATATCCAAGCGTCTCAGGAAATTTAAAAACTTGAGAGAGATTGGCTTGTTCAATCAGATTTCCAAAAGCCGTAGAACGATCTCGAAGAGCTGCAATATTAACGTGTCGTTCGCCTATACACTCTCGGTTCTCAAATGCTTTCATTCGATCTGTGTTAATAGACACGTATTCCTCTGGAGGTGGTGCTTCACGTGCTAGTGGTTTTTCAATCTCAATCCCTCGCGCTCGTCCCCTTCTTCGAGCTACACTTTTCCTTTTCATTGATATAGGTGTTGGTAGCATAGGATTCTTCCCTTTCTCGGCAAATGTAGGCAGTGTCTTCGCCTTTGTTGAACTAGGGTGTCACGACCCGGGACCGACAATTTGTACGGTTCGGGCACGCCAACAGACCCGCCATTCAGGCACGACCTCACGCTACCCGAAAGGAACGGTAACATCCATCTCGAATCAAAACAATGCTTATGATGAGATATAATATCAGAGTAAGATCACTACTAATTTAAAACTTTCATTCAATAAACGAATAGTTTAAGCCGATATGAAAGCATGATAAGAATGAACCATAATAAACTTTATTACATTTTACATCTCTCAACTTGCAAATAAGTTATTACAATTCTTTTACATCATTTCCTCACCATACAAGGTTAACTCGAAACATATAAAAGGGATACCTCTGCTAGACCCTCTAGGTCCCTATGCTGCTGGGCCCTTGCCCCTGTCGTGTACCTCGCCGTCAGCCTCTGAACCGTCGCGATCGCTGCATCCATACCTGAACTTGTGGGGGGGGGGGGTGCACCCAAGGGGTGTGAGAACTCCTGACAGAGTTCCCAGTGGGTTCAACCACCGAGAAAAAGTGTCCTACACCACTTGGTCCAATGGAAGCAATAATAATAGTGCTAGGAAACTAAAAACCTCAATATCAAAATGCGGCTATGCAATATACATGATCACTACACTATCTGTGTGTACTCATCGTCCCAGCACTACTCTGTCTAGTCATACTAGGCTACTCAGCACCAACTCGGCCGCTATGCCGCTGTACACAGGGTTAAACTAACCCGGCCACCTTGGCCACTATAATTTCTCTTTATTCTTTAAGTTCTGGTGCTTTAGTTCAAGTTAACCCTCAGAAACTCTTATCCAACGGGCCCGAGCCCGGTAGTCCTGCTACCATAAGATAAGATTTCTAAGGTTGCCGATAACACCCGCGAGTGTTACCCCGTCCTACGAAGTAAATGTGCTCTTCGGACCACCGCTATCGGAGGGAGGGGGTTTCCCTGCGTCCGATCCTGATGCACCCGGGGAGAGGGCAAGCCCTTTACGTCCCACAGAGCCACATTTCCATCTTCGAAGGCACGCCCGTTTTATCTTTTTGTTTTCTTTCTCTTTTGCTTTAGTTCCTAGCCTCTTTGCTTTTGAACACTTGCTTTCCTTTCTTATTCGAGCTTACAGCTCCCAGTTTGCCACTGGCAAAACTCTTCCTCTTTTCTTTGAGGGCTTGGCTCTTTGCTTTCACTTTTAGCCCTTCGAAAGTACCTCGTCCGACGGGCCACTGCCCAGGGAGTCCTGCTCCACATGACGAGTCCCAAATTCGAAGGCGCCATTTGCATTCTCTTTATGCTCTTTAGCCATTTTTAGCTTGCTTTTAACTTTAAGCCTTTTTATCTTAAGCAATTTGCTTGTCTTGCTTATTAACCAAGTTTTAGCTCTGTCTTGAGCGATTTGCTTGTCTTGCTTATTAACCAAGTTTTTCATTCTTTACCCTAGGTCTTGCCTCACGGGTAACTAGAGAGTCTCCTGGACTCTTTAAACATTTCTCTTTCATTTTATTTAACTTCCAATTGAGGTTGAAGTTATTGTCCATTTGCCCGGACACCCTATGACTCTTTAGGGTTATATTTGTTTAATCCTTTAACCTTGGGATCTTATCCCACTTTCCTGATTCCTTACTGAATCCTAGAGTTCACTTGACTCTATTTTTGATTTCACTTTTAACTTAGGGTTACTCTGACTCTAATTCCTTGTCTCTGAGTTTAACTCCTCTGGATCACTTTAGGTTCCCTTTACCTAAGTTCCATATCATACTCATCCTAGAGTTCCTTGACTCTATGTTGATCACTCTATCCAGTGTCCTTAGATTATCACCTAAGACAATGCCACTCGTCCAACCCTAAGATAATCTCCTAAGTTTTGATGTCACTCAGTGAACCCTGAAACTAGGTTTTCTCCTAGTCTTGCTACCAACATGTTTCCTTTCCTTATGTCACATGATTCCTAGGGTCATACCCTAACAGGATCACAATCATGATAGCTATTCCTTTTTCATGCATGCAATTATTTTCATCTTATTCATAAAATAATAATTATATCTACGCATGCATAATCATCGTATGACTTTGGCGACCAACAGTTGCACTTTTGCTCTGTGTCCATTTGCACATGCACATCTATTCCTCTATCTCTGGCAACCAACAGTTGCACTTTTCATCTGTGTCCTTCTACACAGGCAATCATAATCATAATTACCTAACGCCTCTAACAGGCTACTATCATGCTTCGAATCGAAAAGCAGAAGAACAAGGGGAGAGGTCACCCAATTTCGGCAGAATTCCCTACCTTGTGGTGTACCCGGAATTCCTTTCATATCACCACACTTGATCACTATTCTTCCAATTGCTTGTAGACACTTGCAATTGGCCTCCACGCGGCTCCACTTTGTACCTCGAGCTTGCACGCAAAACGGAGCATGCTTCTCTTAAGGCTGCACGCAAAACGATGCGCGATCTCTCTTGCCCTGTACGCAAAACGGTGCACACCATTAGTGACGGCACGCTAAACGGTGCGCGACAACGCGACCTGCACGCGAAACGGAGCATATACCTCAAATTGGCATGCAAAACGGTGCACGCTCCACTGTAAGGGTGCACGCGGGACGATGCACCTTCATCCAGTCCTGTTCGCAATACAGAATACATTGTTAGAGTCTGCACGCAAAACTGTGCGCGATAACACGAACTGCACGCGAAACGGTGCACGTACCTCGAAACTGCACGCAAAACGGTGCACATCCGACTGTGGGGTTGCACGCAAAACGGTGCATATTTTACCGACCCTGCACGCAAAACGGGGCGTATTGTTAGAGTCTACTCGAAAAACAGTGCTCGCCAGTCCGACCTGCGCGCAAAACGGAGCACATACCTTGTATCGGCACGCAAAACGAGACGCGCCCAAAACGCCCGCAAAACTCGAGCAGCAAGACGGTACAGAAGAGTTGAGTCCCTAACATGTACGTGGGCAAAAGGGTCAAATCCAAAATCCAAAAAGGAAATGTAGAACTGTGCCAAAAATACCGCAAGAACGACACACGGGGCCTACCTCGACAATGCCGTGTCGTCCATCGCGTCTCTTAGTCTCTTTGGAGTACTTTGCACGCTCCACGGGGTCCACGGCGCGCTTGTGCGCCCTCGAGAACCCCGGCGAAATCGCCCTCCTCCCCTCCCCGCGCGCTCGGGTGAAGCCGAAAAGGGAAAAAGGAGGAAAAGGAAGTCATTTCGGGCCTTTATAGGCCTTTTCCGGACTTTCGGGCGCACCCTTTCGGGCGCCCAAAAGTTTCCGGGCGGCTACAGTAAAAGCCCCCGCCGCGCTCCACGAGTCCACGCTGCGCCACCTCAGCGCCACGTCACCATGCTCGGCCAACCAGGAGCCGACACGTGGCCGTGGACCCGTGCACCGCGACCAACGAAACGCGGCGGCCAATCAGGGGCCGCCACGTGGACCGCACTCACGCCTGCTCTGACGCCCGCCGCAGCGACCCGTCGCGTCAGCGCGTCACATCGCGCTGACCGACGAATGGGAGGCCGACACGTGGCCTGTCCCGCTGACACCGCTACAGTGCCGCCGCGCCTTCCCCGCGCACGCCTGCAGCCCTCGGTCAGAGTGGCCAATGGCGGAGCGACGCGTGGCGCTCTCCACCCACCACGCGCGCCTCGGGCCGCGCGCCTCCGCGCCTCGCGCCGGAAATGCTTGCCTCGGGATTCGTGCC
The DNA here is from genome assembly GCA_029204045.2 of Tillandsia leiboldiana. Taxonomy (NCBI): domain Eukaryota; kingdom Viridiplantae; phylum Streptophyta; class Magnoliopsida; order Poales; family Bromeliaceae; genus Tillandsia; species Tillandsia leiboldiana. Next base: position 45,850,189 of record CM055060.1, on the reverse strand, counting down.
GCTGCCTCGGGATCCGTGCCCGATGCCTCGGGATTCGTGCCGCTGCCTCAGGATCCGTGCCCGATGCCTCAGGATTCGTGCCACTGCCTCGGGATCCGTGCCCGATGCCTCGGGATTCGTGCCACTACAGTGACTTCCGGGCGCGCACAGTGACCTTTCGGGCGCACTGTTCCGGACCGGGCTGCTACAGTAACCGGTTCGCTACAGTGCCCGAACCCGGTTCACTGCAGCCCGTAAACCGGGTTTGCTACAGTATTTCCCGGGCGCCCGGTTCCCACTTTCGGGCGCCCGAAACTTGGGCCCAAGCCCAGTTTCGCCCGTTTTCGTCCGTTCTTGCCCGTTTCTCGCCCGTTTCCGCTCAAATTTGACGGGCAGCCACAGTTTAACTTAATTTACCTCATGGTACTTAAACTTTTCAGTTTGGACCACCTCTGGGTCACCAAAAGTCCCACTGTATTCGAATTCGCTGGCGGAGCCCGTTCTCACTATCCGGGTGTCCGATCAACGCGAAACTTTTACCGTGGCCTTAAAACATATTTACGGAGTTTCCGTAATTTTCTAGGAATTTTCCGAGACTGTGAATTTTCCACAATTAATCTGGGCCCACTTTCTCACATAAGATTCTAGATATCTTATTTTAATCCCGATTTGGGCCCAATTCATTTCTAGGTCATTCTTCACCTCAATAAACAATAGTATTTCATGCTATTTTTATTTCCATTTATTTATATTCCAAATTCCGGTTCACTACACAGGGGCTTTCCTTTTTGATGCAGCAGGTGCTGCCTCTTCTTCCATCAATTCATCCCAATTTACTGATTCTGTCTCAGAATCCGTTTTATCCAAGGAAATATAGTCTCCTTTCCCTTGATCTTTCTTAGCTCTTTTTAGCTTATTTGTTGCTCGAGTGTGGACCATTGCTGCAATGAGCACTAGTATCCATCCGAAAACCATCTTTGCTAGTGCGTTAGAAAATGAAGAACCTGCGAGCAAGAACTCAAGAACACAAAAAATTGTTTAATTTTTAAAAATTTGAAAAATTGTACCCAAACAATCATTATCGTATACAGAGAATAGGAATCAAGTTAGTTTTGCAAAAAGAATTTTAAAAATAGATCAATTCCATGATTTTCAAAAATTCTCATAATATGCCCTAAAACCGAATTTTTAGAAATCGATCCTCAAAAATCTGTTAATTAAGAGAATACAAGGCATATAAACAAAACTAATCTATCCAGAGTTCTTATTTCAAAAGAAATTTGACAAAAAACCGTTCAAAATTCAATTAGAGGCATGAATTTCATTCACGTTTTGAAGAACAGAGCAAAAGCAGTGAAGAACCCGAGTTTTGACCAAAGAAACTTACTTGAAATTGAAAGAACTTGAGTTTGGAGGAGTCCAAATTTGTTGGAGTCTAGAGAGAGAAGCTCTGGAAATTTAGAAACAAAAGCTTGAGGTAAAAAGAAATCAAATTCCCTTTCGTTTCTATTAAACCCTAGCCGCGGTCCGGATCAGCTCGACAATCTAGTCCGGATCGGCTACCCGCAGACAATTTCCACCGTTCGAGATCCGGATCAGATTTTTCAGTTCGGATCGGCTTCAACTTTTTCTCCAGAAAAATTTACAAAAATTCCAGAAATTCCAGAAAAAGTATGTAAGCAATTTTTGTATATCAACTTTAAACAAAAATCATCGTTTCATATTAAAAGAAATAGATTATGCTAAATCTATCAATAATATCCAAGTAATGAAACGAAAATTTATAAAAATCAAATCCTTTAAAGATGAACAAGTTCAAAACATCAATCACGATCTAATGAGTAATGCGTTTAACAAATCATTAATTTAGTAAAGAAAATGAAGCACAAAGATCGATAGATGTTTGAAATCCCAAATAAGTTAGATAATGTATCTAGTCAATTTATTGTAGGGAGTGGCTCTTTGAGCATCTTTCAATAAAAATCTCACCTTATACCAACCTTGGAATTTGACAGAGTCAAGTATTCCAAAAAGCATTTTATCTAATCAACAAGAAAAATCATGCTTGGTATACATGTGGTAGCTGCACACAGTACTCGGACGACCGAGGTGGTAGCTCTTTCCTCCATGTGGTGGTAGTTTTCACACTCCTCTTAAGGATGTAACTCTTTCCACATCTTTTGAGCATGAAACTTTAATAAACTCCACCTCAATTGGCTATCAATTATTTAAGATATGAAGTATTCAACCAAAAATTGATCTTGAGTTCATACTTGACTTAATTGTCAAATAAGATAAAAACTATACTAAGAGATCATTTGAGAGTGAAATTGACTTTGATCAATTAAAGATGAACTAATTGATATAAATGATCATTGCATCAAATGAATTATCATGATATCCAAATCATAATAAATTTCTTTAGACATGAAAGGATACAATTAAAGTCAATTAACTAATGCTCAGTCAATGTTCTATGTACAAGCATAGATAAAGAACAAAAATACAAAACAAAACCTAACCTAAGCAATGGTTTCAAAAAGTGTTATTTCAAAGGAAGCATTCCAATTACTTTACGCAAATGAATAAAACATTTTTGATCCAAAGGTTTTGTTAAAATATCGGCTAATTGATCTTCAGTTGAAACATAAGAAATTTGAAGAATACTTGATTCAACTAGCTCTCTTAGAAAATGATATCTAAGTTCAATGTGTTTTGTTCTTGAGTGCAACACAGGATTTTTAGAAATATTTATAGCACTAGTGTTGTCACAAAGAATAGTTACCGAAGTCGCAGAAATTCGGAAGTCGCTCAACACGCTTTTCATCCAAATCAATTGAGTTGAACAACTACCCGCTGAAATATATTCTGCTTCGGCAGTCGAGAGTGCAATGCAGTTTTGCTTTTTACTATGCCATGCAACAAGACAATGGCCAAGGTAAAAACATGCACCACTCGTGCTTTTCCGATCATCCACTGATCCAGCCCAATCGGCATCTGAGTATCCTATTATGTCGAGAGTTGTGCCCATAGGATACCAAATTCCGAAATTTAGCGTTCCTTTGACGTACCGGATGATCCTTTTCACCTCTTTCAGGTGAACCTCCTTCGGTGCAGATTGATATCTCGCGCAAATCCCAACACTGAAGGATATGTCCGGGCGACTAGCCGTGAGATAGAGTAGACTACCAATCATACTGCGATAAAGCTTCTCGTCTGCACTTTAAAAGATTCACTTCCTAATCCCTTCCTAATCCCTTGTTGCTAGTTCCCATTGGAGTCGGAAAGTCTTTAGAATTTTCTAATCCGAATTTCTTGACCAACTCCTTTGCATACTTGGATTGGCACAGATGAATGCCTTCTTCACTTTGTTTGACTTGCAATCCAAGAAAATATGTTAGCTCGCCCATCATGGACATCTCAAATTCGCTTTCCATGGTTTCAGCGAATTTTGAAGCATCGTTGTTCCTTGTTGCACCGAATACAATGTCATCGACATAGATTTGTGCCACAATGAAGTTATCCTGAAAATGCGTCACAAAGAGTGTCCGATCCGCTCCCCCTCGAGTATAGCCCTTTTCCAAAAGGTGCTTTGTCAACCTTTCGTACCATGCTCGCGGTGCTTATTTCAGACCGTAAAGAGCCTTTTTCAGTCGAAAAATATGGTTAGGTAGTTTATGGTCAGTGAAACCTTTCGGTTGAGCCACATAAACTTCCTCATTTAGAAAACCATTTAAAAAGGCGCTCTTAACGTCCATTTGAAAGAGTTTAATTTTGAAATGACAAGCAATTGCGAAAAGGATGCGAATTGACTCGAGACGAGCTACCGGGGCGAACGTCTCATCAAAGTCTATACCTTCAACTTGTGAATAGCCCTGAGCAACTAGTCGTGCTTTGTTCCGAATGACGGTACCATCCTCATTTTTCTTGTTCTTGAAAATCTATTTTGTACCGATGATGTGTTGTTGCTTTGGGGGCTTCGTTAGTTCTCAGACTTTGTTCCTTTCGAATTGATGGAGCTCTTCTTGCATTGCTTCAATCCAATAATCGTCTTGAAGAGCCTCATCGACATTCTTTGGTTCCAACATGGAGACGTAACACGCAACTCCACAAACCAATTGTCTCCGAGTCCTGACTCATTCTTGTGGATCTCCAATGATATTTGACTCTGGATGGTCCTTGGAGATACGTAGCGTTTGCGGTAACGGAGTACTCGGAGGTATGTGTGATGATTCCTGCATATCAGATAAACTAGAAGAACCATGAGATGCATCAACATTATCGGAAGAATTATTATGAGAAGATGCAATATCTTTTACAGGAGTATCATCATCAAGAGACATATCAGAGGTAGATTTATCAGATGAAAAATGAAAAGCTTCATCTACTTTAATATTAAAAGATTCTACCATCGTTTTAGATTCGAGATTAAATACCCGATATGCTCTACTGTTTGTAGAATAACCCATGAAAATTCCTTCGTCACTTCGAGAGTCGAATTTTCCAAGATTTTCGCGATCACGTAAAATGTAACAGCGACTCCCAAAGAGTCGAAAATATTTGATATTTGGTTTTCTACAAAACCATAGCTCATATGGTGTATTCAAAGTACCCGGGCGCAAATACACTCGATTGATTACATAGACCGCGGTGTTAACTGCTTCAGCCCAAAAATGTAACGGGAGTTTCCGGCTGTGAAGCATAACACGCACCATCTCCTGTACTACTCTGTTTTTGCGCTCGACTACACCATTCTGTTGAGGTGTATAGGGTGCAGAGAATTAATGTTTTATGCCATTGGTAGTGCAAAAATCAATGAATTTAGAATTGATGAATTCTCCACCTCTATCACTTCGAACACGAACGATCTTTTCATTTTTCTCAATCATAACACGATGACATATCTCATGGAAAGAATCGAAAGTATCCGCTTTCTCTTTTAAAAATGTTACCCATGAATATCTAGAGAAATCATCAACCAAAAGAAAAATGTACCATTTACCTCCCAAACTTGGTTGACGAGTCGGCCCCATTAAGTCCATGTGCAATAATTCAAGTGGTCGTTTGGTTCCCATGTGGTTTAAGTTCTTGTGCGTGGCCCTTGATTGTTTTCCCTTTTGACAACCTCCACACACAATGTTTTCTTTAAAAGATAGTTTAGGAACACCCTTAACCACGTCTTTGTTAGATATTCTCGAAAGTTCCTTAAAATTAATGTGACATAGTCTTTCATGCCAAAGAGTTTCATTATCAAGTGACACTAGGTTACAATGTTCAGAAATTTTGTTAGGAACTACATAGCAATTGTTTTCAGACCTAACCCCTTTCAAAAAGAATGAATGGTCCTTATCAGTTACAATACATTCAACATATGAGAAATTAACTGAAAAGCCATTATCACACAATTGACTAATGCTAATGAGGTTAGTCCTAAGGCCTTCAACAAATAAAACATTGTTCAAAACTGGGCCATCTGGAATAGTAATTGTTCATTTTCCAACAATTTTAGAAAACGACCGTCTCCGAAAACTACAAGTCCTCCGGGGGTTTTCTCTAAAGTTTGAAAACAATTTTTGTCACCGGTCATATGACGGAAACATCCACTATCCAGATACCAAGACGAGTTGTCAAAAGCATGCAGTGATGTATGAATGACAAGACAAGGGAAGAATTCACCTTCGCGCACCCAAACCTTTTGAGTTTTGGAGTACGTCGGTAATGATTGTGAAGTTATTCTCCTTGGTGAATGCGTCTTGTTTGATTGATCACTTTTCTTTGCAATCCATGATGACGTCGTCTTGTTAGGTGTACTACCAGGGTCCTTTACCTTTGAAAATTTCTCCTTTGATTTCCGGGGAATGAACTTGTTGGTAGTTGTTGCAAGAGGCGCTTGATTTGATCGTTTTGCTCCAATCTTGCAATCTCTTCTTATGTGCCCTGCAAAATTGCAACGAAAACATACCTTTGTACATGTTGAACCCGACGTAGGTGAGGTAGGCTTGTTGTCGTTGGATGCGTTGAGTTTCGTCGGTGAAGGAGGAGGAGGAGCAACCGACTGAGGCACAAAAATTGTTTCACTCGAACTAGGATTGTCTCCAATTCGATCGTATCCAAGGCCCAAACGATTTGTTTGACCAAGACCAAGCAACTTATCCAACTTGCTCCTTCCGGAAGACAATCGCTTCAAATCTTCCTTAAGTTGGAAAATGGTCTTCGTCATCTCCATCTTCTCTTGTCGAGCCTCGGAGTAGAGCTTCAAGAAGTAATTAGCTTTATCCACCAACTTGTTGTGTTCCTTCTCGAAATGCTCGTTCTTCTCTTGAAGGGAAACATTTAATATTTTCAAATTGTCCCTTTCCACTTCAAGAGCGTTTGAGAAAGAAGTTGTCCTTTTAGCTTCTTCTTCAAGTTCCCACAACCTTCTTCTCAAACTCTTATTTTGCTTTGCCAGTTTCTTTGAATCCTTCAGTAGTTTATAATAGGCAAAAGCAAAGTCTTCACCTTCAGAATTACTCGGTTCATTGTCCGTTGCATTCTTTTCATCCTGGGAGGAGTTGGATAATGAGCCGGATGTACTTGCCTTGAAGCACACGTAAGGTGAAGTTGTGGACGCGTGGAATGCCGTTGCGTTGTTATCCTCATCACTGGAAGATGACTCATTGGAAGTTGAGGTGTCATCCCAAGTGATGGCTTGCATCGCCTTCTTCTTTGACGGATTCTTGTTGGGACACTCCGTTGAGATGTGACCATAGCCTCGGTACTTGATGCATTGGATTTGTCCCTCCGAGTTCTTCTTGTCCTTTGAAAAACTTTCTTGCTTTCTTGACTTAAAGCTTGAAGATCCTTTGCCTTTCTTGGACTTTACGAAGGATGAGGTTTTGCTTGAATTACCCCTTCGAAAGCTTCGGCGAAATTTCCTCGTCAAGAATGCAAGTTGCTTCTCAAAATCCTCCATTGATAGATTCTCATCATCGTCTGAGGAGGATGAATCCGCGTCTTCTTCTTTTGTTGATTTCAATGCAAAACCTGAAGACTTAGAAGAGGAAGGCTTTTCAGAAAAATTGTTAGTAGGAAAAGTCATTTCATAAGTTTGAAGTGCACCAACTAATTCTTCTACACGGATTTCGTCCGGGTGTTTTACTGTTTCAATGGCTGCAACCTTAGCACGAAATCTTTCAGGAAGAGTCCTTAAAATCTTTCTTACAACTATAGATTCTAGAATTTTCTCTCCAAAGTTAGCACATGTATTAACGATATCTTGCAATCGTGTATAATAATCTGTGAATGATTCATTTTCTGCCATAAAAATAGAGTCAAATTTGCTCGTAAGCATTTGCAGTTTTTGAATCTTCACAAGGCTTGTTCCCTCATGTGTAACTTGTAGAACATCCCAGATTTCTTTCGCAGTCTCACATGCCGAGACGCGAGAGAATTCGGTTTGCGACAACGCATTAAATAAAGCATTAATCCCTTTGCCGTTGTAAGAAGATGTAACAATTTCTTCCTTGGTCCATTTCGACCTAGGTTTGATGGTGCGAACATCAGCAATAATTTCAGTAGGATTTGTCCATCCAAACTCGATTGATTGCCATACCCGTTCATCGATGGAAATTAAAAATGCTCTCATGCGTACTTTCCAATAAGCATAGTTTGTTCTATCGAAGAACGGTGGTCTGTTGATGTTTCCACCTTCAACCATTGTTTACAACCCTATTCCCTCTCTGATACCACTTGTGGGTTATGTTAAATATGGATCTGAATAGGGGAAAAAAACACCTAGAGGTGGGTGAATAGATGTAAACAATAAACACTCCAAAATCTTTGCGTAACAAAAACCCAATGCAGAAAAGTAAATAACACGCAGAGATTTTACGTGGAAAACTCCAATCCAGGCGTAAAAAACTACGAGACCGATCACACGGTGAAATACACTAAGATTAAACACGTACAAAGGTGATATACCGTACTCACACGACTCAACCTTTTACCATATGCTCCAAGTAGATCTTCTCCGCTCGCTCCGCAACGCGCCTCGAATCCACGATTTGCGTCCAACGCCGAATCCACGGCGTCCAACGTCGAGTCCACGACGTCCAACCGAATCCACGGTCTCCACCAAGTAGTACGTCTCGAATCCACGAACGCACCTTGTTTCGAATCCACGAAACGGTAGCACCTTGAGTCCACAAGGCCACGCGAATCCACGCGCCGATTTTTCGCAAAATTGTTGTTTGTTGGTGGTGAAAATCCGCCGAATACTTAGATCAAAGATAGATCGGAAATACCATCTAAGTATTCATTAATTTGATTCTACAAGAGATATGAGCTTTGAAACCCTAGAATCAAATTAATCAATATAGATGAAGAAACATAGAATAGATCTAGTTTTTCCCTTTCTTCTCTATATGTGGATTTTTCTAAGTTTTCTTCGTTAATTTTTGGATTCTAAAATCTCAACCCTTTGGATTATTACCCTAAAAGATGAAATTAGGGTTTACTTATAGGTTAGAAACCTTTGGAAGAGGATAAGAATAAAAAACTGACTTAACTGAAATTTTTCCCACACGATGGTCCGGACTGGATTTGGCTTGATCCGGACTGTCGTCATTTTTCAGAGAATTTCCTGAAAAATCATGTTCGGGGTCCGGACTGAAAGATGAACGGTCCGGACTGTTCATGCGATTTCTGGAGAATCCTTGTTCGGGGTCCGGACTGAACCAGGGGAGGTCCGGACTGAAATTCCGCATGAACTTACCTACGTTCGGGGTCCAGACTGGAATGTCCTGATCCGGATCCTGAACATGTAACAGTCCAGTTTTTTGATTTTTATGCAATTAAAAATCCATCCAAGTGTTTCTACACTATAAGAAGTATTCGGATCACCAAACTTATTTAGTTAAACGTACCTGATCCTTTTGAATTCTTCTTTCTTGAAATTGAGGTATATGATCCAAACATCTTCATCTTCAATCTTCAAGACTTAACCACTTCACGAAATACGCCAAAATAAAATCCTTAACAGGTTATAAGGGCAGCTAGGGTATGCCGTGTGCTGCGACAGTCCCTTCCGCGAGGGTTAGGCAGGGGATGAGTTGAGGTTGTATCACTGTTTGCGGCAGTGATAAAGGTGCCTACAGCGGCACTGGGACTCAAGGATATTCCCATTGGTCCGCGAGTTCCCGGGTGTGATTTTACCTGAGCTGACGATCATGCCGCCGGACAGAGAGATTGAGTTGATGATTGACATGGTTTTGGAAACCACGCCGATCTCAAAGGGAACCTTATTGGACGGGACCAGTACAGCTGAGAGCTGATGGTAGAGTTACAGAGTCTGTTGGATAGGGGTCGTGAGACCTGGTGTTTTACACGGTGGAGGAGACGATGGATCTTTTCATCCTATCAGTAGAGGTTGATTTGCAGTGACGCCCCCACAGTGGCTTGGATGTGTACAGATGTTTTGGGCTAGAATATAATGTGAAGATTAAGCAAGATTTGCGCGGTGGGCATTATTACTGGAGTAGTTGAGATTGGTGGAGTGTTTTGGTTTAGTGGTTGCAAGTTCGCTTTTCTTTTTCCCCGACTTGTTGGAGTCCTTGATGCTTTCCGCGTTTCATCTTAGAGATGAGAGATTTTGGATTTCCCCGTCAGTGATTGACTCGCTCTACTGGAGACCAGTGAGGGTCTCGTGTACGAAGGACGCCCGTTGCGAATTATGGCTTGTGAGATGAAGGAATTACGCAACTTGGCCATGCCGTACGTGTTGTTGATGATGTTAGAGATTAATCATGGGGAGCGAGTGGTGATTTGAGAGCTGGTGACGGTGGTGACCCAGATCTCCGCGGAGCTTTTGCAGGATGATCAGCGTCTTCTGGAGGCTTATTCTGTGCGTTGGAGGTACTTGTGCGCGAATCAGACTCAAGGAATGGACCCCGCGCGAAAAATGGCTCAAGTTTACCCTTCGGATGCTTTCGCCGAATTTATAGAAGTGGATTTTGGTAAAACGGACGCCAGACTTGGATTCAGCGCGGAAAAATGATGGAAATCGACTATTTGGATGTACTTTTCTTAGTCCGGACACCCAAAAATGGACAGCCGGAAGTTTACAGTGTATTCTGGTGCACGGGGGAGCTGTGGACCGGCGGGGGTGACACGTGGCGGCCGCGGATTGGCCGGTGCATGCGTCGCGGTCCACGGAGCTTGGCGCTGGTGCAGTGGACCGGGCGAGGGACATGTGGCAGCCCAGGATTGGCGGGCTCAAGAGGCGCGGTCCACGGGGACGCACGGCTGGGTGCGTGGACCGGGGCGGGCCACGTGGCGGCCCCGGGTTGGTTGGCTCACGCGCGCGCGGTGCACGCTGCGGCGTTGGACTAGCAGCCGTACCGCGCGTGGCAGGCGGGCAGGTGGCGTGGCAGCGGGGGGCAGGTGGCGTGGCAGCGCACGCGAGCACGCGGGCGCCACCCACCCCGCTGACCAGCGCGGGGCACGTGGCAACGCCGGATCGACTGGGCGCCGCTGTCGCGTGTTCGGGACACGCGTCGCACCCAGGGCGATTCGGGCGCTCGTCAAATGGGCTGTGCCGGGCGCGTTTTTGCGCCCGAATTATTTCGGGCGCCCAGATTTCGGGCCCAAATCCGAAAGTGGGCTGAGGCTACAAATAGCACCCCTCCTCCTCCTTTCTTCTATTTTTCTGGACTTTAGAGAAAGAAAGAGAGAGAGTGAGAGACCCAAAGCAAACTACTTCCTCTCTTTGATCTCCACCTCTTGAAGGATCCCCGAGATTTTTGGAGGCCGCGGCATCGACGATCTCGGCGACTCGGCACGCTTCGACGCTTCTTTGATTTTGGGCTTTTCCGTCGACGTTTCTTCTGCGGACTCCCGTGAGCTGCCCCGAAGGAATTTTTGGACGATTTTTGCGGCAGAGTGTTCTTGAGAGGTAGGCCTTCGATTTCCATGTTGATCACTTCACTTTGTTTTGGGTTTTCGGTGGTGTTCCCAAGGCATCTTTTGACCCTATTTTTTGCGGCAACATTTTGGACAGCGGTGGAGTGTTCTTTTTATATCTTGGCATACGGATGTCGGAACGGGGCCTATAAGTACTCGATTTGCATCTACTCGTCGCGATGATTGCAACCGTGACTTTTTTGGTTTTTTTGGAGGACTGCGCAGAGGTGAAATCTTTATTTTTCTCGGACTATTTTGCAAAACATCAAGCGCTGTTTTTGAGGATCTCCGTTTACGCCATGTGCAATTCTTTTTGGAGTTGCATGCAGATTCTAGGTGTTTTGAGGGAAAAAGTGAGTTGAACCGCGAGGAGTCTTTTATAGTGTGGATTTGCGCGTTTCAGGTGGGTTGGATTTTTCTCTAAATCGACGAACGGCTTTCTAATTCTATCTGATAGGGAACATGCATGATAGATATGTTGATTGAAATGCGTGCAAAGTAGAGTTAGTGACTTTTATTGATCCAGATATATGCATGATACCGTGGGGGATTTATTTATCGATGTAGGATAATGCATGATAGTATCCGGGGAAAATTGTGGGTTAAAATGTTTACATGCTAGAGTTAGCATTTTTAGCATCTGTTATGTTGAATGTTAAATTGTGGAACCTTGACTAGCACCCCGTCATATGCTGCATGTTCAACCAAACTAGTAGAAAACCCTCACTTGGGCTAGGTTCTTTTATGCTTTAGCCTTCCTACACATTGCATGTTTCTTCCTGGACTTAGAGTTTTCTCCTCGCCCAGGTAGTGGGCCGAGTGGTCGGGAAAGTGTAGGACGCATGTTGCGCTCGTGCCGGGGGTCCGAGTGGAGTCTGGTGGTAGAGGTAGTTTGGTGCTAGTATCGGGAGCCGTTTGGGATGACGGTGATCCCGGAGGGTCGATTTACCCTCGGATTTGGTTCATCGCCACTGAGTGGTGGCGAGGTCGATCTTATGTTAGCAGGACCTTGAACCCAGAGATGCTTTTGGACATATATGATTTTAGTAAACTAACATTTCCTTCCCAAGCTTCGAGGGACGCCGGAACCCGTTCTCATTTGATTAGGGCTAAGGCATCAGTCCTACGGGACCTGGGAAAATAAAACCGTTTTCAACTGATTTTCTTATGAACTAAATGATATTAAAATTGGGTTTTCCTCCAAGCAAGATGGTTTTCTAAAAAGGAAGTTATTTTTGTCCTCGCCTAGAGAGGGGCCGAGAAAAAAGGGTGTTCGAAAACAAATGTCATCTTTTATATAAATCTCCGCACCCCGCTGAGGGTTGCGTGATATGGGTTCCAAACGCTACCTCCTTTCGGGACGAGAGCTACGGGCGGCTGTGCCCGGAACCTGTTCTTGTTTTATTGGGGTTGTAGGAGTCAGCTTCCCGGAATTCTCGATCCCAGTGTTGTTGGTCGGTTTGGTTCGATGTTGGGCCGATGGGTGTTCCGGTCCCGGTGTGGTTAGACGGTTGGGTTCGTTGTTTTGGGTTGGCGAGTTCTTCCGATCTGTTCGATCGTGGTTTGGATTACAGCCTGCATGTGCTACAGTTCTGGTTCTCGATCTATTCTCGGTTCTTTTCCTCAGTGGGGTCGCTACCCTTGAGTGTCGCTCCGGATGCGATGGTATTTTGAGTATGGTACGTCCTACGTAAATCCTGCCCATGCGTGGGAGGTGGTTGTAGATGAGCGTTTATTAGTCTATTGGGACGTCTACATAATTCATGCCCAATGCTTGGGAGGTGGTTGTAGATTAGCGCAGGCTTGACTGGCCCGTTTTGGTAGTCATTACGAGTGGATCTGTATGGGCACTGCGAGTTAGAGTGGTTGCATATCATCGTCTGTTTCACCGCCCATTGAGCATTGTAGATAGAGGCATGGTAGCTGTAGATTTCTGTTCCAGCTATTTTATTGTATTCTCAGTATTCCTATTATCTTATGCCTCTAGTAGATTTAGTGGGAAGACCGTACGGTTGGAGACGGTACTTACTGAGAACTACGTGACGGTGTAGTTCTCACACCCTCTGTTAGTGACAGTTTTGTATAGGCTTTCCTTTCCGTCCCTGCTTCAGTTGGCTCGACGGACTGTGGTGAGGGAGTCGCGTGATAGATCCCTACCAGTGTTGTCATTTGGTGAGATAGAGGTACCTACCCGGATTGTGGGTTTTACTGTACACTATTGTATTTATGATTTTTAGTTATGTCCCTTTTTGGATTCATAGATGTTGTATAGGTGGACTTTACTTGTATTCCGTGTTGGTGGACTAGATTGTTGTATTATTATTTTAGGAGATGGATATTGTACCTTTATTTTAGTTGTACAGTGGTTTTAGATGTTTATTACAGCAGTTATTTTCAGCTCTGATATCTATATAGTTGCTAGTTGTTACTTTTCAGGTTGGACGCTTCGCCTATGCGGGGTTTCCCGTATAGGTGGCGGATCTCTTGGCGAGCCCGGGTCGCAGTTTCGACGCCGGGGCGTGACAAGTGTAGTGTCCACGGTTTTTCCTCGGTATCACTTTCGGTGTGTGTGAGACTTTTTCTTATTTTATTTGTGTATTAATCTCTTTGGTCTTGGATTTCATGTGTTAGAGCTAGTTAAACGGAGAACGGCGGTGCGATCGGCTCAAAAATCTGATAAACGAAGCTCCCGATGTGATTTTTGTAAATTAATGGGTGTAAAAGAACTTTTAAATACCCATTAATGGCTTTTGTACTTTAAAATCCATGTCGGTGCATGGATGGCGATTCGGTTAGCTTTGGCATGCAAATTGAGGAAGAAACGGTTAAAAAGATAGTTTGTTACAAATTCTCTTATAAAAGGAGGGGTTCGGGGATCGTTTACACTTTACACATTAGAAATAAGAATCCTTTTGTTTTTTTGTTTTTTTAACGAAAGAGAGAGAGAAAGAACTTCGTCTTCTTCCTCAAGATGCTGGTTGGAGATCGGGATCGGAACCGCCGCCGTGATCAGAGATCGGAGGAGGGAGCGCCATCGCCGTCGGAGGCCGGAGATCGGAAATTGTGATTTGAGCATCGCATCATCGTCCCCATCGGTAAAGAGGTTAATTCTTGGCCTTTCGTGAGCTTAGTTATGATTTTTGTGGGATTTTTCATGCTTTCGTTTGGGTTTTTTGGGATTTTTGTCGAAGCGGGGGGCTTAGACGGGAGGCCGCCGCCGCCGTCGGGTAAAACAGGAGGTCGTCGCCGCCATCGGATAAAACGCGAGGCCGCCGCCGTCGTCGGTTTCGATAGGAGGCCGCCGCCGCCATTAGCGAAATTGTCGGGTCGATGTCATCGTGCCGGGTCTAAGTTTTGGCCTAACGAAGATCACCACCGTCACTTGGATAGCCGCAAGGCCGCACCGCGCATTCTGCAAAAGAGGCATTGCGCCGCCAGTGTGAGGACCCGGATCCCCACGACGAGATTACTGGTTCACCAGCAGCTTCTGGAGGCCTATATGGCCCGTCGGTAGTGTTTGTGCACCAATTGGACACTAGTGATGGACTCAGAGTGTTAAATGGATCACGAGAGTAGTCAGATGACCCCGTCGAATGCTTAGAAGTGCTTTTGCGCACAATGGATATTAAAATTGGGCTCAGCGCGAAGTTTGGATAAAAGAACATCTTTCCGGATGCCTTCGGCAATTTTCAGAGTTGGAATTTGGCAAAATGGACTTCGGATTTGGATTCAGCGCGCGAAAACGAGGAAAATGGACTATTCACTTGCATTTTTCGGAGCCCGGATGACGCGCATGATTTTCGAGGCAACATGTACTGTTCCGGCGGCCGGCGGGCAGCGGCAGAGCACGGCGGACAGCGGCGGAGCAAGGCGGCGCACCGGTGCGGGCAGCGCAGGCAGCGCGGAGGCGCGCGGGCAGGCGCGCGGGCTAAAGCGCGGTCCACGGAGCCGACGTGCACCGGGGCCTAGACACATAGCAGAAGGCGATAGGTTGGTTATGTGCACCGGGACCATGGTGCAGGCGGGGTGCCTCGGGAACCGCGCCTGGCAGGGGCGTCAGGCGGCGCGCCTGCGCGCGCACGTGGGCACGGCTGGCGTGCTGACCGGGGTGGCGCCACTTTTCAGCTTCCCGTTGGGCCACGTATCGTGCGGGGGATGGCCCTGCACGGCTGGTTGCTGTTGTGTGGGCGATGTGGAGGCCCGTGTGCGTTCCGGGCCCGCACAGTGTTGGACCGGGCCCAACACTGTAGCGATCCGGAAGAATCGGGCGCCCGGAAGTGGGGACACATCCGGTATTTCACGAATTATTTTCTGGAGCCTATTTAAGCGATCTGAGCCTTCTTCTTTCCCCTTTTTCCGGCATTTTCGAGCTTCAAACCGACTTGAGGCCTTCTGAAAAGTTGATCCCCTTGCCGTGCTGCATCCATCTGCAGAGTTTGGGGATTTTATGTGGCACTCTTCCCAAGGTTTCCATTTTTACGGCGTGGCGCGACGCTCGTCCATTTGTGTTCCCCTTCGTCGCGTTTCGGTGCGCGAGCTCCCCCGGCCTACTCCGACCACCTTTTCTAGTGATTTATTCGCCGCTGGATCCGCGACGGACAGAGCTATGATCTACATATTTTCAGATTTCTCTCATTTCATGCTTTTCGAGGAGTTTTTCCATGCTTATTGGGATGCTTGCTGCTGTGAGCTTTTTCGGGGACAGCAGGGTTGTTTCGAGGATATCTCCGCAACCGGGCATCGGATTGAGACTAGCCCATGTACTTTTTTCATCTACTCGACACGAGGATTATCACCATATTTTTATTGGATTTTTCTGAGGCTTTCCCGGAGGTATATTTTTCTCCCTTTATCTGTGCATGGAAATACAGATGTGTGGTTGTGTGTTGTGAGCGCCCTGTATTGTGGAATTTGTAACTCGGCCTACGGGGCTCGGAATTTAACGTGAAGATACTCGTTTCGAAGGTATCGACGCGAGAAACGCGACAGTATTTTTGTTGGATTTTTCCGAGTCCGTTCTATAGGTGGAAATTTCACATCTTTGAGGCTGTTTTCGCAGATTGTGTATACTCGGAATATTTTTGGATTAAGTGTAACGTTGAACCTTATTGTTGTACCCAGGGGTGTTTGCAAGTGTTGCTGGACCCGTTGGATCTGGAGACTTTGATTTCGGGGTATTTTCAACTGTTTGGAGCCGAGGCTTGCGCGACTTGTACCGAGGGTGCAGTTCAGACGGATTTTGGATCGTGAGCGTCTGCACACTTCACCGACTTCAGGTTTGCCTTGGTTTAAGCACTTCAGGTGGGTAAACTTAGTAATGGTAACTGTTTAAGGGTTTATATGCATGTTATGCCTTATGGGAGGTGTAATAGTGGATGTTCATGTATGGTTAAGATAAGTGCACTTGTGGGGATGTCACCCCTCTATGACTGATAGCAGGCATATTTGATGTACAACCGATAATAGCGAGAGGTAAGCGAGGAGTGGCCTACTGGGTGAGATTGGTATACCATAGTAGGAATACTTTAGCATGCTTTGCTAATATATGTTTCTATACTATAGAAGGAATACCTTAGCATGCTTTGCTAATATATGTTTCACCCACTTTTATCGTTTCTGAGGACAAAAGCATGCTTGTATGGACATATAGTTAGGCCACCTTTTCCTGCTACACTACTTATTGGAACTTGACTTAGGAGAAACCATGCTTTTCCTTTCTCCTTCTTTGTTAGTCAGGTGGTCAGTGTTGCTCGGGTTCGAGCAGGGGTCTGGATAGTGTAGTCGGGACTTTGTGTCTGGGACAGGTTGGATTAGTTTGTGGGGTTTGCGGCGACCGCGGATATTGGGCGGTTGACCGGATATTTACTTATGCATCAGATTGGGTATCAGTTTTCTCTAGTGGATGGAGCTACCCACTTATCGTTTAGTTGTATCCGATTGAGATCGGGTCTTCCTTTAGTGGATGAGTTTTCCAACTTTGATCAGAGTCGTGATCCAGTCCTGCTATATTGAGACACTTGACAGAGATACTTTACTCGTGTGGGTCGCTCCCCTCGAGTGCCACTCCGGAGGTAGGCTTGACCGAGCCGTGTGCCGGTCTGTTACTTACATTTTGACCGAGCCGTGTGCCGGTCCATTACTTATATTGAGATCGAGCCGTGTGCCGATCAGTTACTGAGTTCGACAGCAGAGCAGGCAGTACCGGGTGTTATACCGGTTCATTTGATTGGGTTTATTTCGGTCAGATACTTTTATTGTTGCACTCGTGCCTGGGGGTCGAGTGCAGTCTGGTAGCTGAGTTTAGATTAGTGCTAGTATTGTTGAGAGCCGTTTGGTTGACGGTGGTCCCGTGTCGTTGAGAGTACTTTGACCGCTGTGTGAGAGGTTGAGCATCATGATTCTATCCGTTCTGAGAGAGAGCGTGGATTTTGACTATAGCCTGCATGAGCCACTACTCGATAGCGAGTTAGTCCGTTTGGACGCCCTACGTAATTCCTGCCCGTCAGCGGGAGGTGGTTGTAGGTGGGCGCAGGTTTGACTGGACCAGGTGTGGCAGTCAGCTCGATTGGGTCGATTGTGCACTTCATGTGCTGGTGGTTGCATACCATTCTTTGGTTCTCCCCTTTTGAGCATTGAGATAGAGGCATGGTAGCTGTTGAGAGTCTCCAGCTTCCTTATTTCAGTCTTTATGACTTGGGTTAGTTTATGTCTCTTGAGGACTTAGTGGGCAGACCGTCGGGTCTGGCGGTCGTACCCACTGAGAACTCCCTTTTTGGTGTAGTTCTCACACCCTTTGGGGGTTTCCCCTCCTTTTTCCTTCCTCTCCTTTGTTTTGCAAAGTCTTAGCGGGTGTTGCTGATTCTGCGGTTGTTGATCGAGGCGAGGGAGTCGCGAGCTAGATCCCTACCCGTCGTTGGAGAGTAGCGGTACCCCTTCTGAGGAGATCTTCTGTAGATTAGCTATTTTAATTTCCTCTTTTGTGAGACTGATGTAGTGAGGATTTTATTTGTATTGAGAGCCTGTACACTGATGTATTTATTGGAGATACCTCCCTGTTGAGCTATGAGTTTTGTATCTGAGGATATTGTACGATTATCATTTTTGGGAGGTGGACATTGTTGTATTATTTTTCAGTTGTACAGTGATTGATTTTAGTTTTATAGCAGATTTTTATTTATAGCTCTAATATCTGTTTAGCTATAGTACTTTTCTTGCAGGTAGGATGCTTCGCCTATGTGGGTTTGGCATAGGTGGCGGATCTGTTGGCCAGCCCGGGTCGCAGTTTCGACCCCGGGGCGTGACAGCCAGCCCGGACCGCAGTCCTGCAGTCGCACGCCAGGCCGCAGGCCCAGCACCGCGCGCCAGGCGCTGCATGCCCTGCCGCCCGCACTGCTTGCACTGGCGCCCACGCTGCCTTGTTGCATGCGCCGCCTACGCCCGTGCTGCTGCCGCATGATTTTTGCATGTCGCTGTCGTTCCGCGAGCCGCCACCACTTCTCACATTGACGGAAACGCCCGAAAAATTCCGTCAAGCGGTTTTTGTGCCGGTTTTTATCGTCGAAAACTCGGTTTGAACCCCAATTTACGGAATTCCCATCCGGAGGTGTTTTTGGTGTCGGTTTTTTATATGTTTCATCATCGGGTGATGTTTTTACTTATTTTTTGTTGTGAGTATCGCCGATACAGCGGTAGGGGTTCGGACTCTTCTTTGGTCACTACGGGATCCGCCGTTTTGCCCGGATAGTGTTGCGGAGATTTTGGAGTGGGTTTAAGCTTCGTCTTCATCACCGGTAGAGGTGGGTAACCGAACTAAGGTAGGGGATGCATTGGATAACGGTGTTCAACCCTCCTCTTCCTTTTTATTGTTTCTTTTGGCATCATTGTGTTAATTTGCAAAGAATGACATGGTCACGGCTATAGTGACATAATGGTACATAGGGAAAGGATAAGGATGGACATTCGACTTTATCGGATACAGCTTTTGGAATTTATTGCACGATTATAAGATCGTGAGGTTCATGGCGCTGTCACGTACACTAGCGGTTTGGCCACCGCAAGGGTGTACTTTTCCAAAAAAGTGGTCTACGGACCCATGAACTCTACGTGGCTACTTCATAGGGGCCCTCTGTGGTTAAAGCGGCGGGGGTTTGAGGAGCACCGAGGTATTGAGTAGGTGATGTAGCCTTAGGTATACGAATCAAGGGTACGGTGGATGGTTTGGATGTTACGGTTTACGGTTTGATGTCCTATTTACTTTATTATACCACTCATTTGCATACGATTATCATTATATCGGTTTTTCCTTCCCTTGTTTTTGGTCACTGACTCCCACTATGTGACAGGTTTGGGCGAGGACGGGGGAGAGGCATCGACGCGGGAGTGACACGATTATTGTCATTCCGGTGACACTTTAATCCACGTTTTGGATATTACATTTGGTGGATATTTGTGCATGAAATTGAACATATGGTGATGTGAGTATATTGTGACATGGTTGTAGGAACCTATGAACACCGTGAATGCTTTGGGGATAATGAACTTTTGAACTTCTATTTACCTTGAGGTGGTTGTATGTGGAATGTGGAGATATTTTACTGGTTAAAAATGTTTGGGAAATCTATTTTCAAAGCTAAGTATCGGGTAGGCACTATTTTAAAACCTTGTGGCTTTATCCTTTCCACTTGGAGTATGTCGTGTGGGCGATCTTCTCTTGTATGATGTAAAAGTTTAGCTTATCCTTTTATTCGCTTGTTGTGTGTGTATAAAATTGGTGATGGTTGATGAATGTATGTTGTGCGACGCCGTGCATTAACAAGGGAGACTCTGTCCGTTTGTTTAGAGTGATCTTGTATATGTGGCGGTTCTGAGCAAGTGTCGGGGTCAATTCTTTAATAAATAAATAAATAAATAAATAATCGGGCCCTTTTTTGCTTTTAAACCACTCCCGGGGCGTGACATATAGTGTCGCGCCCGGACACATGGCACTCATTCGCGCAGCCTCCGCCCAGCGCCCGAAACCACGGGATCGCGCCATGCGTCCCGTGCCCGACCGGTGGTTGGCGCCGGACAATGGGAGGCCGCCACGTGGCAACGCGGGGTGCATGGCCGGGTGCACACGGCGTGGACCTCACCTGGTCTAGCACGCCCATACGCCGGCTAATGGCGCCACGTGTCCCGCGCCTGCCTGTGCCTGCCCGTGCCTGCCCGCGCTTGTGAGGACCCGGATTCCCGCAAGAGGATTACTCTTGGATCAACAGCTTCTGTAGGCCTTTGTTGGGTGTTAGAGTTGTTTGTGTGCGTTTCGGACTCAAGAGATGGACTCTGTGTGTTGAATTGATCCCGAGTGTAGTCGAAGGCACCCGTCGAAATTTTAGAAGTGGTTTTGCGCGAAATGGACATCGGATTTGGATTCAGCGCGGAAAAACGATGGAAATCGACTACTTGGTTGTATTTTTTTGAGTACGGACGGCCGAAAACGGACACCCGGAAGTTTTTAGTGTTTTCGGGTGCACGGTGGACCGACGGCGTGCCACGTGGCGGCTTCTGAGTGGCGCCGTACACCACGTGGCGGAGCAGGAGACGCGGCGCAGTGGGCCCCGCCCACGGGAGTAGGCGCGGGCAGCGCGCGGGCGCGCGGGCAGGCACGCGGGCGAGCGCGGTGCAGCGGGCGGTGTGCCACGTGGCGTTTTTCTACTAGTTCGCATTGGACGCGTGGCAGCAGGGCAGTGGCTGGCGCAGCAGGCGCGGTCCACGGACAGGCGCGACAGGTGCCTCGAGCTGCGTGCATGTCAGGTGGCAGGTGGCGCGGCGTGGGCTGGCAGGCGCGCGTTGACACGCGGTTCCCGCGCATGGGCGCGCCACGCGTCAGCCTCCGCGGTGGGCCACGCGGCGTAGGATGGGTGGCGGGCTTCGCTGTTTGCTGTGCGGGGGCGACGTGGCGGCCTGTGGAGGATTCGGGCGCTTGTTGTGGGCCTCCCCTGGGCCGCGCTTTCGGGGCCCGAATCTTTCGGGCGCCCGAATCTTTCGGGCGCCCGAATCTTTCGGGCGCCCGAATCTTTCGGGCGCCCGAATCTTTCGGGCGCCCGAAAGTGGGGACCCAGGGGTCATTTGCCCAATTGTTTGGCTGGGCCTATTTAAACCCTCCTCTCTCTCTCTTTTTCTGCTCTTTTTGAGTTCTAGAGAGAGATTGAGTGGGAGAGCTCTTTAGGAGAGTTGTTCCCCTTGATATTTTTGATCTCGTGGTGGATCCCCAGGATTTTTGGAGGCTCGGCAGCGGCGATCGTGGTTTTACAGTCCGCCTCGACGTTTCCCTTTTTCGGCTCGTTTTCGTCGCTTTTCAGTCCGAGAAGCCCCCTATGCAGCCCCGAAGAAATTTTTTGGCGATTTTTGCGGCGGTGTGTTCCTGAGAGGTAAGGAATCGTTTTCTGTGTTGGTCGTTTCACCTCATTCTGGATTTTTGGCATTGTTCCCGAGGCACTATTTGACCCCTTTTTCTGTGAGGAATTTCTGGACGGCACGGACTTGTTCGATTTATATCTTAGCCTACATGTATCGGATTTGAACGTGCAAGTACTCATTTCGATCGGCTCGCCGCGAGGATCGTAGCGGTTATTTTTCTAGATTTTTCCGAGTTCTTCTCATAGGTAAAATTTGGCCATTTTCGGGACTGGTTGTATGGACTGCGGGTTATTGTACATTATTTGAATTAATTGTACGCCGTGTGTGTTGTTGTGCTGTGGTTCACAGTTTTTGGGTGTTTTGCGGAGAAAGGAGTGTTGGACAGCGAGGAGACTTTTACAGCTGTGGGTGCGCTTTTCCAGGTGGGTGGTTGCTATATCCCTCTATTTCTGACATACTCACTAGGAATATTAGAGAGATCCTTTTATTGGACTTATTGATTGATCAATACTCATGGTTGGGATTATGCATGTGGGTTTGGACATGTGGATTGCTATGTTAGCACGTAGCCTTGCATGTGGATTTGATTATAATATTGAGGCCATGTGATTTACCTGGATGGTGGGTACAACTTGGGGATATTTTTGGACATGCATAGGTGGATAGTTGTTTGGGGGCGAGAAGCAGTTTAAATGATTGATATTTTCTATTCAGGTGAGAACGGTTATAGGACTTGGGATATCATGCTATATTGAATGCCAGGAATTGTTATCATGCTAAAACATAAGTCAGAAAATGATATCTGTATTCTTGCTATCTTCCCGGGACTTTTGCATGCTTGTATGGACATCTAGTTAGGCCATTTCTTATCGCTACACTATCATGTTGGAATCTGACTTAGGAGAAACCATGTTTGCTTCTTTTCTCCTTATTCTTTAGTCGGGTGGTTCATGTTGCTCGGGTTTGAGCAAGGGTTCGGGATAGTGTAGCCGGGACCTAGGGGTCGGGGACAGGTGGTATTTGATTATGGGTATTGCGGCTACCGCGGATAGTAGGCGGTTGACCGGATATTGGTTATTTTATCCGATTGTGGATTGGGGGTTATTGCGGTGGCCGCGGATATTGGGCGGTTGACCGGATGTTGGTTGCGGGACATGGTCGTGGATTGAGGGGTATTGCGGCAACCGCGGATATTGGGCGGTTGACTGTATGTGTATTTATGCATCAGATTGGGGATCGGGGTTTTTCTTTAGTGGAGGGATTTGTTCCACTTAGGCATTGTAGTGACCCAGCCCTGCTTTTATGATACTTGTCACATGGTTACTTTCCTCGTGTGGGTAGTGTCACGCCCCGGGTGTAAACCAGAACCCGGGCCCGTCTACAGATCCGCCGTGCACACGGTATTTCCCGCGTACACGAAGCGCCAGTAACCTGCTCAGATATAAGAGATAACAATAAAGAGCATAAAACAGAGCTGAACTAAAAACTAATATATCTCAGACTGAAGCTGGAAATAAAATACAGTACATCTGTATAAATAATACATCTGTCTCTCCCAGTTCACCAAAAAAAGATACAAACAGCTGGCTAAAGCCAAACCCAAAGGTAAAGTACAACCGTCTAAGGAAAAAGGGTACACTAACAGTCTAGCTAACTCGCTCATCCTGCCTCGAGATTTATCTACTCAGCCGTCCTCTCTCCTCGACCCGCCGCTGAAAACCCAACAGCACCCGCAGAAGACACTACAAAACAGGGAGAAGACAAAGAGGAAAGAAGAATGGGGGTGAGAACTACTAGTAAACCAGTAGCCTCCCCTAGTGGGTAAAGCCTCAAACTCTGACATACCCACTAGGTCTACCAGAGGCAAAAAGGGAAAGAAGAGTGGTGAACAGCAAAACTGCTGAAAAAGGAAACTACCACTACTATGCCTCTAAATGCATCAGTAACCAAACTGTCCCGGTAACCCAATCTATTCGCCAGTAAAAACTGGTACTGCCTGCTGCCGCCCTCATCATCGGGCAAGTAAAGCCGCGCCGATGTGATAGCAAAACCCCATCACTGTCTGACCCCTACGCTCCGGAGGGGAACTCGAGGGGAGCGACCCACACGAGGAAAGCATCACCGGGCATATAAAGCCGCGCCGGTGTGATAACAAAACTCAATCACTGTCACAAGTATCATAAAAGCAGGACTGGATCACGACTCTGATCAAAGTGGGAAGACCCATCCACTAAAGGGAAACCCGATCCCCTATCCGATGCATAAGTAATCATCCGGTCAACCGCCCAATATCTGCGGTCGCCGCGATACCCACTATCAACAATCAAGCCCAACAACCGACACCCGGTCAACCGCCCAATATCCGCGGTCACCGAAATAACCCACAATCACAATCATGTCCCACATCCGACATCCGGTCAACCGCCTACTATCCGCGGTAGCCGCAATAACCCCCAATCCACAATCGGGTAAAATAATCTGTATCCGGTCAACCGCCTACTATCCGCGGTAGCAGCAATACCCCACAATCCATAATCAAATACCACCTGTCCCCGACCCCAAGGTCCCGGCTACACTATCCCGTACCCCTGCTCAAACCCGAGCAACAAGAACCACCTGACTAAAGAATAAGGAGAAAGAAGCAAGCATGGTTTCTCCTAAGTCAAGTTCCAATATGATAGTATAGCAACAAATAGTGGCATATCTAGATGACCATACAAGCATGCTTATGTCCTCATGAAACATAAAAGAAAGTGTGACAAATAGTGGTTCCACATGTGTATCAATTAATAGCTCCGCGTGGATATAACCATCATGCTAAAATCATTATCCAACCACACATGTCTATAATCCACTAATTACCCTCACATAAATCATCCACCTATGCATGTCCAAAAGATCCTCAAGTGGTACCCTCCCACAAGACATTTCATATTATCCCAACAGGAAAGTAAATTCCACATGCAAAGTTAAGTGCTAATATTATCTCCTTATAAACATGTATAAGTCCCAACCACTATCAGATTTTCACAATAGTATATTCCATATGATAGGCTCACAATTATTCTAATTTAAGCATGCTTGTCCATTAGGTGATCATTTAATATGTCCAATATGGAGGTTCTCTCTAATACACATAGTGAGCAAGTCGGAAATTAAGGTATGCAACATCTACCCACCTCGATCGCGAAGCGCGGATCCAAATGCGCCCACACTCCGGGGAAACCTCGGTAGGCCGCAAAACTGTAAGAAGACCTCAGAAAATTCCAGAAAAATAACCATTGCGATCCTCGCGGCGAGCCGATCGAAACGAGTACTTATACGTCCTATTCCGACACCTTCGAAGAGTCCTCCAAAAATTTCGATAAAAATACGGGTGCGTTCCTCTCGAAGCGTAGATATCAATCGAGTCCTTAAACGCCTCATTCCGATGCCCGTAGACCGAGAAAATCCAACAATACTCCACCGCTCTCGTGAACGCGCTACCACGAAAATCAGCTCAAAAGTCCATCGCGGTGGCTCAGGGGGTCTTGCGCACTCAAATGCGACGGTAGAAGCCAAAATCGAAGAAGCGTCGCAGTGCGCCGCGTCGCATAAAACGTCAATGCCGCGGCCTCCAAAAATTCCGGGAATCCACCACGAGATGCAGCACAAGATGAAGAGAAAGTTTGCTTGAGGGCTCACCACCAGCAGCCCTTCGGAAAAGGGCCAAAAGAGCAGCCAAAAAGGCTATTTATAGCCAAAACAAAACATTCCCCAAAATTCCCTCTGTGTCCTCACATTCGGGCGCCCGGAACGATTCGGGCTGCTACAGTCCTCCAAAACGTACCCCGAACCATCAGCGCCCGAAACAACCTGGTAGCGACACGTGGCCCCGAACAGCAAACAGCGGGCCTGGCTATCCCGCTCGCGACACTTGGCCGAGCCCCCGCTCCAGTGTCGGTGCCTCGGTCGGCGCGCCCACGTGCGCCCACCCGCGCTGCCGCCGACCACCCCGCGCACGCAGCCCGAGACACCTGCCTCCTTGCTCCGTGGACCGCGCCTGTGCACCAGCCAATCAAACAATGCCACGTGTCCAGCCCACACCAATAGGAAAACGCTACGTGGCACATGCCCCCGCTGCACCGCGCGCGCCTCCCCGTGCCCGCGCTCCTGCCCGCGCCCGCGTGCCTGCTCGCGCCTGCTCCTCCGCCTGCCCGCGCCCGCGCCGCCGGCGCTGCCCCCGGCCGCCGGAACAGTAACCCTTGCCTCGAAAATCGTGTTTTTGCATCCGTACTTCGAAAAATGCAAGTAAATAGTCCATTTTCACCGTTTTCGCGCGCTGAGTCCAAATCCGATGTCCGTTTTGCCCAATTCCACTTCTAAAATTTGTCGAAGGCCTCCAAACAAGTGTTCTTAACCCAAATTTCGCGCTGAGTCCAATTCTGATGTCCGATTCGCGTGAAACCACCTTTAAACATTCGACGGGGCCTCCGATTACCCACGTGATCCATTTTAAGCCCTGATTCCATCACTTATGTCCAGTTGGTGCACAAACACCGCCGACACGCCACATAGGCCTCCAAAAGCTGCTAGTCACACTGTAGAAGCCCTACAAAAATTTGGGTCACCACAGGTAGCTCCCCTCGAGTTCCCCTCCGGAGCGTGGGGGTCAGACAGGCATTGAGTTTTTGCTATAACATCGGCGCAGCTTGCTTGCCCGATGATGAGGGCGGCAGCAGGAGTTTTTGCTATCACATCGGCGCGGCTTACTTGCCCGATGATGAGGGCAGCATAGATTGGGTTTATTTGGGTCGGTTGGTTACTGATGCATACGGTTATTCCATTTTGGGATTGCATTTAGAGGCCTTGTAGTGGTAGTTTCCTTTTTCAGCAGTTTTATTGCTTACCACTCTTCTTTCTCTTTTGCCTCTGGTAGACCTAATGGGCGCGTCGGAGTTTGAGGCTTTACCCACTAGGGGAGGCTACTGGTTTACTAGTAGTTCTCACCCCCATTCTTCTTTCCTCTTTTTCTTCTCCTTTGTTTTGCAGTGTCCTCTGCGGGTGCTGATGGGTTTTCAGCGGCGGGTCGAGGAGAGAGGACAGCTGAGTAGATAGATCTCGAGGCAGGATGAGCAGGTTAGCTGGACTGTTGGTGTACCCTTTTTCCTCAGACGGTTGTACTTTACTTTTGGGTCTGGCTTTAGCCAGCTGTTTGTATCTTTTTGGTGAGCTGGGAGAGACAGATATATTATTTTTTACAGATGTATTGTATTTTATTTCCAGCTTCAGTCTGAGATGTATTAGTTTTAGTCCAGCTCTGTTTTATGCTCTTTATTATTATCTCTTATATCTGAGCATGTTACTGGCGCTTCGTGTACGTGGGAAATTTCGTGTGCACGGCGGATCTGTAGACGGGCCCGGGTTCTGGTTTACACCCGGGGCGTGACAGCGCCGCTCGTGTGGACTGCGCCTGTCGGGCCCACTACACTAGCCACTCCTGCGCCGCCACACAGTCGTACGATGACAATGATGATGCGCCACGTGGCTCCCCCCTAGTCCATAGCTCCATGCGCCCAATCTACGGTAAAATTTGCCCTAAGTTCGTTTTAGGGCGTTCGGACTCAGAAAAATACCTCCAAATAGCTAATTTCGATCAGTTTTTCACTCTGGATCCAAATCCGGTGTCCGATTTGCGCGTACACGCCTCTAACTCCCGACAAAGGTATCCGGATTGGTAATTGTTATTCATTTTTCGCACTGAGTCCATTCCTCGCGTCCGTTTCATGCGCAAACACCTCCATCACACAATAATGGGCCTCCAGAAGCCACATACCACACTACTAACATCCACGAAGATCCGGGTCATCACAGATGCCCTACATTATTCCCACCCAGATCATGGAGGAACCATAGGTGAGCGCAGGCTTGACTGGCCCCTTTTGCAGTCTTTATGATTGGGTCATTTTTGGGCACCTCGAGTTAGAGTGGTTGCATATCATCATTTGTTTCACCCATTGAGCATCGTAAATAGAGGCATGATAGCTGTAGTTCAAATCCTCTACAGTTCAAATCCTCAAGGTTTAGAGAATTCTACATAACACTCCCATTACAACCCCTACTCACATCTAGAGGTAAGAAAACTAACAATGAACCAAAACTCAAAAATAATAGATAAGGTAAGAGATCACTCCTACTTGGTGATATCCCCCACCTCTAGTTGGAGTACTCGGTGAAGATAGCGATCGGCTGCCAAGATCGCCAAGGTGTTAAGGAATTTGTTTTGGCGTATTTCATGAAACTGGTTAAGTCTTGAAGATTGAAGATAAAGAAGTATGGATCATATACCTCAATCTCAAGTAAGAAAAATTTCAAACGGATCAGGTACGTTTAACTAAATAATTTTGGTAATCCGTATATCTCTAATAGTGTATAAACACTTGGATGGATTTTGAATCGCATAAAAATCAAAAACTGGACAAGTTATATGTTCAGGATCCGGAACAGGTGTCTACAGTCCGGACCCCGAACGTTGGGTAGTTCATGTGCAAATCCAGTCCGAAACACATCAGTTCAGTTCGGACCCCGAACGTGGATTTTGCAGAAACTGCATGAACAGTCCGGACCGTGGATCTTCAGTCCGGACCCCGAACGTGGTTTGTGCAGAAACTGCATGAACAGTCCGGACCGTGGATCTTCAGTCCGGAACCCGAACGTATGTTTTTCTGGAAATAGTCTGTTTAGCTATGACAGTCCGGACCGCATTATTCCAGTACGGACCGTCGTCCTGAAAAATTCCAGATAAGGTTAATTTTTTATTCTTATCCTCTTCCAACGGTTTCTAACCTATAAATAAATCCTATGATTCATTTTTTAGGGTAATCCAAAATACGGTCGAAAAGAGATATCCACATATAGAGAAGAAAGGAAATAACTAGATTAATTCTATGTTTCTTCATCTATATTAATTAATTTGATTCTAGGTTTTCATACTCAGATTTTGAGTAGAATCAAATTAATGAATACTTAGATGGTATTTCCGATCTATCTTTGATCTAAGTATTCGGCGGATTATCACCACCCAAAAACAACGATTTCCCAAATCGGCGCGTGTACTCGCGTGGCCTTGTGGATTCAAGGTGTTACCGCTCTCGTGGATTCGGAGCGAGGTACGTTCGTGGATTCGAGACGTGCTATTGGTGAAGACCGTGGATTCGGTTGGACGTCGTGGACTCGACGTTGGACGCCGTGGATTCGGCGTTGGACGCAAATCGTGGATTCGAGGCGCGTTGCGGAGCGAGCGGAGAAGATCAACTCGGAGCGTATGGAAAAAGGATGAGTCGTCTGTGAGTGCGTTATATCACCTTTGTACGTGTTATAATCTTAGTTGATTTCACCGTGTTATCGGTCCCGTGGTTTTTTACTCCTGGTTTTGGAGTTTTCCACGTAAAAATCTTGCGTGTTATTTTCATTTCCGCATTGGGTTTTTATTGCGCAAAGATTTTTGAGTGTTTATCGTTTACACCTATTCACCCCCCCTCTAGGTGGTTTTTCCCCTATTTAGATCCTTATTACAGAGGTGACCCAACAATTAGTATCAGAGCGGGAATAGGGTTGTAAACAATGGTTGAAGGTGGAAACATCAACAGACCCCCGTTCTTCGATGGAACAAATTATGCCTACTGGAAAGTACAGATGAAAGCCTTTTTAATTTCCATCGACGAACGGGTGTGACAATCTATCGAGTTAGGATGGTCAAATCCAACTGAAGTTATTGTTGATGTTCACACCATCAAACCTAGGTCGAAATGGACCAAGGAAGAGATTGACTTATCTTCTTACAATGGCAAAGGAATTAACGCCTTATTTAATGCCTTGTCTCAAACTGAGTTCTCTCGCGTCTCGGCATGTGAGACTGCGAAAGAAATCTGGGATGTTCTTCAAGTTACACATGAGGGAACTAACCTTGTGAAGATTCAGAAACTGCAAATGCTTACGAGCAAGTTTGACTCTATTTTCATGGCAGAAAATGAATCTTTCACAGATTACTATACGCGATTGCAAGACATCGTGAACACATGTGCTAACTTGGGAGAGAAAATTCAAGAATTTAAAATTGTAACAGAGATTTTAAGAACTCTTCCTGAAAGATTTCGTTCCAAGGTTACGGCCATTGAAACTATTAAACACCCGGACGAAATCCGTGTAGAAGAATTAGTTGGTTCATTACAAACATATGAAATGACATTTCCTACTAACTATTCTTCTGAAAAAGCATCTACTTCTAAGTCTTCAGGTTTTGCGTTGAAAACAACAAAAGAAGAAGACGCGGATTCATCCTCCTCAGACGATGACGAGAACCTATCTATGGAGGACTTTGAGAAGCAGCTTGCTCTCTTGACAAGAAAATTTTGCCGAAACTTTCGAAGGGGTAATTCAAGTAAAACTCCATCATTCTTAAAGTCGAAGAAAGGCAAAGGTTTTTCAAGCCAAAAGTCAAGAAAGCAAGAGAGTTTTTCAAAGGATAAGAAAAGCTCAGAGGGACAAGTCCAATGCTTCAAGTGCCGAGGGTATGGCCATATCTCAACGGAGTGTCCAAATAAGAATCCGTCGAAGAAGAAAGCGATGCAAGCCATCACTTGGGATGACACCTCAACGTCAAATGAGTCATCTTCAAGTGATGAAGAGAATAACGCAACGGTGTTCCACGCGTCCACATCTTCACCCTTCATGTGCTTAATGGCAAGTACATCCGATTCATTGTCCAACTCCTCCCAGGTTGAAAAAACTGCAACGGACGACGAATCGAGTAACTCTGAAGGTGAAGATTTTGCTCTAGCCTACCATAAACTTTTGAGGGATTCAAAGAAACTGGCTAAGCAAAACAAGGGGTTGAGAGGGAGATTGCATGATCTCGAAGAAGAAGTAAAAAGGGCAACTTCTCTCTCAACCGGTCTTGAAGTGGAAAGGGATAACCTGATAAAAGCAAATGCTTCACTTCAAGAGAAAAATGAACATTTCGAGAAGGAACAAGTTGGATAAAGCTAGTTACTTCTTGAAGCTCTACACCGAGGCCCGACAGGAAAAAATGGAGATGACGAAGACCATTTTCCAACTTAAAGATGATTTACAGAGATTTTCTTCTGGAAGGAGCAAGTTGGATAAGATGCTTGGTCTTGGTCAAACAAACCGTTTCGGCCTTGGATACAATCGAACTGAAGACAATTCTAGTTCGGTTGGGACAGTTTTTGTGCCCCAGTCGGTAACTCCTCCTCCGATGACGGAATTCACTGCAATCGACGACAACAACCTTACCTCACCTACTTCAGGATCGTCAAGTACAAAGGTATGTTTTCGTTGTGGTTATGCAGGGCACATAAGAAGAAATTGCAAGATTGGAGCGCAAAGATCAAATAAAGCACATCTTGCAACTACTACCAATGAGTTCACTCCCCGGAAATCAAAGAAGGATCTTTCAAAAGGAAAGAACATTGGTAGTACATCAAACAAGACGACGACGTCAAAAAAAAAGCGATAAATCAATCAAGATGCTTTCACCTAGGAGATTAACTTCACAATCATTGCCGACGTACTCCAAAACTCAAAAGGTTTGGGTACGCAAAGGTGAAATCTTCCCTTGTCTTGTTGTTCATATTTCTTTACACGCTTATGACAACTCGTCTTGGTATCTGGATAGTGGATGTTCCCGTCACATGACCGGTGACAAAAACAGTTTTCAAATTTTAGAGAAAATCTCCGGAGGACATGTTGTTTTCGGAGACGATCGTTCTTCTAAAATTGTCGAAAAAGGAACAATCGCTATTCCAGAAGGCCCGGTTTTGAACAATGTCTTATTTGTTGAAGGCCTAAAGACTAACCTCATTAGTATAAGTCAACTTTGTGACAATGGTTTCTCAGTTAATTTTTCTTCTGTAGAATGTATTGTAACTGATAAGGACCATGTATTCTTTTTGAAAGGGGTTAGGTCAGAAAATAATTGTTATGTTGTTTCAAACAAAATTTCTGAAAAATGTAACCTAGTTTCTTTAGATAACGAAACTCTTTGGCATGAAAGACTAGGTCACATAAATTTTAAAGAACTAGCAAGGATTTCAAATAAGGACGTGGTTAAGGGGGTTCCTAAACTTTCTTTTAAAGATAACATTGTGTGCGGAGGTTGTCAAAAGGGAAAACAATCAAGGGTTGCACACAAGAACTTAAACCACGTTGGTACCAATCGGCCCTTGGAATTACTGCACATGGACTTAATGGGGCCAACTCGTCAACCATCTTTGGGAAGTAAATGGTATATTTTTCTTTTGGTTGATGATTTCTCTAGATATTCATGGGTAACATTTTTATAAGAGAAAGCGGATACTTTCGACTCTTTTCATGAGGTTTGTCATCGTATTATGATTGAAAGAAATGAAAATATCGTTCGTGTTCGAAGTGATAGAGGTGGAGAATTCATTAATTCTAAATTCATTGATTTTTGCACTTCCAATGGCATAAAACATGAATTCTCAGCACCCTATACACCTCAGCAGAATGGTGTTGTTGAGCGCAAAAACAGGATTGTTCAAGAGATGGCGCGTGTGATGCTTCATAGCCGGAAACTCCCGTTACATTTTTGGGCTGAAGCTGTGAACACCGCCGTCTATGTAATTAATCGAGTGTATTTGCGCCCGGGAACTTTAAATACACCATATGAGCTGTGGTTTAGTACAAAACCGAATATCAAATATTTTCGTATCTTTGGGAGTCGATGTTATATTTTGCGTGATCGCGAAAATCTTGGTAAGTTCGACTCTCGAAGTGACGAAGGGATTTTCATGGGTTATTCTACAAACAGTAGAGCATATCGGGTATTTAACTTGGAATCTAAAACGATGGTAGAATCTATAAATGTCAAAGTAGATGAAGCTTTCCATTTTGCATCTGATAAATCTACCCTTGATATGTCTCTAGATGATGATACTCCTATAAATGCATCTTCTCATAATAACTCTTTTGATAAAGTTGATGCATCTAATGGTTCTTCTAGTTTATCTGAAATGCAGGAATCATCACATGTACCTCCGAGTACTCCTTTACCTCAAACGCTACGTGTAAAGTACCGGATTTTCGGCACATAAATAAATGTAAATAAAGATGGTATGAAATACTATTGTTATGAAAGTTAGGGAAGCAAAGAATATTTGGAAGCGAGTTGGGACCAAATCGGGATAAAATATGGAGATCTGGAATTTTATTTGAGAAAGGGGGCCCAGATTTTTAGTGGAAAATTCACAGTGTCGGAAAAATTCGAGAAAATTACGGGAGCCCCGTAAATATGTTTTAAGACCACAGAAAAAGTTTCGCGTCGATCGGATGCCGGATAGTGAGAACGGGCTCCGCCAACAGTGTCGAAAAATTCTGAGAAAATTCTGGGAGCTCCGTAATATTGTTTTAAGGCCACAGTAAAAATTTCGTGTTGATCGGATACCCGGATTGTGAGAACGGGGTCCGCCAGCAATTCTGGATACAGCAAGGCTTTTGGTGGCCCAGAAATGGCCCAAACTGAAAATTTAAAATTTTCTGTGATAAATTAAGCTGAAACGAAGCCACCTGTCAAATTTGGACGGAACCGGACGACAAACGGACAGAAAACAGGACAAAAATGGATTTCCAAGGCGCTAGGCGCGCTGCGCAATGCGCACAGCTGGCGCGCACTGATGCGCGGGACGCGCGCCGCGTGGCGTGGGGGGCGCCGCCTGGACCCGGTGGGTGCCCCCTGCATGGTGGACCGCCACCCGGTGGGTTCCCCATTGGGCGGTCCCGTGGACCCGGTCCACGGACCACCCTCATTTCTTTTCTCCTTCTTTTTCTTTTCTTCTTCTTCCTTCTCCCCCGCAGACCTTCCCTCCTCTCTGTTCTCTTCTTCTTCTCCAACCGAGCTTCTTCTCCAACTGAGCTTCGAGAGAGAGAGAGAGAGAGAGAGAGAGAGAGAGAGAGAGAGAGAGAGAAAGAGAGGAAATTTCGTGAGATGGAACGGCGCGACTGTACGAGGTAAGCCCCGCACGTTATTTTTACGGTATTTTTGGCACAACTTTTAGGACTCCTTTGGGTTTGGATTTGACCCCATACCGTGTTGTGAGTTAGGAACCGAGTTATACTGTGCCGTTTTGCTGCGCGGACTGCCGGGGGTAATTTTGGCGCGCCTCGTTTTGCGTGCCAGTTGTGGAAGAAATACACCGTTTTGCGTGCAACCTTAAGAGAAGCATGCTCCATTTTGCGTGCAAACCCGAGGTACGTGCACCGTTTTGCGTGTGAGTTTTACTGATGCGCACCGTTTTGCGTGCAGGTTTGGTGGACGTGCACCGTTTTGCGTGCGGACTCGAGGGAAGTGCACCGTCTTGCGTGCAAGCTCGAGGAGACAAGTGGAATCGCGCGGAGACAAATTGCAAGTGTCTACAAGCAATTGGGTACACCACAAGGTGGGGGATTCTGCCGAAATTGGATGACCTCTCCCCTTGCTCCTTTGCTTTTCAATCTAGAAGCATGATAGTAGCCTGTTAGAGGCGTTAGGTAATCATGGTTATTATTGCATGTGTAGAGAGATGCAGATGAAAAGTGCAACTGTTGGTTGCCAGAGATAGATGATAAATGTGCATGTGTAGAGATATTTAGAGAAAAAGTGACATTTATGATTTATCCAAATAGGGGATAAACTGGTATGTGTAGATGGACACAGATGGAAATGCAACTGTTGGTTGCCAAAAAGGAGATAATTAATTTGCATGTGTAAAAGAATTTGGGAAAAAATGCAATTCTTGACTTATCTAATTGGATGATAATTGCATGCATAGAGGATGAATATTATTTTTATGAGGGATATGAAAATAATTGCATGCGTAGAAATGAATAATTGTGATGACTGTGATCATGTAGGGTACAATCCTAGGAATCATGTGACATAAGGGAACAGAACTTATTGGTAGTAAGACTAGGAGAAAACCTAGTTTAGGGGTTTGACGAGTGACATCAAACTTAGGAGTTATCCTAGGATTTAACGAGTGGCATTGTCTTAGGAGATAACCTAAGGACATTGGATAGAATGATCAACATAGAGTCAAGGAGCTCTAGAACGAGTGTGACATGGAACTTAGGTGATGGGAACCTAAGGTAAACTAGAGGAGTTTAAACTCACAGACAGAAAATTAGAAAAATGGATCAAATGTGGAGGCATGAAAGGGAAAATAGGAAATTAGAGTCAGTGTAACTCTAAATTAATAATGGAACAGGATAATAGAGTTAAGTTAACTCTAGGATTCAATAAGGAATCACGAAAATGGAAAAAGTGGATGAAGTGTGGAGACATGAAAGGGAAAACAGGAAATTAGAGTCAGTGTAACTCTAAGTTAAAAGTGAAATTGGAAAAATAGAGTTAAGTTAACTCTAGGATTCAGTGAGGAATCAGGAAAGGGGGATGAGATCCCAAGGCTAAAGAATTAAACAGTTATAACCCTAGAAGGTCATAGGGTGTCTAGACAAATGGACAATAACTTTAACTTCAATTTGAGTTAAATAAAGGAAAGTGAAATGTTTAAGAGTCCAGGAGACTCTATAGTTACCCGTGTGACAAGACCTAGGGTAAAGGATGAAAAAGTGATTAATGATCAAGACAAGCAAATTGCTCGAGATAGAGCAGAAGCGGTTAATAAGCAAGACAAGAAAACTGCTTAAGACAAAGAGAACAAAAAGAGAAATGGTATGAGTCCAAGTGACTTCTAGTTATCCTTATGGCGAGACCTACGATAAGAGATAAATTGTTGTAAAAAGGCAAAGGTAAAAGCAAGCTAAAAGTGGTTAAAAAGCATAAAGAAAATGTAAATGTCGCCTTCGAATTTGAGACTCGTCAAGTGGAGCAGGACTCCCTGGGCAGTGAACTGTCGGGCGAGATACTTTCGAAAGGCTAAAAGTGAAAGTAAAGAGCTAGATGCTCAAAGGAAAGAGAAAGAGATTTGCTAGAGGCAAAAAGGGAGCTATAAGCTCGAATAAGAAAGAAAAACAAGTGTTCTAAGGCAAAGAGGCTAAGAACTAAAGTAAAAAGAGAAAGAAAAAGAAAAGAAAAGAAAGAAAATATAAAGATAAAACGGGCGTACCTGCGGGGAGGAAACGTGACCCTTGTTGGAGGAGCGGCAGGATCCCTCTCCCGGGCAGTGACCCGTCTGGCACGATTCTCCCGTAGGACGGGGTAACACTTGCGAGTGTTATCGGCGACCTTAGAAATCTTATCTTATGGTAGCAGGACTACCGGGCTGGGGCCCGTTGGATCAGAATTTCTGAGGGTTAACTTGAACTAAAGCACTAGAATTTAAAGAAATAAAGAGAAATTAGAGTGGCCAAGGTGGCCGGGTTAGTTTGACCCTGTATACAGCGGCATAGTGACCGAGTTGGTGCTTAGCAGCCTAGTGTGGCTGGACAGAGTAGTGCTGGGTCGATGAGTATACACAAATAGTGTAGTGACATATATATTGCATAGCCGCATTTTGATATTCAGGATTTTAGTTTCCTAGCACTTATTATTGCTTCCATTGGACCAAGTGGTGTAGGACACTTTTTCTCGGTGGTTGAACCCACTGGGAACTCTGTCGTAGTTCTCACACCCCTTGGGTGACCTCC
Source organism: Tillandsia leiboldiana (assembly GCA_029204045.2). Lineage (NCBI taxonomy): Eukaryota > Viridiplantae > Streptophyta > Magnoliopsida > Poales > Bromeliaceae > Tillandsia > Tillandsia leiboldiana. The sequence continues at coordinate 45,814,228 of CM055060.1, read as the reverse complement.
CCACAGGTTCAGGTATGGATACAGCGGTCGAGACGTTTCAGATGCAGACGGCGAGGCATACGACAGGGGCAAGGGCCCAGCGGCATAGAGACCTAGAGGGTCTAGCAGAGGTATCCCTTTTATATATTTCTTGAGTGAACTTTGTATGGTGAGGAATTTATGTAAAGGAATTGTAATAATTTTATTTGCAAGTTCAGAAATGTAAAGTGTAATAAATTTAATTCATGGTTCACTCTTGCAGGCTTTCATTTCCGCATTAAACTGTTTGTTTATAAAATGAAAGTTCAAATTTATAGTGATTTTTAGTACTCTGATATTGAGCTTCCGCATATACTTGTTGTATGATTATGGATGTTACCGTTCCTTTCGGGTAGGGAAAGGTCAAGCCCGATTGGCGGGTCTGTTTGCGTGCCCGAACCGTAAAAATTGGCGGACTCGGGGCGTGACAGATTAGAGTGGTATCAGAGCCTAGGAATAGTCCAAGGTGGTTAGTGAACCTTAGGGAGACCCTAGGGATTAGCACGAGAGAGTGTGTGGATTACTGGCGAAAGTATTTGATTGGTTATTGTTGTTCCCAAAAAGGACGTTGGGACTGATCGAGGGCGGCGAGCTTTCATTCTTCGGATATTACGTTGGCGGCCGACAACGTAATGTTGGACATGAAAAGGAGTACCCTCTTATACTTTTGCATGATTGGGTCGACGAGCCTGTTTGTCGGTATATGGACTGCGCGTTGCTCAATGGTTAAATTGGGCTAGTTACTCCGTGTGGTATGCATATTAGTGATGATACCACATAGGGAGACGCACCTGTTTTGACTCGAGTCATGAGGGAGCTCTGGGTCGAACAAGGTACACGATCTGCGATAGCAGGTGGCCGCACTTATTGGTGTGGTCCAGCAGCAGATCAAGCTCCTTGCCGTCAGCGGAAATTTCCCGCCGATAGGAAGGCTGATTCCAACGCCTAAGTGTGGCGTCGATGTGACAGTCGGAGCAGATAGATAGGCTCCAGTGGCTGATAGCGCAGCAAGCTGAGGCTGCACAAACAACGTATGAGTGGACGGCGTCGCCGCCTGTAGGGGCGACAGTAAAGGGAATGGCAGTGGCCGCCGAACCTTTGTCGGCGCAGCCAACACCTTCAGCATAAGGTGTTTTGCGCTTGTGTCGGCTAGGTTGCTGGCGAAGTATGGTTAGTAAGGTCCAGTGAGGGATCGACTCACAGAGTGTTGGTGAACGCTATGTGCGAGAACCAAGTTAGTGTGCCCTGAGGGTTAGGGCAAGAAAGATTTACAGGCCAGGCGGCGGGAATTTGCCCCTGATGACGGTAGTAACCGTGTGGCGTGACAACTGTGGCTAGGTTGCCACGTAGTAGTGTTGGTGAAGCCTATAGTAGGCTACAGGATGCGAGAACCTCTCGAAAGAGCGAGAGTTTTGTGGCGCCGTTCTGATGGATCGGTGTAATGGCGAGGATTACCACCGCAGGATTTGCGAGTTAATCACCAGAGTTGGTGGACAGTTATTTGTGGTGCCTCAACCTAGTTGGGGGAGGTGTACAGGAGTCATACGCGTGTATAAGCAAGTTGCTTAACACTAGATTTTTACGAGTTAGCGTGGGGGCGTAGGACGCCCAACTGTTTGGGTGCTCATGGAGCATAGGCACCGTTTAGCCAGAGAGAGCCGGTTTGATGGCGCGTTAGCCTTTGCCCAGTGTGGCCAGAGTTGACAGAGAGTTCGGGTCGTGGATTGACGACTAGTTATTGGTTCTGCTCAGTGAGCGTAGTGGTCGCGTGGCGACGATCAACGGGTTCGCTTGGGGACGATCCGTGCCTGGACCATGTTTGTGGACTGTGGGCATGTAGCCCAGTGGGCAGGCGCAGTCGGCTGTGAGAGACAGCGGCCCGAGACCTGAGGGCGGGGCATGATAGAGATTTGGTCGGGGCGGTAGTCCGAGCGATGACCCGGGGACATGGGGTGCCACGTGTGAGCCTTGAGGCTGTTAGTACACTGAAAGTGTGTGACGTGATCAGGCCGTAGTGCTAGTGATGATTGAGGTATTGTAGCTCCTAGTGGGAGTGTTGGGGTAGTAATCCTGATGGAGGATCTACCCGTATGACGTTTGGATCTGTGGGCTAGAGAGAGAGCCGTTGCACAGTGTTAGGCTAGTATTTGGGCTATAGGCCCCTATTTGACCGTGGTCTGTGAACCTATTAGTAGTCTGAGATGTCGGGTTAGCTGATAACCCGTGGACTTAGAGCACTAGCAGCATGTGTGATAGCTGAGGACTTGTGGATTGGCCTTTGCCCTCCACGTTAGGCAGCGGAGCGACCGGAAAAATGCGGTAGGTGTAATTGGTTGCAGATGCAACCTCGTTGTGAAAAAATGATGGCGAAATTAAAGTGGAAATTTCACAAGTAAAAACTGGGTTATTTGTGGCAATTGAGAGAGCAAGTGCTCAACCGTGTCTTTCACCTACTTGGTGGAGGTGGCCAGACACCAGGTCTGAGATTTTCCCTGGATTGAGTAAGGGATTCATGAATGAGTTGCTCGTGTAGTCTCGGCGAGCAGGCAATTTGATGCCGGTCACGATATACAGTGAGCCCAGTAGTGAGGGCAAGATTTCCTCCCTCTCGATCAAGTAGGAGTCGATATGTGATTCAAGTTTCGAGGACGAAACTTATTTTAATGGGGGTAGAATGTAAAGTACCGGATTTTCGGCACATAAATAAATGTAAATAAAGATGGTATGAAATACTATTATTATGAAAGTTAGGGAAGTAAAGAATATTTGGAAGCCAGTTGGGCCCAAATCGGGATAAAATATGGAGATCTGGAATTTTATTTGAGAAAGGGGACCCAGATTTTTAGTGGAAAATTCACAGTGTCGGAAAATTCCGAGAAAATTACGGGAGCCCCGTAAATATGTTTTAAGACCACAGAAAAAGTTTCGCGTCGATCGGATGCCGGATAGTGAGAACGGGCTCCGCCAACAGTGTCGAAAAATTCTGAGAAAATTCTGGGAGCTCCGTAATATTGTTTTAAGGCCACAGTAAAAATTTCGTGTTGATCGGATATCCGGATTGTGAGAACGGGGTCCGCCAGCGATTCTGGATACATCAAGGCTTTTGGTGGACCAGAAATGGCCCAAACTGAAAATTTAAAATTTTCTGTGGTAAATTAAGCTAAAACGAAGCCGCCTGTCAAATTTGGAAGGAAACGGACGACAAACGGACAGAAAACGGGACAAAAACGGATTTCCAATGGGCTAGGCGCGCTGCGCAATGCGCACAGCTGGCGCGCACTGATGCGCGGGACGCGCGCCGTGTGACGTGGGGGGCGCCGCCTGGACTCGGTGCGCGCCCCTTGCATGGTGGACCGCCACCCGGTGGGTTCCCCATTGGGCGGTCCCGTGGACCCGGTCCACGGACCACCCTCCTTTCTTTTCTCTTTCTTTTTCTTTCCTTCTTCTTCCTTCTCCCCCGCAGACCTTCCCTCCTCTCTGTTCTCTACTTCTTCTCCAACCGAGCTTCTTCTCGAACCGAGCTGAGAGAGAGAGAGAGAGAGAAAGAGAGAGAGAGAGAAAAAGAGAGGAAATTTTGTGAGATAGAACGGCGCGACTGTACAAGGTAAGCCCCGCATGTAATTTTTACGATATTTTTGGCACAGCTTTTAGGCCTCATTTGGGTTTGGATTTGACCCCATGCCGTGTTGCGAGTTAGGAACCGAGTTATACTGTTCCTTTTTGCTTCTCGGACTGCCGGGGGCAATTTTGGCACGCCTCGTTTTGCGTGCCAGTTGTGGAAGAAATGCACCGTTTTGCGTGCAACCTTGAGAGAAGCATGCTCCAATTTGCTTGCAAACCCGAGGTACGTGCACCGTTTTGCGTGCAGGTTGAGTTGACGCGCATCGTTTTGCGTGTCGACTGAAGTGGCGCGCACCGTTTTGCGTGTGAGTTTTACTGACGCGCACCGTTTTGCGTGCAGGTTTGGTGGACGTGCACCGTTTTGCGTGCGGACTCGAGGGAAGTGCACCGTCTTGCGTGCAAGCTCGAGGAGACAAGGGGAATCGCGCGGAGACAAATTGCAAATGTCTACAAGCAATTGGGTACACCACAAGGTGGGGGATTCTGCCGAAATTGGGTGACCTCCCCCCTTGCTCCTTTGTTTTTCGATCTAGAAGCATGATAGTAGCCTGTTAGAGGCGTTAGGTAATCATGGTTATTATTGCATGTGTAGAGAGATGCAGATGAAAAGTGCTACTGTTGGTTGCCAGAGATAGATGATAAATGTGCATTTGTAGAGATATTTAGAGAAAAAGCGACATTTATGATTTATCCAAATAGGGGATAAACTGGTATGTGTAGATGGACACAGATGGAAATGCAACTGTTGGTTGCCAAAAAGGAGATAATTAATTTGCATGTGTAAAAGAATTTGGGAAAAAATGCAATTCTTGACTTATCTAATTTGATGATAATTGCATGCATAGAGGATAAATATTATTTTTATGAGGGATATGAAAATAATTGCATGCGTAGAAATGAATAATTGTGATGACTGTGATCATGTAGGGTACAATCCTAGGAATCATGTGACATAAGGGAACAGAACTTATTGGTAGTAAGACTAGGAGAAAACCTAGTTTAGGGGTTTGACGAGTGACATCAAACTTAGGAGTTATCCTAGGATTTAACGAGTGGCATTGTCTTAGGAGATAACCTAAGGACATTGGATAGAGTGATCAACATAGAGTCAATGAACTCTAGGATGAGTGTGACATGGAACTTAGGTGAAGGGAACCTAAGGTAAACTAGAGGAGTTTAAACTCACAGACAGGAAAATAGAAAAATGGATCAAATGTGGAGGCATGAAAGGGAAAATAGAAAATTAGAGTCAGTGTAACTCTAAATTAATAATGGAACAGGATAATAGAGTTAAGTTAACTCTAGGATTCAGTAAGAAATCACGAAAATGGGAAAAGTGGATCAAGTGTAGAGACATGAAAGGAAAAACAGGAAATTAGAGTCAGTGTAACTCTAAGTTAAAAGTGAAATTGGAAAAATAGAGTTAAGTTAACTCTAGGATTCAGTGAGGAATCAGGAAAGGGGGATGAGATCCCAAGGCTAAAGAATTAAACAGTTATAACCCTAGAAGGTCATAGGGTGTCTGGGCAAATGGATAATAACTTTAACTTCAATTTGAGTTATATAAAGGAAAGTGAAATGTTTAAGAGACAAGCAAATTGCTCGAGATAGAGCAGAAGCGGTTAATAAGCAAGACAAGAAAACTGCTTAAGACAAAGAGAACAAAAAGAGAAATGGTATGAGTCCAAGTGACTTCTAGTTATCCTTATGGCGAGACCTAGGATAGGAGATAAATTGTTGTAAAAAGGCAAAGTTAAAAGCAAGCTAAAAGTGTCTAAAAAGCATAAAGAAAATGTAAATGGCGCCTTCGAATTTGAGACTCGTCAAGTGGAGCAGGACTCCCTGGGCAGTGACCTGTCGGACGAGATACTTTCGAAAGGCTAAAAGTGAAAGTAAAGAGCTAGATGCTCAAACAAAAGAGAAAGAGATTTGCCAGAGGAAAAAAGGGAGCTATAAGCTCGAATAAGAAAGAAAAGCAAGTGTTCTAAGGCAAAGAGGCTAAGAACTAAAGTAAAAAGAGAAAGAAAAAGAAAAGAAAAGAAAGAAAACATAAAGATAAAACGGGCGTACCTGCGGGGAGGAAACGTGACCCTTGTTGGAGGAGCGGCAGGATCCCTCTCCTGGGTAGTGACCCGTCTGGCACGTTTCTCCCGTAGGAAGGGGTAACACTTGCGAGTGTTATCGGCAACCTTAGAAATCTTATCTTATGGTAGCAGGACTACCGGGCTGGGGCCAGTTGGATAAGAATTTCTGAGGGTTAACTTGAACTAAAGCACTAGAATTTAAAGAAATAAAGAGAAATTAGAGTGGCCAAGGTGGCCGGGTTAGTTTGACCCTGTATACAGCGGCATAGTGACCAAGTTGGTGTTTAGCAGCCTAGTGTGGCTGGACAGAGTAGTGCTGGATCGATGAGTATACACAGATAGTGTAGTGACATATATATTGCATAGCCGCATTTTGATAGTGAGGATTTTAGTTTCCTAGCACTATTATTATTGCTTCCATTGGACCAAGTGGTGTAGGACACTTTTTCTCAGTGGTTGAACCCACTGGGAAATCTGTCGTAGTTCCCACACCCCTTGGGTGACCTCCCCACAGGTTCAGGTATGGATACAGCGGTCGAGACGTTTCAGATGCAGACGGCGAGGCATACGACAGGGGCAAGGGCCCAGCGGCATAGAGACCTAGAGGGTCTAGCAGAGGTATCCCTTTTATATATTTCTTGAGTGAACTTTGTATGGTGAGGAATTTATGTAAAAGAATTGTAATAATTTTATTTTCAAGTTCAGAAATGTAAAGTGTAATAAATTTAATTCATGGTTCACTCTTGCAGGCTTTCATTTCCGCATTAAACTGTTTGTTTATAAAATGAAAGTTCAAATTTATAGTGATTTTTAGTACTCTGATATTGAGCTTCCGCATATACTTGTTGTATGATTATGGATGTTATCGTTCCTTTCGGGTAGGGAAAGGTCGTGCCCGATTGGCGGGTCTGTTGGCGTGCCCGAACCGTACAAATTGGCGGACTCGGGGCGTGACAGATTAGAGTGGTATCAGAGCCTAGAAATAGTCCTAGTTGGTTAGTGAACCTTAGGGAGACCCTAGGGATTAGCACGAGAGAGTGTGTGGATTACTGGCGAAAGTAGTTGATTGGTTATTGTTGTTCCCCAAAAGGACATTGGGACTGATCGAGGGCGACGAGCTTTCATTCTTCGGATTTTACGTTGGCGGCCGACAACGTAATGTTGGAGATGAAAAGGAGTACCCTCTTATACTTTCGCACGATTGGGTCGACGAGCCTGTTTGTTGGTATATGGACTACGCGTTGCTCAATGGTTAAATTGGGCTAGTTACTCCGTGTGGTATGCATATTAGTGATGATACCACGTAGGGAGACGCACCTGTTTTGACTCGAGTCACGAGGGAGCTCTGGGTCGAACAAGGTACACGAGCTGCGATAGCAGGTGGCCGCACTTATTGGTGTGGTCCAGCAACAGATCAAGCTCCTTGCCGTCAGCGGAAATTTCCCGCCGACAGGAAGGCTGATTCCAACGCCTAAGTGTGGCGTCGATGTGACAGTCGGAGCAGATAGATAGGCTCCAGTGGCTGATAGCGCAGCAAGCTGAGGCTGCACAAACAACGTATGAGTAGACGGCGTCGCCGCCTGTAGAGGCGACAGTAAAGGGAATGGCAGTGGCCGCCGAACCTTTGTCGGCGCAGCCAACACCTTCAGCATAAGGTGTTTTGCGCTTGTGTCAGCTAGGTCGCTGGCGAAGTATGGTTAGTAAGGTCCAGTGAGGGATCGACTCACAGAGTGTTGGTGAACGCTATGTGCGAGAACCAAGTTAGTGTGCCCTGAGGGTTAGGGCAAGAAAGATTTACAGGCCAGGCGGCGGGAATTTGCCCCTGATGACGGTAGTAACCGTGTGGCGTGACAACTGTGGCTAGGTTGCCACGTAGTAGTGTTGGTGAAGCCTAGAGTAGGCTTCAGGATGAGAGAACCTCTCGAAAGAGCGAGAGTTTTGTGGCGCCGTTCTGATGGATCGTTGTAATGGCGAGGATTACCACCGCAGGATTTGCGAGTTAATCACCAGATTTGGTGGACAGTTATTTGTGGTGCCTCAACCTAGTTGGGGGAGGTGTACAGGAGTCATACGCGTGTATAAGCAAGTTGCTTAACACTAGATTTTTACGAGTTAGCGTGGGGGAGTAGGACGCCCAACTGTTTGGGTGCTCATGGAGCACAGGCACCGTTTAGCCAGAGAGAGCCGGTTTGATGGCGCGTTAGCCTTTGCCCAGTGTGGCCAGAGTTGACAGAGAGTTCGGGTCGTGGATTGACGACTAGTTGTTGGTTCTGCTCAGTGAGCGTAGTGGTGGCGTGGCGACGATCAGCGGGTTCGCTTGGGGACGATCCGTGCCTGGACCATGTTTGTGGACTGTGGGCCTGTAGCCCAGTGGACAGGCGCAGTCGGCTGTGAGAGACATCGGCCCGAGACCTGAGGGCGGGGCATGATAGAGATTTGGTCGGGGCGGTAGTCCGAGCGATGACCCGGGGACATGGGGTGCCACGTGTGAGCCTTGAGGCTGTTAGTACACTGAGAGTGTGTGATGTGATCAGGCCGTAGTGCTAGTGATGATTGAGGTATTGTAGCTCCTAGTGGGAGTGTTGGGATTGTAATCCTGATGGAGGATCTACCCGTATGACGTTTGGATCTGTGGGCTAGAAAGAGAGCCGTTGCACAGTGTTAGGCTAGTATTTGGGCTATAGGCCCCTATTTGACCGTGGTCTGTGAACCTATTAGTAGTCTGAGATGTCGGGTTAGCTGATAACCCGTGGACTTAGAGCACTAGCAGCATGTGTGATAGCTGAGGACTTGTGGATTCGCCTTTGCCCTCCATGTTAGGCAGCGAAGCGACCAGAAAAATACGGTAGGTGTAATTGGTTGCAGATGCAACCTCGTTGTGAAAAAATGATGGCGAAATTAAAGTGGAAATTTCGCAAATAAAAACTGGGTTATTTGTGGCAATTGAGAGAGCAAGTGCTCAACCGTGTCTTTCACCTACTTGGTGGAGGTGGCCAGACACCAGGTCTGAGATTTTCCCTCAATTGAGTAAGGGATTCATAAATGAGTTGCTCGTGTAGTCTCGGCGAGCAGGCAATTTGATGCCGGTCACGATATACAGTGAGCCCAGTAGTGAGGCAAGATTGTAGAGTTATGAATCCCAAAGGATCTAAATAGGTACTATCAAACAACTAGAGGGGGGGTGAATAGGTGTAATACTTATAAAACCAAATCTCAGTGCAAAATAAAAGCCAATGCGGAAAATAAAAACAACACACCGAGATATACGTGGAAACTCCAATCCAGGAGAAAAACCACGGGACCAACACGCAATAACAATCCACTAAGAATAGAAGGATAACAAGGTGATTACCGACTCCACGGACTCAACCCCTCCTTCAGCTTCTTCGGACCTTGCGCTGACCGGTTGGATATCCACGCAATAACAATCCCTAAGAAAAGAAGAATAACAAGGTGATTACCGTCTCCACGGATTTAACCCCTCCTTCAATTTCTTGGACCTTGCGCTCCACCGTTTGCACGTCCACTGCGCACGTTCGAATCCACGAACGCCACTCGAATCCACGAGCACACGTTTCGAATCCACGAAACGCCTTTAGCACACCGAATCCACGATGCCACGTCGAATCCACGACGCAAACTCAGCCGATAAGAATATTGACTTCGATGGTGATCCTTTGCTTAGATTCTCATTGAGGAACCGTAGAAGAAATCTCTAAGCAAAGATTAGATCAATTCGACAAAAGATATGTTCTTGAAAGAACCGTCGAATTGACCTAAAGGAGGCTATTAAGAAGAACAATGAAAACCTAGCCTCTAGGGTTGCTCACAAGAGTTTTATAAATTGATCGGTAGAGAACCCACGTTTTTGAGAAACCCTAAACGTCTATTTATAGTTTAGAAACCTTTGGAAAGAGATAAGAATCAAAAACATACCTTATCTGGAAATTTTCAGGACGGCGATCCGGATCGGATTTACTGCGATCCGGATCGTCGTAACGAGATTGACGATTCCAGAAAACCAAGGGTTCGGGATCCGGATTGCAAGGTCCGATCCGGATCGTTCATGCAATTCAACAAAGTCCCATGTTTGGGATCCGGATCGGAATGGCCTAGGATCCGGATTGAAATTGCCAATGAACAAGTACCCTTCGGGATCCGGATTGCAAGGTCTGATCCGGATCCTGATCATGTCCCATGTCCAGTTTTTGATTTTTATGCAATTAAAAGATCATCCAAGTGTTTCTACACTATAAGAAAGTATTCGGATCACCACAATTATTTAGTTAAACATACCTGATCCTCTTGAATACTTTCTTCTTGAGATTGATGTAACTGATCCAGAATTCTTCAACTTCAATCTTCAAGACTCAAGACACTGAGTGTCAACTTGAGCTCTTGTTGAATCTTCTCTAAGTCTTTGATTGCTGATTGACAATTTGATCCCTTTAAGACTCCGACTCAACTCACTGACGTGACTCACGAAATATGCCAACACCAAAATGCCGTAACAATTTCCCCCTTTGGCAATTTCGTGACAAAAACCAAAAATTCATAAAAGCGCTCAAGACACTCATCTTAAACCAAAAAGTCGAAATTCAATGTTATCACCAAAACATTGATTTTCTTTGCGTGAAAGATCCAATAAATACAAAATTACATTTGAACCAAACAGTCCTAGAACATACTCTATGACTTAGGACTTGGAGTCTTAAAGTGATGTAATTCCTGCAAAACAAAACTCCAAACAAAATCAAACGTTAGTCGTTAGAAATTAGAATCCTACATTTGATTCGTCCTTTTGGTTCTTTTGTTTTTCGGCTTTTTCAGTCCTTTCTTTATCTCCCCCTATCGTGAGCATCTCTAACATGTTCTCCATGTTCTCCATGTTCTCCCTGTTATGAGCATCTCTGTTCTCCCCCTTTGTGATACGATCATTAATTTTTGTTCTCCCCCTTTTTGTCACAATTTGTCAAACAGTGAACATACTAGACAAAAGGAAATCACTAACAGCATTAGTTCATAGAGAAAGAGAGATAAAAGCTCAGTTCTGGTATACAACAAAAATGCAGATTGCGTACCTGTACCAGAAAGCAAAAATCAGATAATTTCTTGAAACAAATCCAGATTTTGGAATCTTTTCAAATACCGATTTGTATTCCATCAAGAAATCAATTTAAGTGCTTTAAACAATGAATTCATACAAATGCCATTCAAACTAATTAATTTCACGAAATTAAAAAGATTTATTCCAAAATCATGAAAAACAAAGATAAAACATTATAAACAGTTTTTCATGTTATATTCATCAAACACAAGTCATCAAAAATAATCTTGAGATCCAAACTCTATCAAGATGTAACGGATTTACAAAGATGACTTACGGAGATTTCCAAATGACATCAATTCTGAATTCTACCCTTTCAAATTTGAGATAAGCACTAAAATACCTAAGGGTGGCTCTTTGAGCATCTTTCAACTATCCCACCTTATACCAACCAGGAGATTGTTCAAAATAAGAGCTTTAAATTTAAATCTCCGAATGCTTCAACTAAACAAAATTTCATAAATAATTTTCAAGCATCCATAACATGTGGTAGCTTCACACACAGATCGGACGACCGGGGTGGCAGCTCTTTCCAACATGTGGTGGTAGTTTTCACACTCCTTTCGGATGTAACTCTTTCCACATCTTTTGCAAATCATTTCATTACCCTTGTAAGAATGCAATCTCTTACGTGAAAGAATTAAATCCCAAATTTTAGTCTATCGGTTGTCTCACGTTTATCACAATGAATTCACACAACCGAGATAGATTAAGCATCTAAAGATCACACATGATTTCTAAAATTTGATGCTTATAATATCAAAAACTCCTATAATGAAGTATCTTCAAGATTATGATTATGGAGTAAAGTTGATAATCCATATAAAATTAATTTGGAGTGAATGAACGTGAAACCCCTTTTATTCAATGTACTTGTTCGTTAAAAACCTTTTGTTCAAGAACAAAACATAAAACCAAGAGCATTGAAAAAACATGTAATGCAAAGATTAAGAAAAATATGAGGAGAAAACCAATCAAAGCATTACATACAGTCATAAGCTATTTAGAACTTAAGACAAGGAAAGATATCACCTTTCCGAATCCAAAATCGCTGGATTTTGGGTTGTCTTGATTCGTTGTGGCCGGGGGTTGTCCGCTTTGACTGTTGATTCACCTTAGGTCTTTGCCTCGTAGTGATCCACTTGTATGATTGATGTTGTGGCTCGGACCTTTGGTGGGTTGAGTGAACTCCTTTGACTTGATGTGTATTTTGATTCCGTTGAGTTCGCTCCGTAGATGAAGTTGCCGAAGAATTCTTCTTTCTCTTTTTCGGGCAATCCTTCACCAAATGTCCTTCAAGTCCACAAAGGTGACACGTTCTTCCTTTCAATTTGAATGTGGAACTTGAAGCATGCACAGTTTGGTCCTTTTTGAATCCCAAACCAACCTTGCTTGTTTGACCTAATCCGGACATACAATCTAGTTTATTGGAACCGGTTGAAAGCCTCTGTATGTCAAATTTGAGTTCATGAACTTGCTTGGTCAAAACTTGGTTGGTGACATGAATCTCCTCAAACTGTTTTTCTAGAAAACCAATCTTGTCCATATATGATTTAGCGTTTGTCTCCGATTGGTTTAGCTTTTCTTGGAGGATTTTATTGTTATTCAATAAACGTCCTTGTTCCTCCTCGAGATCATGAAGTTTTATCTTTAAAGCTTGATTCTCGTCTTGAACTTCAAGTCGTTGCTTCCTCAACTTCTTGATATGCTTGGCCATCTTCTTTGATTCCGTAAGAAGTTGTTGATATGCCTCAACGAGTTCTTCTTCGTCCGACTCCCCCTCACTTGATGACTCTCCGCCGGATGTTGATGTTTCATGCAAAATCAAAGGAATAGAGTCAGTGATTAAAGATGATAAGGAAACATTAGAAGAGGGAATATGAGAGGCATGTAAGTTAACGACTTTTTCCTCTTTACTTGAGGTCGATTCATTAGAAGTAGAATCGTCCCAAGTTTTTGCTTGCAAAGCCTTCTTTTTATATGATTTCGGAGAAGGACATTCCGTTGAAAAATGGCCGTAGCCTTTGCATCTATAGCATTGGATTTCCCCTTCGAAATCATCTTTTTCTTTTTCTTTAGAAGGTTTTGCAAAGCTTTTGAGGTTAGAGGATTTAGAACCCGATGATCCTTTAGAAGGTTTCGTGGATGAAGATCCATCGGTTCGATTCTTCCAAAACTTCCGACGAAATTTCTTTGTGATCCGCGCCAATTGTTCTTCAAAATCGGTAAAAGAGATTTCATCGTCGGAACTCGATTCGCTATCTTCTTCCTTTGTTGATTTGAATGCAATACCTGTAAGCTTAGAAGAAGACTTGGAAGAAACTTGATTAGTAGGGAAGTCATTTCATAAGTTTGCAAAGCGCCTACTAATTCCTCTACACTCATCTCATCCGGATGACTAACGGTTTCAATGGCGGTAACCTTTGCCCTAAACCGTTCCGGAAGAGTCCGAAGTATCTTTCTTACAATTTTCGACTCCGAGATCTTTTCTCCTAAATTAGCACATGTATTTATTACATCTTGAAGTCTAGTGTAATAATCTGTAAACAATTCATGCTCTTCCATATGAATAGAGTCAAATTGACTTGTAAGCATCTGGAGCTTTTGAATTTTTACAAGATTAGTACCCTCATGTGTAATTTTGAGAATATCCCAAATTTCCTTCGCGGTTTCACACGCGGAAATTCGTGTGAACTCAGTCGAGGAAAGAGAATTAAATAAAGCGTTCATACCTTTCCCATTGTAAGAAGATCTTTCAAATTCCTCTTTGGACCATCTAGAGCGAGGTTTTGGGGTAGTAGAATTTCCTACTTCCTCAACAGGATGCACCCAACCGTATTCCACGGATTGCCATACCCGCTCATCAATTGCGATGAGAAAAGCTCTCATCCGCACTTTCCAATAAGCATAATTAGTCCCATCAAAAAGAGGAGGTCTATAAATATTACCACTTTCACCCGACATGATAGATAAACCTAAAACCCTGCTCCGATACCAATTGTAGGTTTATATATATGTAGGATCCACAAGGATCTAAATAGGTACTATCAAACAACTAGAGGGGGGGTGAATAGGTGTAATACTTATAAAACCAAATCTCAGTGCAAAATAAAAACCAATGCAGAAAATAAAAATAGCACACCGAGATATACGTGGAAACTCCAATCCAGGAGAAAAACCACGGGACCAACACGCAATAACAATCCACTAAGAATAGAAGAATAACAAGGTGATTACCGACTCTACGGACTCAACCCCTCCTTCAGCTTCGTCGGACCTTGCGCTGACCGGTTGGATATCCACGCAATAACAATCCCTAAGAAAAGAAGAATAACAAGGTGATTACCGTCTCCACGGATTTAACCCCTCCTTCAATTTCTTGGACTTCGCGCTCCACCGTTTGCACGTCCACTGCACACGTTCGAATCCACGAACGCCACTCGAATCCACGAGCACACGTTTCGAATCCACGAAACGCCTTTAGCACACCGAATCCACGATGCCACGTCGAATCCACGACGCAAACTCAGTCGATAAGAATATTGACTTCGATGGTGATCCTTTGCTTAGATTCTCATTGAGGAACCGTAGAAGAAATCTCTAAGCAAAGATTAGATCAATTCGACGAAAGATATGTTCTTGAAAGAACCGTCGAATTGACCTAAAAGAGGCTAAAAAGAAGAACGATAAGAACCTAGCCTCTAGGGTTGCTCTCAAGTGTTTTATAAATTAATCGGTAGAGAACCCACGTTTTTGAGAAACCCTAAATGTCTATTTATAGTTTAGAAACCTTTGGAAAGAGATAAGAATCAAAAACATACCTTATCTGGAAATTTTCAGGACGGCGATCCGGATCGGATTTACTGCGATCCGGATCGTCGTAACGAGATTGACGATTCCAGAAAACCAAGGGTTCGGGATCCGGATTGCAAGGTCCGATCCGGATCGTTCATGCAATTCAGCAAAGTCCCATGTTCGGGATCCGGATCGGAATGGCCTAGGATCCGGATTGAAATTGCCAATGAACAAGTACCCTTCGGGATCCGGATTGCAAGGTCTGATCCGGATCCTGAACATGTCCCATGTCCAGTTTTTGATTTTTATGCAATTAAAAGATCATCCAAGTGTTTCTACACTATAAGAAAGTATTCGGATCACCACAATTATTTAGTTAAACATACCTGATCCTCTTGAATACTTTCTTCTTGAGATTGATGTAACTGATCCACAATTCTTCAACTTCAATCTTCAAGACTCAAGACACTGAGTGTCAACTTGAGCTCTTGTTGAATCTTCTCTAAGTCTTTGATTGCTGATTGACAATTTGATCCCTTTAAGACTCCGACTCAACTCACTGACGTGACTCACGAAATATGACAACACCAAAATGCCGTAACAAAGATTTCCTCCCTCTCGATCAAGTAGGAGTCGAGATGTGATTCAAGTTTTGAGGACGAAACTTATTTTAAGGGGGGTAGAATGTAAAGTACCAGATTTTCGGCACATAAATAAATGTAAATAAAGATGGTATGAAATACTATTATTATGAAAGTTAGGGATGTAAAGAATATTTGGAAGCGAGTTGGGCCCAAATCGGGATAAAATATGGAGATCTGGAATTTTATTTGAGAAAGGGGGCCCAGATTTTTAGTGGAAAATTCACAGTGTCGAAAAATTTCGAGAAAATTACGGGAGCCCCGTAAATATGTTTTAAGACCACAGAAAAAGTTTCGCGTCGATCGGATGCCGGATAGTGAGAACGGGCTCCGCCAACAGTGTCGAAAAATTTTGAGAAAATTCTGGGAGCTCCGTAATATTGTTTTAAGGCCACAGTAAAAATTTCGTGTTGATCGGATATCCGGATTGTGAGAACGGGGTCCGCCAGCGATTCTGGATACAGCAAGGCTTTTGGTGGCCCAGAAATGGCCCAAACTGAAAATTTAAAATTTTCGGTGGTAAATTAAGCTGAAACGAAGCCGCCTGTCAAATTTCGACGGAAACGGACGACAAACGGACAGAAAACGGGACAAAAACGGATTTCCAATGCGCTAGGCGCGCTGCGGAATGCGCACAGCTGGCGCGCACTTGATGCGGGGGACGCGCGCCGCGTGGCGTGGGGGGCGCCGCCTGGACCCGGTGCGCGCCCCCTGCATGGTGGACCGCCACCCGGTGGGTTCCCCATTGGGCGGTCCCGTGGACCCGGTCCACGGACCACCCTCCTTTCTTTTCTCCTTCTTTTTCTTTTCTTCTTCTTCCTTCTCCCCCGCAGTTCCTCCTCTCTGTTCTCTTCTTCTTCTCCAACCGAGCTTCTTCTCCAACCGAGCTGAGAGAGAGAGAGAGAGAGAAAAAGAGAGGAAATTTTGTGAGATGGAACGGCGCGACTGTACGAGCTAAGCCCCGCACGTTATTTTTACGGTATTTTTGGCACAGCTTTTAGGCCTCCTTTGGGTTTGGATTTGACCCAATGCCGTGTTGTGAGTTAGGAACCGAGTTATACTGTGCCGTTTTGCATCTCGGACTGTCGGGGGCAATTTTGGCGCTCCTCGTTTTGCGTGCCAGTTGTGGAAGAAATGCACCATTTTGCGTGCAACCTTAAGAGAAGCATGCTCCGTTTTGCATGCAAACCCGAGGTACGTGCACCGTTTTGCGTGCAGGTTGAGTTGACGCGCATCGTTTTGCGTGCCGACTAAAGTGGCGCGCACCGTTTTGCGTGTGAGTTTTACTGACGCGCACCGTTTTGCATCCAAGTTTGGTGGACGTGCACTGTTTTGCGTGCGGACTCGAGGGAAGTGCACCGTCTTGCGTGCAAGCTCGAGGAGACAAGTGGAATCGCGCGGAGACAAATTGCAAGTGTCTACAAGCAATTGGGTACACCACAAGGTGGGGGATTCTGCCGAAATTGGATGACCTCTCCCCTTGCTCCTTTGCTTTTCGATCTAGAAGCATGATAGTAGCCTGTTAGAGGCGTTAGGTAATCATGGTTATTATTGCATGTGTAGAGAGATGCAGATGAAAAGTGCTACTGTTGGTTGCCAGAGATAGATGATAAATGTGCATGTGTAGAGATATTTAGAGAAAAAGTGACATTTATGATTTATCCAAATAGGGGATAAACTGGTATGTGTAGATGGACACAGATGGAAATGCAACTGTTGGTTGCCAAAAAGGAGATAATTAATTTGCATGTGTAAAAGAATTTGGGAAAAAATGCAATTCTTGACTTATCTAATTTGATGATAATTGCATGCACAGAGGATAAATATTATTTTTATGAGGGATATGAAAATAATTGCATGCGTAGAAATGAATAATTGTGATGACTGTGATCATGTAGGGTACAATCCTAGGAATCATGTGACATAAGGGAACAGAACTTATTGGTAGTAAGACTAGGAGAAAACCTAGTTTAGGGGTTTGACGAGTGACATCAAACTTAGGAGTTATCCTAGGATTTAACGAGTGGCATTGTCTTAGGAGATAACCTAAGGACATTGGATAGAGTGATCAACATAGAGTCAAGGAACTCTAGGATGAGTGTGACATGGAACTTAGGTGAAGGGAACCTAAGGTAAACTAGAGGAGTTTAAACTCACATACAGGAAAATGGAAAAATGGATCAAATGTGGAGGCATGAAAGGGAAAATAGGAAATTAGAGTCAGTGTAACTCTAAGTTAATAATGGAACAGGATAATAGAGTTAAGTTAACTCTAGGATTCAGTAAGAAATCACGAAAATGGGAAAAGTGGATCAAGTGTGGAGACATGAAAGGGAAAACAGGAAATTAGAGTCAGTGTAACTCTAAGTTAAAAGTGAAACTGGAAAAATAGAGTTAAGTGAACTCTAGGATTCAGTGAGGAATCAGGAAAGGGGGATGAGATCCCAAGGCTAAAGAATTAAACAGTTATAACCCTAGAAGGTCATAGGATGTCTGGGCAAATGGACAATAACTTTAACTTCAATTTGAGTTAAATAAAGGAAGGTGAAATGTTTAAGAGTCCAGGAGACTCTATAGTTACCCGTGTGGCAAGACCTAGGGTAAAGGATGAAAAAGTGATTAATGATCAAGACAAGCCAATTGCTCGAGATAGAGCAGAAGCGATTAATAAGCAAGACAAGCAAACTGCTTAAGACAAAGAGAACAAAAAGAGAAATGGTATGAGTCCAAGTGACTTCTAGTTATCCTTATGGCGAGACCTAGGATAAGAGATAAATTGTTGTAAAAAGGCAAAGTTAAAAGCAAGCTAAAGGTGGCTAAAAAGCATAAAGAAAATGTAAATGGCGCCTTCGAATTTGAGACTCGTCAAGTGGAGCAGGACTCCCTGGGCATTGACCTATCGGACGAGATACTTTCGAAAGGCTAAAAGTGAAAGTAAAGAGCTAGATGCTCAAAGGAAAGAGAAAGAGATTTGCCAGAGGCAAAAAGGGAGCTATAAGCTCGAATAAGAAAGAAAAGCAAGTGTTCTAAGGCAAAGAGGCTAAGAACTAAAGTAAAAAGAGAAAGAAAAAGAAAAGAAAAGAAAGAAAATCTAAAGATAAAACGGGCGTACCTGCGGGGAGGAAACGTGACCCTTGTTGGACGAGCGGCAGGATCCCTCTCCCGGGGAGTGACCCGTCTGGCACGTTTCTCCCGTAGGACGGGGTAACACTTGCGAGTGTTATCGGCAACCTTAGAAATCTTATCTTACGGTAGCAGGACTACCGGGCTGGGGCCCGTTGGATAAGAATTTCTGAGGGTTAACTTGAACTAAAGCACCAGAATTTAAAGAAATAAAGATAAATTAGAGTGGCCAAGGTGGCCGGGTTAGTTTGACCCTGTATACAGCGGCATAGTGACCGAGTTGGTGCTTAGCAGCCTAGTGTGGCTGGACAGAGTAGTGCTGGGTCGATGAGTATACACAGATAGTGTAGTGACATATATATTGCATAGCCGCATTTTGATATTGAGGATTTTAGTTTCCGAGCACTATTATTATTGCTTCCATTGGACCAAGTGGTGTAGGACACTTTTTCTCGGTGGTTGAACCCACTGGGAACTCTGTCGTAGTTCTCACACCCCTTGGGTGACCTCCCCACAGGTTCAGGTATGGATACAGCGGTCGAGACGTTTCAGATGCAGACGGCGAGGCATACGACAGGGGCAAGGGCCCAGCGGCATAGAGACCTAGAGGGTCTAGCAGAGGTATCCCTTTTATATATTTCTTGAGTGAACTTTGTATGGTGAGGAATTTATGTAAAGGAATTGTAATAATTTTATTTGCAAGTTCAGAAATGTAAAGTATAATAAATTTAATTCATGGTTCACTCTTGCAGGCTTTCATTTCCGCATTAAACTGTTTGTTTATAAAATGAAAGTTCAAATTTATAGTGATTTTTAGTACTCTGATATTGAGCTTCCGCATATACTTGTTGTATGATTATGGATGTTATCGTTCCTTTCAGGTAGGAAAAGGTCTTGCCCGATTGGCGGGTCTGTTGGCGTGCCCGAACCGTACAAATTGGCGGACTCGGGGCGTGACAGATTAGAGTGGTATCAGAGCCTAGAAATAGTCCTAGGTGGTTAGTGAACCTTAGGGAGACCCTAGGGATTAGCACGAGAGAGTGTGTGGATTACTGGCGAAAGTATTTGATTGGTTATTGTTGTTCCCAAAAAGGACGTTGGGACTGATCGAGGGCGACGAGCTTTCATTCTTCGGATATTACGTTGCCGGCCGACAACGTAATGTTGGAGATGAAAAGAAGTACCCTCTTATACTTTCGCATGATTGGGTCGACGAGCCTGTTTGTCGGTATATGGACTACGCGTTGCTCAATGGTTAAATTGGGCTAGTTTCTCCGTGTGGTATGCATATTAGTGATGATACCACGTAGGGAGACGCACCTGTTTTGACTCGAGTCACGAGGGAGCTCTGGGTCGAACAAGGTACACGAGCTGCGATAGCAGGTGGCCGCACTTATTGGTGTGGTCCAGCAGCAGATCAAGCTCCTTGCCGTCAGCGAAAATTTCCCGCCGACAGGAAGGCTGATTCCAACGCCTAAGTGTGGCGTCGATGTGACAGTCGGAGCAGATAGATAGGCTCCAGTGGCTGATAGCGCAGCAAGCTGAGGCTGCACAAACAACGTATGAGTAGACGGCGTCGCCGCCTGTAGGGGCGACAGTAAAGGGAATGGCAGTGGCCGCCGAACCTTTGTCGGCGCAGCCAACACCTTCTGTAGGGCCCCTAAACTCCTTACAGCTTTTTCCCATGAATCCACTGTGCAAACACCTGTTGGTGGTGTATCTGGCCCATGGTGCATCAAAGGGATGCCACAGATGGACCCTGTGAGCTTTGGTTGGCTGTGTTGGCTTTCGGCTGCTTTTGCCGAATTTTAGGAAAGGAATTTGGCCAAATAGAGGGTGGAGTTGGATTCAGCGCGGAAAAACGCTTGAGAATGGCTTTTTGTTTGCCTAATTCGGAGTCCGGATGCCCAAAAGCGGGCTTCCGGAAGTTTTGGCAGTTTTTGGTGTTTGCGGGAGCCTCCGGCAAATTTTAGAGGCGGATTTTGGCGAAATGGACGTCGTTTTTGGAATCAGCGCGCGAAAACGGTCAAGATGGGCTATTTACTTACTGTTTTTGGGCTGCGGTTACTGTTCACGCCGGAACAGTGTTTCCGGCGATCGCCGGCGGCGGCGGGCAGCGCCGGCGGGCGGCGGCGCCGCCTCGGGCAGGCGGCAGGCGGCGGCACAGGGCGCGGGCAGGGCGCGGGCAGGCGCCCGGGAGCGCGGGCAGGCGCGCGGTCCACCGCGGAGGTCGTGCGCCGGGGGGCGGGCCACGTGGCGCTTTGCGGTTGGCCGGTGCCGCAGACGCGGTCCACGGAATTTGGTCCGGGTGCACGGTGGACCGGGTGGACACGTGGCGTGAGGTTATTGGTTCGGTGCTGTGCTCCCGGTCCACGCTACCGGTGGAGTGGGTGGCCGGGGGCAGGTGGCCGTACGGCGGGGCAGGTGGCCGTACGGCCCGGGTCAGCCGCGACGTGCGCGGTCCACGGCGCGACGTGCGTGGTGCACGGGTTGCCGGGCCACGTGTCGCGTCGCCATTCGCTGGCGCAGGTGCACCGGGTGCAGTGGGGGCCCAGGGGAGTAATGGGCTGGACTGTGTGGTGGACCGGGCCGCACTGTGCGCGCCCGAAAGTTGTGGGCCGGGCCGCACTGTGCGCGCCCGGAAATTTCCGGGCGCCCGAAAATCGGGACTTAATGGGAATTATCCCAATTGTTTTCCTCAGCCTATTTAAAGGCAGCCCGAGCCTCTGTTTTGGGGCTTTTTCTCCCAAACCACACCTCCTCTGCCCGAGCTCTCTTAAGCTAAGTTTTTCACCTCTAAGTGCTTGATCTTCCTGCCAAGTTCTAGGATTTTAGGAGGCACGAATCCCGAGGTTCCCCATTTTACGGCGCGGCGCGACGTTGCTTTCTAGTGTTCTTCTTCGGCGCAGCGACAGTGTTTTGGCTCCCCTGGACTACCCCGAGCTCACTTTTCTGTGATTCTTGCGCCGGCAGACTCCTAAGAGGTAGGACTTCATCTTTCGTTTTGGTCGCGCTTTCTCGTTTCGAGGTTTTGGCACGGATCCCGAGGCAAACAGTGACCCCATTTCCTGTGTGGACTTCCTTGACAGCAGCGGGGTATTTTGGCCATATCTTCGCGCACGAGCATCAGACGGAAACGAGCTTATACAACTTTTTCATCTACGGATCGCAAGGAACACGCTCGTATTTTTCTTGGATTTTTGTAAGATTTATTTCGAGGTGAAAATTACTGTTTTCTCCGTGAACAGTGCCCAGTTTTAACACAGATTTTTGTATGAGTGTATCCCCTTGCCGAATTTTTATCTTGACTTACCGAACTCGGATTTGGGCGTGCAAGGTACCGTTGCGAAGCTATCGACGCGAGGATCGCTGTGGTATTTTTCTTGGAATTTTCTGGGCACTTTCTGCAGGTGATAATTTAACAGTTGTGAATCCGAGGTTGTAGATGGTTATAAGAGCAATAATTGGGAGCCTAAGTGTAATTAGTGAGCTTTGTATTGTACCAGGAATATTACGGGTGTGCTAAAATTGTGGGAGCAAGGATTTGGAGTTTTGGTATTTTCTTGCTGTACGGATCCGGACAGTTAGCACTTCAGGTGGGTGGTTGTTGTACTCCTCTCCTTTGGTATGCCCACTAGGAACATCAGAGTGTTCCCTCATTTTTGAGGCCCAAAGTATTATTAGTAACCTTGCATGCTCTAGGGAATTAATTATTGGTTGATTGATCTTTGATAAATTGTTATTTGATCCATGTGGAAATTGTTGGACTGCATGTTCAGGGTTAAAATAATAGTTGAGGATTATAAAATTGCTAATATTCTATGAGACTGTCACTTTAGCTTATGTCACTCTGAACTGATTACTCTTGGAAAATGGACAACATATTGAGACAATGCATGATTAAACGGGTCACTTAAATATTGACATCTTTTATTGCTACACTATCTTTTGGGACTTGACTTAGGAGAAACCATGCATTTATTCTTTTCTTCTCCTATTATCGATAGACTTGCGGCATAGTCGCTCAGGTTCGAGCGTGTGTTGGACAGTGTAGCCAGGTATTGGGGATTTGGGACAGGTTGGGCTCTTGACAGGGTGTTGCGGCGACCACGGATCTTGGGTGGTTGACCGGGTTGTTACTGTTGCATCAGATTGGGGGTTTTGGGGATCGGGCTTTCTTTAGTGGATGGAGTTTTCCACTTTGATCATAGTCATGATCCAGTCCTGCTATTATGAGACAGTGGTTACAGAGATGCTTGTTACAGTGACTTCCTTACTCGTGTGGGTCGCTCCCCTCGAGTGCCACTCCGGAGTGTGCGACCGGACGGTTCGATGCCGGTCTGTTATTACTTTAGAGCTTGATCGGACGGGCCGATGCCGATCTGTTACTTACGTTGGGGACATGACCGTATCAGGCAGTAGTCGGTCAGTATCCCCACAGATGAGATTAGCAGGCAGTGCCAGTGTCCACTGGCGTTAGATTGGGTCATTTTGACAGGCTTCTTGATACTGATGCATACTTTTCCATACTTATTGGTTTACCATGTAGAGGCATATTAGGGGTAGCACTTCATCAGTTGTCATTCATAGCTTCACCCCCCCCTTTCTCTTCTTCCCCTTTTGCCTCTGATTACCTGGTGGGCATATTTGAGCTGAGGCTTTACCCACTAGGGGAGGCTACTGTTTATAGTAGTACTTACCCCCCATTGTCTTTTCTTGTTTCTTTCTTCCCCTTTGTTTTGCAGAGTCCTCTGTGGGAGTTGCTGGGCCGTCAGCAACTGATCGGGGCAAACGCATCGCGGACTAGATAGAGAGCCTCCCGAGGGTTGTAGCTGGAGCTTTTGGGTACCTGGTCTTCTCAGACAGCTTTTGTTTATTTCTTTTTGGGTCTGGCTTTTGCCAGCTGTTTGTATTTAGTAGTGAGCTGGGAGAGACATCTGTATTTATTCCACTGTTGTACTCTTTTACTTCCAGCTTCTGTCTGAGATACAGTAGTTTTAGTTTAGCTCTGTTTATTATGCTCTTTTATTATTATTTCTTATCTGAGCAGGTTACCGACGCTTCGTGTATGTGGGAAATACCGCATGCACGGCGGATCTGTAGACGGGCCCGGGTTCTGGTTTACACCCGGGGCGTGACAGATTAAGTTGGTATCAGAGCTTAGGGATAGGTCAGTTGGGACTTAGGAAACCCTAGGCTTTTGGACAGACCCTAGGATGATAGGGCGTGAGTGGCGTAACATTTTGCGAAAGTCGGTGATTTTATAGTTGACTCTTCCTGTGAGTGAAGAGAGATCGACATAGCCTATTTCTGTTGGACCATTATGTTGGCTGCAGACAACATAAGGTGACAGAAATAGGAGGATGTCTTTTGACTTTCGCCAGATTGGGTCGTGTGGGGTTTGGTTGCTGATGATTGGTTTCTTGTGGCAGGATGCCTCCTCGACGTCGGATTCCCACTCGGGGTGTCCCTTCACCCCCTGTTGAGCCAGAGCAGCCTACACCCCCCGAGCTTACTGAGTTGAGGGCCTTGGTGGCCCAGTTGGCGGAGGGTCAGCGCCGCCAGGAGCAGAGGTTTGAGCAGCTGCTTGCTCAGAGGGAGGCACCACCCCCAGCTGTTCCTGAGGTCCCTGTGCCTCTTGTTGCCCCTTTTGTGCCGTCGGTACCATCTTCGAGTAGCGGGGCTCCTGGAGCTATTCAGCCTTTGACTGCGGAGGAGGAGCGGGATTTTGCTGACAAACTCGCTGCGTTTGTTAAGCGGGGACCACCTAGATTCTCGGGGCGGGATGCTCAGCCCCGGGCTGTTGGGAGATGGCTTTCTGCGATGGAGAAGCTTTTTCGGGACTTCTTCATCGACCCGAGGTATCGAGTGCACATGGCGGTGCACTGTTTGGATGGAGATGCTGATTTTTGGTGGCAGCGAGTTGAGCCACTGGAGTTCCGGATCACTCGGCAGTTGCCTTGGGAGGAGTTCAAACGGATGGTATTGGACACCTATTTTTCTACCAGTGTGAAGAAGAAGTTGGAGGACGACTTGAAGAATCTGCAGCAGGGCGATCGACCGGCCCATGTCTATTTCCAGGAGTTCATGGAGTTGCTGAACTGTGTGCCCTTCGTCGCTCGTGACGGTCCACACCAGGTTGAGTTGTTCGAGGGAGGCCTCCGTCCAGAGATTTTCACGCTTGTGCATGCACAGAGATTTCAGACTCTAGAGGCAGCCGCAGAGCACGCACAGTGGGTGGAGAGAGGCGATCAGCAGGTGGCCAGACGGAGGGCCGCGGTCGCGCAGGGTTCCGACAGGAAGCGACCAGCCCCAGAGGACGGGGGACAGGCCAGCTCATGGAGACCGCCACGGCCGCCGCAGTCCCAGTCTTACGGCCGTGGGCGATCTGATAGGAGAGGTCCTGGTGGACCCCAGAGACCGCAGCAGCATCAGCAGCAGCACCAGCAGCAGAGATCACAGCAGAGGCAGCAGAGATCTCAGCAGCAGTCCTCGAGGCAGCAGCAGTCGAGGCATATCCGGCCATCTGATAGGTGTGTTTTCTGCAGGGGGCAGCACCCGTCAGATACATGTGATCAGAGATGGGGTCGATGCTTTCGTTGTGGACAGCCGGGGCATGTGCGAGCTACTTGCCCCCTTGCTACTTCTTCGGCACCTTCTTCGGCGTCGGCTCCATATCCCCCTCAGCAGCAGCAGCCATCAGCTCAGCGGCCTTATGCTCCAGCGAGCAGGCCGTCCACCTCCCATCTTTCAGATTCTCGACCTCCAGCACCGAGCGGGCGGGTGTATGCCGCCCAATTAGCAGATTCCGCAGCGGCAGACCAGGTGGTGGCAGGTATTACTCTACTTTTTGGTATTCGGGCTCGCTCTTTATTCGACACTGGAGCATCTCATTCTTTCATTAGTCGAGCATTTGCATCCCTG
Organism: Tillandsia leiboldiana; assembly: GCA_029204045.2. Taxonomy (NCBI): domain Eukaryota; kingdom Viridiplantae; phylum Streptophyta; class Magnoliopsida; order Poales; family Bromeliaceae; genus Tillandsia; species Tillandsia leiboldiana. Next base: position 45,788,915 of record CM055060.1, on the reverse strand, counting down.
CATGGTCTAGAGGTAGAGTCATTGTCTTGTGTATTAGAGGTGCGGGTTCCTGATCACGTTTTGCATGTCGAGGAGCGTTGTTTGGCATGCCCGGTGCAGTTGGGGCCTTGGATTTTGCCTGCAGACTTACTTGTCTTGCAGCAGCTCCATGATTTTGACTTGGTGTTGGGGATGGATTGGCTATCTCGGTACTCCGCCACTATCGACTGCAGAGAGAGGACGGTGACTCTTCGCGAGCCAGGACAGGAGGAGTTCATCTTCAGAGGCTGCCAGAGCACGCTGTTCGCAGCGACCATTTCCTCGGCGAGAGCTAGGAGGATGATGAGTAGAGGTTGCACTGCCTTTTTGGCCACCGTGGTGGAGGTGCCTACGGCGGCACTGGGACTCGAGGATATCCCTATCGTCCGAGAGTTCCCAGATGTGTTTCCCCCTGAGTTGACGACGATGCCGCCGGAGAGGGAGATTGAGTTTGTGATTGATGTAGTCCCTGGGACTGCACCAATCTCAAAGGCACCCTATAGGATGGCGCCAGCTGAGTTGAGGGAGTTGAAAGCCCAGCTTCAGGATCTTTTGGATAGGGGCTTCATTAGACCCAGTGTTTCTCCGTGGGGAGCGCCTGTGTTGTTTGTTAGGAAGAAGGATGGATCACTGCGGTTGTGCGTGGATTATAGGGAATTGAACAAAGTGACCATCCGGAACAAGTATCCCCTCCCCCGGATAGATGATTTGTTTGATCAGTTACAGGGAGCATCCGTGTTCTCGAAGATTGATCTGCAGTCCGGTTACCACCAGCTTAGGGTGAGGGCCGAGGACATCTCCAAGACGGCTTTCAGATCGCGGTACGGGCATTATGAGTTTACTGTGATGCCTTTTGGGTTGACTAATGCCCCTGCCGCATTCATGGACTTGATGAACAGGATTTTTCAGCCGTTTTTGGATCGGTTTGTGGTGGTGTTCATAGATGATATTCTGATATACTCCCGGAGTGATCTGGAGCACGAGGAGCACTTGAGGACCGTGCTACAGCTTCTGCGAGAGAAAAAGTTGTATGCTAAGTTCAAAAAGTGCGAGTTTTGGCTCCGGGAGGTTGCCTTTCTGGGTCTTGTGGTTTCAGCTGCTGGAGTGGCGGTGGATCCGGCCAAGGTGGATGCTATTAGAGATTGGCCGAGGCCGACGACCATCACCGAGGTGCGGAGCTTTCTTGGATTGGCGGGCTACTATCGGCGCTTTGTGGAAGGCTTTGCGAAGCTTTCCTCTCCCCTCACTCGTCTGACCAGAAAAGGGGTTAAGTTTGTTTGGAGCGAGATTTGCCAGAGCTGTTTTGAGGAGTTGAAGCAGAGGTTGATGACCGCTCCAATCCTTGCCCTCCCAGTTATGGGGGAAGGATTTGTGATCTACAGTGATGCCTCACATAGTGGTCTGGGGTGTGTGTTGATGCAGCATGGTAGGGTAATTGCCTATGCTTCGCGGCAATTGAAGGACTATGAGAAAAATTACCCTACTCATGATCTGGAGTTGGCAGCGGTGGTGTTTGCTCTGAAGCTGTGGCGGCATTATTTGTATGGAGAGCATTGCGAGATATATACTGATCACAAGAGCTTGAAGTATCTGTTCACCCAAAAGGAGCTGAATTTGAGGCAACGCCGGTGGTTGGAGTTGTTAAAGGATTACGATCTGAGTATCCTTTACCATCCCGGCAAGGCCAATGTCGTGGCAGATGCTTTGAGTAGGAGGACGAGTCTGAGCTTATTGATCTCGCAGCAGGCGCCGTTGGTCGAGCAGATGAGGCAGTTACAGTTGGAGGTAGTATCCCCTGGGGTCTCTGCTAGACTCATGTCTATGGTCTTGCAGCCCACTCTGTTGGAGAGGATCAGGGACGCTCAGAGTGAGGACCCCCACTTGATGAGGATCAGGACGCAGCTTCAGGCGGATCAGACAGGGGATTTTTCTGTGGATAGCTCGGGAGTACTGCGGTACAGGGACCGAGTGTGTGTGCCTATGGATCAGGAGATTAGAGATCAGATTTTGAGGGAGGCCCATTTTACACCTTATACCATCCATCCTGGAGGTACTAAGATGTATAAGGACCTCAAGGCACAGTTTTGGTGGCCCGGGATGAAGCGGGACATTGGGAGATTCGTAGCTCATTGTTTAACTTGCCAGCAAGTGAAAGCAGAGCATCGCGTTCCTGCTGGTAAGTTGCAGAGTCTTCCAATTCCCGAGTGGAAATGGGACCACGTCACTATGGATTTCGTCACTGGATTGCCGAGGGCGCAGAGCGGGGCTGATGCGATCTGGGTTATTGTGGACAGACTCACCAAGTCGGCGCACTTCTTACCGGTTCAGATGACTTGGTCACTGGAGCGTTTGGCACAGTTATATCTGGATGAGATAGTGAGGCTTCACGGTATCCCTGCTTCGATTGTGTCAGATCGTGACCCGAGGTTCGTATCACGCTTTTGGGGGAGTTTGCATTCAGCATTGGGGACTCAGCTCAGGTTTAGCACCGCTTTCCACCCACAGACCGATGGACAGTCAGAACGCACCATACAGACCCTCGAGGATATGTTGAGAGCGTGCGTTATGGATTTTGGAGGAGGGTGGTACCGGCACTTGTCGTTGGTTGAGTTCGCGTACAACAACAGCTATCAGGCGAGCATCCAGATGGCTCCGTTTGAAGCGTTGTATGGACGCAAGTGTCGGTCTCCCTTATATTGGAGTGACGTGGGTGAGAGAAGGACTTTGGGACCAGATTTACTTCTGGAGGCAGAGGAAAAAGTCAGGATTATTCGCCGGCATCTTGAAACAGCCCAGAGTCGTCAGAAGAGCTACGCCGATACTCGACGGCGAGACCTGGAGTTTCAGGTTGGTGATCATGTCTTCTTAAAGGTCTCGCCCTCGAAAGGGGTCCGGAGATTTGGAGTACGGGGAAAGCTCAGTCCCCGCTTTATTGGACCCTTTGAGGTACTAGACAGAGTTGGTCCTGTGGCATACAGAGTTGCCTTACCCCCGCGCCTGGCCGGAGTTCATGATGTCTTTCATGTCTCAGCTCTGAGGAGATATGTTTTTGACCCGTCGCACGTGATTGACTTCACTTCGTTGGAGATCGGCGAGGACTTGGTCTACGAGGAGCGCCCGTTGCGGATTCTTGCTCGTGAGGTGAGGGAATTACGCAACCGGGCCATTCCATATGTGAAGATCTTGTGGAGCAATCATGAGGAGCGAGAGGCTACTTGGGAGCTGGAGACAGTGATGAGGGATGCCTACCCTTTCTTATTCGAGACTTCTGGCTGAGGTACGTCTGTTCTGTTTTCTTTGTTTCGGGGACGAAACTTTTTTTTAGTGGGGGAGGATGTAGGGCCCCTAAACTCCTTACAGCTTTTTCCCATGAATCCACTGTGCAAACACCTGTTGGTGGTGTATCTGGCCCATGGTGCATCAAAGGGATGCCACAGATGGACCCTGTGAGCTTTGGTTGACTGTGTTGGCTTTCGGCTGCTTTTGCCGAATTTTAGGAAAGGAATTTGGCCAAATAGAGGGTGGAGTTGGATTCAGCGCGGAAAAACGCTTGAGAATGGCTTTTTGTTTGCCTAATTCGGAGTCCGGATGCCCAAAAGCGGGCTTCCGGAAGTTTTGGCAGTTTTTGGTGTTTGCGGGAGCCTCCGGCAAATTTTAGAGGCGGATTTTGGCGAAATGGACGTCGTTTTTGGAATCAGCGCGCGAAAACGGTCAAGATGGGCTATTTACTTACTGTTTTTGGGCTGCGGTTACTGTTCACGCCGGAACAGTGTTTCCGGCGATCGCCGGCGGCGGCGGGCAGCGCCGGCGGGCGGCGGCGCCGCCTCGGGCAGGCGGCAGGCGGCGGCACAGGGCGCGGGCAGGGCGCGGGCAGGCGCCCGGGAGCGCGGGCAGGCGCGCGGTCCACCGCGGAGGTCGTGCGCCGGGGGGCGGGCCACGTGGCGCTTTGCGGTTGGCCGGTGCCGCAGACGCGGTCCACGGAATTTGGTCCGGGTGCACGGTGGACCGGGTGGACACGTGGCGTGAGGTTATTGGTTCGGTGCTGTGCTCCCGGTCCACGCTACCGGTGGAGTGGGTGGCCGGGGGCAGGTGGCCGTACGGCGGGGCAGGTGGCCGTATGGCCCGGGTCAGCCGCGACGTGCGCGGTCCACGGCGCGACGTGCGTGGTGCACGGGTTGCCGGGCCACGTGTCGCGTCGCCATTCGCTGGCGCAGGTGCACCGGGTGCAGTGGGGGCCCAGGGGAGTAATGGGCTGGACTGTGTGGTGGACCGGGCCGCACTGTGCGCGCCCGAAAGTTGTGGGCCGGGCCGCACTGTGCACGCCCGGAAATTTCCGGGCGCCCGAAAATCGGGACTTAATGGGAATTATCCCAATTGTTTTCCTCAGCCTATTTAAAGGCAGCCCGAGCCTCTGTTTTGGGGCTTTTTCTCCCAAACCACACCTCCTCTGCCCGAGCTCTCTTAAGCTAAGTTTTTCACCTCTAAGTGCTTGATCTTCCTGCCAAGTTCTAGGATTTTAGGAGGCACGAATCCCGAGGTTCCCCATTTTACGGCGCGGCGCGACGTTGCTTTCTAGTGTTCTTCTTCGGCGCAGCGACAGTGTTTTGGCTCCCCTGGACTACCCCGAGCTCACTTTTCTGTGATTCTTGCGCCGGCAGACTCCTAAGAGGTAGGACTTCATCTTTCGTTTTGGTCGCGCTTTCTCGTTTCGAGGTTTTGGCACGGATCCCGAGGCAAACAGTGACCCCATTTCCTGTGTGGACTTCCTTGACAGCAGCGGGGTATTTTGGCCATATCTTCGCGCACGAGCATCAGACGGAAACGAGCTTATACAACTTTTTCATCTACGGATCGCAAGGAACACGCTCGTATTTTTCTTGGATTTTTGTAAGATTTATTTCGAGGTGAAAATTACTGTTTTCCTCCGTGAACAGTGCCCAGTTTTAACACAGATTTTTGTATGAGTGTATCCCCTTGCCGAATTTTTATCTTGACTTACCGAACTCGGATTTGGGCGTGTAAGGTACCGTTGCGAAGCTATCGACGCGAGGATCGCTGTGGTATTTTTCTTGGAATTTTCTGGGCACTTTATGCAGGTGATAATTTAACAGTTGTGAATCCGAGGTTGTAGATGGTTATAAGAGCAATAATTGGGAGCCTAAGTGTAATTAGTGAGCTTTGTATTGTACCAGGAATATTACGGGTGTGCTAAAATTGTGGGAGCAAGGATTTGGAGTTTTGGTATTTTCTTGCTGTACGGATCCGGACAGTTAGCACTTCAGGTGGGTGGTTGTTGTACTCCTCTCCTTTGGTATGCCCACTAGGAACATCAGAGTGTTCCCTCATTTTTGAGGCCCAAAGTATTATTAGTAACCTTGCATGCTCTAGGGAATTAATTATTGGTTGATTGATCTTTGATAAATTGTTATTTGATCCATGTGGAAATTGTTGGACTGCATGTTCAGGGTTAAATAATAGTTGAGGATTATAAAATTGCTAATATTCTATGAGACTGTCACTTTAGCTTATGTCACTCTGAACTGATTACTCTTGGAAAATGGACAACATATTGAGACAATGCATGATTAAACGGGTCACTTAAATATTGACATCTTTTATTGCTACACTATCTTTTGGGACTTGACTTAGGAGAAACCATGCATTTATTCTTTTCTTCTCCTATTATCGATAGACTTGCGGCATAGTCGCTCAGGTTCGAGCGTGTGTTGGACAGTGTAGCCAGGTATTGGGGATTTGGGACAGGTTGGGCTCTTGACAGGGTGTTGCGGCGACCACGGATCTTGGGTGGTTGACCGGGTTGTTACTGTTGCATCAGATTGGGGGTTTTGGGGATCGGGCTTTCTTTAGTGGATGGAGTTTTCCACTTTGATCATAGTCATGATCCAGTCCTGCTATTATGAGACAGTGGTTACAGAGATGCTTGTTACAGTGACTTCCTTACTCGTGTGGGTCGCTCCCCTCGAGTGCCACTCCGGAGTGTGCGACCGGACGGTTCGATGCCGGTCTGTTATTACTTTAGAGCTTGATCGGACGGGCCGATGCCGATCTGTTACTTACGTTGGGGACATGACCGTATCAGGCAGTAGTCGGTCAGTATCCCCACAGATGAGATTAGCAGGCAGTGCCAGTGTCCACTGGCGTTAGATTGGGTCATTTTGACAGGCTTCTTGATACTGATGCATACTTTTCCATACTTATTGGTTTACCATGTAGAGGCATATTAGGGGTAGCACTTCATCAGTTGTCATTCATAGCTTCACCCCCCCCTTTCTCTTCTTCCCCTTTTGCCTCTGATTACCTGGTGGGCATATTTGAGCTGAGGCTTTACCCACTAGGGGAGGCTACTGTTTATAGTAGTACTTACCCCCCATTGTCTTTTCTTGTTTCTTTCTTCCCCTTTGTTTTGCAGAGTCCTCTGTGGGAGTTGCTGGGCCGTCAGCAACTGATCGGGGCAAACGCATCGCGGACTAGATAGAGAGCCTCCCGAGGGTTGTAGCTGGAGCTTTTGGGTACCTGGTCTTCTCAGACAGCTTTTGTTTATTTCTTTTTGGGTCTGGCTTTTGCCAGCTGTTTGTATTTAGTAGTGAGCTGGGAGAGACATCTGTATTTTATTCCACTGTTGTACTCTTTTACTTCCAGCTTCTGTCTGAGATACAGTAGTTTTAGTTTAGCTCTGTTTATTATGCTCTTTTATTATTATTTCTTATCTGAGCAGGTTACCGACGCTTCGTGTATGTGGGAAATACCGCATGCACGGCGGATCTGTAGACGGGCCCGGGTTCTGGTTTACACCCGGGGCGTGACACCTTCAGCATACGGTGTTTTGCGCTTGTGTCAGCTAGGTTGCTGGCGAAGTATGGTTAGTAAGGTCCAGTGAGGGATCGACTCACAGAGTGTTGGTGAACGCTATGTGCGAGAACCAAGTTAGTGTGCCCTGAGGGTTAGGGCAAGAAAGATTTACAGGCCAGGCGGCGGGAATTTGCCCCTGATGACGGTAGTAACCGTGTGGCGTGACAACTGTGGCTAGGTTGCCACGTAGTAGTGTTGGTGAAGCCTAGAGTAGGCTTCAGGATGCGAGAACCTCTCGAAAGAGCGAGAGTTTTGTGGCGCCGTTCTGATGGATCGGTGTAATGGCGAGGATTACCACCGCAGGATTTGCGAGTTAATCACCAGAGTTGGTGGACAGTTATTTGTGGAGCCTCAACCTAGTTGGCGGAGGTGTACAGGAGTCATACGCGTGTATAAGCAAGTTGCTTAACACTAGATTTTTATGAGTTAGCGTGGGGGCGTAGGACGCCCAACTGTTTGGGTGCTCATGGAGCACAGGCACCGTTTAGCCAGAGAGAGCCGGTTTGATGGCGCGTTAGCCTTTGCCCAGTGTGGCCAGAGTTGACAGAGAGTTCGGGTCGTGAATTGACGACTAGTTGTTGGTTCTGCTTAGTGAGCGTAGTGGTCGCGTGGCGACGATCAGCGGGTTCGCTTGGGGACGATCCGTGCCTGGACCATGTTTGTGGACTGTGGGCCTGTAGCCCAGTGGGCTGGCGCAATCGGCTGTGAGAGACAGCGGCCCGAGACCTGAGGGCGGGGCATGATAGAGATTTGGTTGGGGCGGTAGTCCGAGCGATGACCCGGGGACGTGGGGTGCCACGTGTGAGCCTTGAGGCTGTTAGTACACAGAGAGTGTGTGATGTGATCAGGCCGTAGTGCTAGTGATGATTGAGGTATTGTCGCTCCTAGTGGGAGTGTTGGGATAGTAATCCTGATGGAGGATCTACCCGTATGATGTTTGGATCTGTGGGCTAGAGAGAAAGCCGTTGCACAGTGTTAGGCTAGTATTTGGGCTATAGGCCCCTATTTGACCGTGGTCTGTGAACCTATTAGTAGTCTGAGATGTCGGGTTAGCTGATAACCCACGGACTTAGAGCACTAGCAGCATGTGTGATAGCTGAGGACTTGTGGATTGGCCTTTGCCCTCCACGTTAGGCAGCGGAGCGACCAGAAAAATGCGGTAGGTGTAATTGGTTGCAGATGCAACCTCGTTGTGAAAAAATGATGGCGAAATTAAAGTGGAAATTTCGCAAGTAAAAACTGGGTTTTTTGTGGCAATTGAGAGAGCAAGTGCTCAACCGTGTCTTTCACCTACTTGGTGGAGGTGGCCAGACACCAGGTCTGAGATTTTCCCTGGATTGAGTAAGGGATTCATGAATGAGTTGCTCGTGTAGTCTCGGCGAGCAGGCAATTTGATGCCGGTCACGATATACAGTGAGCCCAGTAGTGAGGGCAAGATTTCCTCCCTCTCGATCAAGTAGGAGTCGATATGTGATTCAAGTTTCGAGGACGAAACTTATTTTAATGGGGGTAGAATGTAAAGTACCGGATTTTCGGCACATAAATAAATGTAAATAAAGATGGTATGAAATACTATTGTTATGAAAGTTAGGGAAGTAAAGAATATTTGGAAGCGAGTTGGGCCCAAATCAGGATAAAATATGGAGATCTGGAATTTTATTTGAGAAAAGGGGCCCAGATTTTTAGTGGAAAATTCACAGTGTCGGAAAATTCCGAGAAAATTACGGGAGCCCCGTAAATATGTTTTAAGACCACAGAAAAAGTTCCGCGTCGATCGGATGCCGGATAGTGAGAACAGGCTCCGCCAATAGTGTCAAAAAATTCTGAGAAAATTCTGGGAGCTCCGTAATATTGTTTTAAGGCCACAGTAAAAATTTCGTGTTGATCGGATACCCGGATTGTGAGAACGGGGTCCGCCAGCGATTCTGGATACAGCAAGGCTTTTGGTGGCCCAGAAATGGCCCAAACTGAAAATTTAAAATTTTCTGTGGTAAATTAAGCTGAAATGAAGCCACCTGTCAAATTTGGACGAAAACGGACGACAAACGGACAGAAAATGGGACAAAAACGAATTTCCAAGGCGCTAGGCGCGCTGCGCAATGCGCACAGCTGGCGCGCACCGATGCGCGGGACGCGCGCCGCGTGGCGTGGGGGGCGCCGCCTGGACCCGGTGCGCGCCCCCTGCATGGTGGACCGCCACCCGGTGGGTTCCCCATTGGGCGGTCCCGTGGACCTGGTCCACGGACCACCCTCCTTTCTTTTCTCCTTCTTTTTCTTTTCTTCTTCTTCCTTCTCCCCCGCAGACCTTCCCTCCTCTCTGTTCTCTTCTTTTTCTCCAACCGAGCTTCTTCTCCAACCGAGCCGAGAGAGAGAGAGAGAGAGAGAGAGAGAGAGAGAAAAAGAGAGGAAATTTTGTGAGATGGAACGGCGCGACTGTACGAGGTAAGCCCCGCACGTTATTTTTACAGTATTTTTGGCACAGCTTTTAGGCCTCCTTTGGGTTTGGATTTGACCCCATACCGTGTTGCGAGTTAGGAACCGAGTTATACTGTGCCGTTTTGCTGCGCGGACTGCCGGGGGCAATTTTGGCGCGCCTCAAATATTCTTCAAATTCTCTATATTTCAACTGAGGATCAATTAGCTGATATCTTAATAAAACCTTTGGATCAAAAACGATTTATTCATTTCCGTAAGGCAATAGGAATGCTTTCCTTGAAATAACTTCTTTTTGAAACCATTGCTTAGGTTAGGTTTTGTTTTGTATTTTTGTTCATTATCTATGCTTAGACATAGAACATTAATTCAGCATATGTAATTGACTTTACTTGCATCCTTTCATATATTTAGAAATTTATTATGCTTTGGATATCATAATAATTCATTTGATGCAATAATCATTTATGTCAATTAAGTTATCTTTGTTTTGATCAAAGTCAATTTCTCTCTCATATGATCTCTTGGTATAGTTTTTATCATATTTGAAAATTGAGTTAAGTATGAAACTCGAGATCAATTTTTGGTTGAATACCTTATATCTTAAATAATTGATAACCAATTGAGGGAGAGTTTGTTAAAATATTTATGCTCATAAGATGTGGAAAGAGTTACATCCCAATGAGTAGTGTGAAAACTACCACCATATGGAGGAAAGAGCTACCACCTCGGTCGTCCGAGTACTGTGTGCAGCTACCACATGTATACAAAGCATGGTTTTTCGAAGTTGATTAGTTAAAATGCTTTTTGGAATTCTTGACCCTGTCAAATTCCAAGGTTGGTATAAGATGGGGATTTTATTGAAAGATGCTTAAAAAGCCACTCCTTACAACAAATTGATTAGATACATTATCTAACATATTTGGGATTTCAAACATCTATTGATCTTGGTACTTCATTTTCTTTACCATGTTAATGATTTGATTAACGCATTACTCATAAGATCAAGTTAGATGTGATTGAACTTGTTCAACTTTAAGGGATTTAATTTTTGTAAATTCTCATTTCATTACTTGGATATTATTGATAGATTTAGCATAATCTATTTCTTTTGATGTGAAATGATGATTTTTGTTTAAAGTTGACATGCAAAAGTGCTTACATACTTTTTCTAGATTTTCTGAAATTTTCCTAAATTTTTCTGAAGAAAAAGTTTGGAGCCGATCCGGACCGGATCATCCGTTCCGGATCCCGAACGCAGGATTTTCCTGTGGGTAGCCGTTCCGGACTGCATTCAAAGGGCGTTCCGGACCGCGGCTAGGGTTTATATAAAACGAAAGGGTTTTTGATTTTATTTCATCTCAATCTTTTGTTTCTAAGTCTCCAGAGCTTCTCTCTCTAGAATTCATCTAATTTGGAGCCTTTCCAACCAGAGTTCTTTGAATCAAAGTGAGTTTTCTTGATCAAAACTTCGGTTTTTCACTGTTTTCATCTTTTTGCTCAAAAACGTGAAGAAAATCATGTAACTTCTTCGTTAGAAATTGGTTTTTGGTCAAATTTCTTTTGAAATAAGAACTCTGAGTAGATTAGTTTTGATTATATGCTAGGTATTCTCTTGATAAACGGATTTTTAGGCTTCGATTTCTGAAAATTCGGTTTTAGGGCATATAATAGGAATTTTTGAAAATCATGGGATTGATCTATTTTTAAAATTTCTTTTGCAAAACTAATTTGATTCCTAGTCTCTCTACATGATTATGATTGTTTAGGTACAATTTTTTAAATTTTTGAAAATAAACAATTTTTCATGTTCTTGAGTTCTTGCTCACAGGTTGCCCTTGACTAACGCACTAGCAAGGATGGTTTTTGGTTGGATTATTGTGCTCATTGTAGCGTTAGTAGGGACTCGAGCATCTGTTAAAAAGGAAAAAGATGGAACAAATCTAGAAGAAACAAAGAATGTTCCTCAAATTGAGTCAGAATCAGAAGATGAAGAGGATTGGGACACATTTTGTATCGAAGTACAACAGGCTGTTGATGACGAAGATAGGTTCTATTTAAAGAACAAAAAGCTGATGAAGTCTTCTTCAACAACAAAGCAGTACACTAGGCGAAAGAATTCGAGGGGCACTGGAATTCAGATTAATGAACCTCTCGCCAGAGCACGCTCTCTGCCTAGAGAACATCTTTGGAATAAAGGTCAAAATGCACCGTCAGCATCCACACAACTTCCTTCTACCTCTAGGAGAAACTCCACAGAAGCTGATATATTATCTATCCAACGAGAACAGAGGAGAATGTCTGAAGAACAAGAAATAATGTCCGCTGACATTCACAAGATGAAAAGGAATTGTTCCAAAATATCAAGAATGCTTAAAGGGATTTTGAACAAATTGAGCTGTACGAGTTCTGAGGATTCTGAATAATCCTTATTTTGTTGTTCTAACTCTTAATTTTCTTTTGCAGGTTTTTAGTTTAGTTCTTACATTTCCTGTTTTGAACTTCTAACTCTCCTTAATTTTGTAATTTTGGCTACTTTTGTGACAAAAAGGGGGAGAGAGAGATGAACAATTGGAACAATGGTTTGGTTTGTGAGAACTTTGAACTATGAAAGGTAAGTATCAAAGCAACTTTTGGTTTTGTATTGTGATTGCATGCATGCCTCGACTAACTATTTGACTAACTATTTGGGCATGTATTATTACTAACAAGTTGTTTGATTACTAACAAATTGTTGACATTTGGATTTTATTGCTTAGAAGATATGTCTATTTCTGATTATGATCTTAATACATATCTGAGTTCATAAATGTCATGGTGAGTATAAACTCTATCTCTGTTTGGTTTTTGAATGCAAGAATTTCTTGAGGTATCTAACGATTTTGTTTTGTCAAGAATTAATTCTTTTGCAGAGAGTACAGATGTCTAAGTCTAGAGTCTGTTTTAGGAGTTTATCTCATGTATTTATTTATTGGTTCTCAAATGTAAATTTTTGTTGTATGGTGATAGCAACAAAAATATCTTTTTGAATTTTCTTAAGTGGATCTCTGTTTTGTCACGAAACCGCCAAAGGGGGAGATTGTTAAGGAATTTGTTTTGGCGTATTTCCTGAAACTGGTTAAGTCTTGAAGATTGAAGATAAAGAAGTATGGATCATATACCTCAATCTCAAGTAAGAAAAATTCAAACGGATCAGGTACGTTTAACTAAATAATTTTGGTAATCCGTATATCTCTAATAGTGTAGAAACACTTGGATGGATTTTGAATCGCATAAAAATCAAAAACTGAACAAGTTATATGTTCAGGATCCGGAACAGGTGTCTACAGTCCGGACCTCGAACGTTGGGTAGTTCATGTGCAAATCCAGTCTGGAACACATCAGTTCAGTCCGGACCCCGAACGTGGATTTTGCAGAAACTGCATGAACAGTCCGGACCATGGATCTTCAGTCCGGACCCCGAACGTTGTTTGTGCAGAAACTGCATGAACAGTCCGGACCATGGATCTTCAGTCCGGAACCCGAACGTATGTTTTTCTGGAAATAGTCTGTTTAGCTATGACAGTCCGGACCGCATTATTCCAGTCCGGACCGTCGTCCTGAAAAATTCCAGATAATGTTAGTTTTTGATTCTTATCCTCTTCCAACGGTTTCTAACCTATAAATAAACCGTACGATTCATTTTTTAGGGTAATCCAAAATACGGTCGAAAAAGAGATTTCCACATATAGAGAAGAAAGGAAATAACTAGATTAATTCTATGTTTCTTCATCTATATTAATTAATTTGATTCTAGGTTTTCATACTCAGATTTTGAGTAGAATCAAATTAATGAATACTTAGATGGTATTTCCGATCTATCTTTGATATAAGTATTCGGCGGATTATCACCACCCAAAAACAATGATTTCCCAAATCGGCGCGTGGACTCGCGTGGCCTTGTGGATTCAAGGTGCTACCGCTCTGTGGATTCGGAGCGAGGTACGTTCGTGGATTCGAGACGTGCTATTGGTGAAGACCGTGGATTCGGTTGGACGTCGTGGACTCGACGTTGGACGCGGTGGATTCGGCATTGGACGCAAATCGTGGATTCGAGGCGCGTTGCGGAGCGAGCGGAGAAGATCAACTCGGAGCGTATGGAAAAAGGATGAGTCGTCTGTGAGTGTGTTATATCACCTTTGTACGTGTTATAATCTTAGTTGATTTCACCGTGTTATCGGTCCCGTGGTTTTTTACTCCTGGTTTTGGAGTTTTCCACGTAAAAATCTTGCGTGTTATTTTCATTTCCGCATTGGGTTTTTATTGCGCAAAGATTTTTGAGTGTTTATCGTTTACACCTATTCACCCCCCCTCTAGGTGGTTTTTTCCCTATTTAGATCCTTATTACAGAGGTGACCCAACACAAGGAATACTACTTTTGGTGCGAGCCGACTCAAGGAAGAAGTCCTTATGCTCCTCTGTCTCCTGAAGATGCTGGTCCCTCTTAGCTCAAGCTGATCTCTCACAATCTACAACTGGGTTTCCTCCAGATAAACTCGCACTCTTCACTATTTATAGGGGAACCGGCTAAATACGAAAGGGGACAGATGTGACCAGCCGATGCTATCCAGGCGGCACAACACGGCGTAATAGGATTAGTGTACACAACACGTCACTCCCCGCTTATCCTCATAATAATTAGCCACAGTGTCAGTCCAATCCCATCGGGCTATCCCATCACCAACAGAGTCAGTTGACTAAGTATAAGTCGATTTTGGCTAGCACGAGTCGAGATGTCATCCCCACATCGTCTCAAGGGTGTTCAGCTCTTCCCTGGTTCGGCTCTCCACACAATCAAGTCCGAAAAATTTTTGAGTACGAAAAGACAAAAAAGGACCTTTTAGGTAATGTAAATACTTATTTTAAAATTGTTCGTATAAGATCTTTTATAATTCTTTTGTTTCAGAAAAAAAATTATAAAAATATTGATTGAAATTTGCAGCTGTGTTGATCATTATGCCGCAGACAATGGAAAAGAATAAATAAAAAATATTTCTGAGAATTATGCATGTAATTTTTTTCCTGAAAAAGAAAAGTATCTATAATAAGCAAACGTTGAGTACATAACTTTTCTATTCTCTTTTTTGCTGAAAAAGAAAAGTATCTATAATAAGCAAACGTTGAGTACATAACTTTTTTATGTTGGGTTTTAATTAATTTTTGTGATTTAAATCTTGTATTTTTGGCCTTTGGGCTTTTCTGGGCAGCCCAATGTCAATGGGCTTTGCCTGGGAGCCCAAACCCTTTTCCCCTCTACATGTGATGTTTAGTCCCACATCGGAAATTCATCACATGTAGAGTGGGTTTATTTACTCCCTCTCTTGTGCATGTATTGGTTAGAAAGTGAGAGCAAGGCTTTTCCAATACAGACACGGGCTGGGCCGGGCTTGCGCGTTTTTGGATTTGGTCCATTTGACTTTTGCCTTTAATGCCTACATTAGGAACTTGTTTCTTGGGCTACCCAAAGGCCTTCCTTGGGAAGGGCCTTTGTGGGCTGCCCAGGAAAAGACCCGTTGGAGCTTGTCTCCTGTGGGTTTTGGGGTCTTTAAATAGAGAGCAAAATGAAGCTTTGTTTACTTACTTGACTCAAAATTTCTCTCCTCTAATTTACAGTAAAGTATATAATTACTATTCTCAAGTTGTTGGGTTCGCTACGCACCATCCCGGAGTCGTTGCCGACGGGGTGGACAGTGGTCGTTGTATCGCTAGGGGTGATTGCCGGAGCCTCGCACGTGGAGGGACAATCTTGCTTCTAGGACAGTGCTCTCGCACGCCTCGACATTCACAGGCTTCATCTGAACTTTGTTTTATATTATTTTGAATTTAAATTAAGTTTTAAATTATTTAAAAGTATTAATTTGAAAAGATAAATTTTTCCTACATTCTAGAAGCAAGATAGATTTAATTTATCTTTTCATATAATTAGTAAAATAATATAGAATACTATTGCTACTATGAACTAGTTATTTATTTAATTAGTACTGTCAGTTTTAATATTACTATTAAAAAAAAAAAAATTCATTTCCTGTTTAAATGGTTAGTAGTACTGTTGATACATAGCTCTTAATTAATATTGTTTTGTTATGTGAGTACAGTAGATTAATTAATATTGCTGTGACTAACCTTGTATACACTGTTTTAATTAATACTGTTTGTATGACTAACCTTGTATACACTGTTTTAATTAATACTGTTTGTATTAATAATATTGTGTTATAATACATCTTTGTTTAAAAACGTGTTATGTGAGTACAGTAGATTAATTAATATTGCTGTGACTAACCTTGTATACACTGTTTTAATTAATACTGTTTGTATGACTAACCTTGTATACACTGTTTTAATTAATACTGTTTGTATTAATAATATTGTGTTATAATACATCTTTGTTTAAAAACGTGTTGGTGTTGAGAGTGGGATTTGAAGCCACGCCCTTTCGGACCAAAACCTTAATCTGGCGCCTTAGACCAACTCGGCCAGCTCAAATTCGGTTAGTATTAATATATTTAATACTACTAGTAGACCTAATTAGTTGATAATACTGTTGTGGTAGTTTACTTTATAATTTAACATAACCTGTTAACTGTCACACTATTTATTAAAATACAGTTATATATATATTGTTTGATTATTATACTGTTATTTAAAATTTGATATATACAATTGATAGGAAAATTTTATTTCTCTAATTAAAATATAGTTTAACCTTTTTTTATGTTAATTAAAATTTAAAACTGTCAACTTAGATTAACTGTTTTAAATCTAGAATAATTTTGTGACATTGTAGTAGGTTTTTATTTAAACAGATTTAATGGAGGATTCGTATTCGGCGAAACCTTTTACTTTTGATGGTCGTAATTTTAGAAGGTGGCAGAATCAAATGCGATTCTGGCTCACCACACTGGGACTTGTTTCTGCCATCTCAGATCCTGTTGAGAATGGTAATGAAACTGCACCTGATGGTGCTATTCAGTCTGTGGCAAATCGCCCTCAGACTCGCAGCCAGTCTCAGAGTGCTCCTACTCCTCCTGGTGTTGCACCTGCACCTATACCAGTGCCTCCTACTGATCCTACTATGATTAATTATCATTGTCTGAACCGGATCCTTAGCACCCTATCTGATAAGCTTTATGACATTTACTGTAGTTTTCAGACTGCTAGGGAACTCTGGATTTCCTTGGAACAAGAGTATGGCCAGATTGATCCTACTAAGAAGAGATACCAAGCTTCAGATTTGCTCAAGTTTAAATTGGTAGATAGTAAACCTATGTCTGACCAACTACAGGATTTTGAGTACATTATTGAGCAGCTTAGATCTAGTGGTATAGATCTAGATGAGAGTTTTCTAGTTGCCACTTTAATAGATAAGTTGCCTACTTCCTGGTCTAGCCATGCCAATGATCTGAACCACAATCAAAGAGAACTTTTCCTGAATTTTGTCCTAAGATCTCTTAGGATAGAAGAAACCAACCGAGCTAGAGATAAGAAGCCTAGCGAGCCTTCTACCCAAGCCAACCTAGTAGAGAACCCGAAACCTAAGGGTAGAAATTTCCAACCCTTTAGAAACTTTAAGAAGAAGCCTTTCCAACATAGAAAGTTCAACCCAAACTTTAAGAAGCCTGGACCTAAGGGGAGTGGAGTGAATTCTGGTTGCTTTGTGTGCGGGAAGACGAACCACTTTGCGAAGGACTGCTATTATCGCAAGACTCGGCCTTCCGCGCCAAAGAAGAAGGGAGCTCCTCCTAAGCGTCAGTTGAACATGTTGACTGATGTACCCAGCCCTTCTGACTCCACTATCAGGTTAGGAACTAGCTTACCCGAGGTTAACCTTGCTTTTAGTTCTTCTGATTGGTGGATTGACACTGGAGCAAATGTACATGCTTGCTCTGACCGTTCTTGGTTTTCCACTTATCAGGACTCAAGTGGAGGATCGGTGAACATGGGAAATGCAGCATCTTCGCGCGTGCTTGGGACTGGTCGAGTGGACCTGAAGTTGACCTCTGGGAAGACTCTTTCCTTGCACGGCGTGCATCATGTTCCTGATCTTAGGAAGAACTTGCTTAGTGCTTCTCTTTTAGTTCAGCAGGGTTTTAAGTTTGTTTTTGAATGTAATAGGGTAGTAATTACTAAAGGTGTGAACTTTATTGGTAAAGGATTTTTGAGTGATGGTTTATTTAAGCTTTCTGTGATGACTTCTACTATTAATGAAAGTATGATTTTGAATGTTGTTTCATCTGATGTTTGGCATGGAAGATTGGGACATGTGAATTTTAATACTATTAAGAGATTGATGAATTTTGATTTAATTCCTAAGTCTGTTTCAAATGATCATAGATGTGAAATATGTGTGCAAGCAAAGGAACCTAGAAGACCATTTAGATCTGTAGATAGAGATTTCTAGAACTTATACACAGTGATGTTTGTGATGGATGTAGACCCAGTAGGGGTGGAAGCAAATATTTTGTAACCTTCATTGATGATCATTCGAAGTACTGTTATATTTATCTGATTAAGAATAAAGATGAAGTTTTGAATAAATTTAAGATTTATAAAGCTGAGGTTGAAAATCAATTGGACAAGAAAATTAAGATTTTAAGATCTGATCGAGGAGGTGAGTATACATCAAATGAGATGACTGTTTTCTGTCAAGAATTTGGAATTGTACATCAAGTGACTGCACCTTATGCACCTCAATCTAATGGAGTAGCTGAAAGGAAAAATAGAACTTTGATGGATGTGGTAAATTCAATGATTATTAGTTCTGGTGCACCCGAGAACTTGTGGGGTGAAGCTTTGATGACTGCTTGTATAATTCTTAATAGGATTCCCCATAAGAGTTCTTCTGTATCTCCTTATGAAATTTGGAAGGGTAGGAAATCTAATCTGAATTATTTTAAAGTGTGGGGTTGCCTAGCTAAAGTAAAGATTCCTGAAAATAAGAAGAGAAAGATTGGTCCTAAAACTGTGGATACTATTTTCTTAGGCTATGCAGATAGTAGTAATGCTAATAGATTCTTGGTGGTAAATTCTGAGATTAATGAGATTTCTAACAATACAATTATTGAAGCTAGAGATGCAGTATACTTTGAGGATATCTTTCCTTTTAGAACTAGAGTAGATAGACCTATTCCTGTTGAGACTATAGGTGGATCTAGTAGACTCAGCACTAGTGAACCTATAGAAGAGTGTGAACCTAGGAGAAGTAAGCGTCCTAGGATTGAGAAGACTTTTGGTGATGATTTCTGTGTCCTTCTTGTAGAAGATACCCCTTCTACCTTTGACCAAGCTATGACTTCTGTAGATGCATCATTTTGGAAAGAAGCTGTTAAGTTGGAGATGCAATCTATTCTACAGAATCATACTTGGGAATTATCTGATTTACCTGTAGGTTGTAAGCCCGTAGGATGTAGATGGATCTTTAAGAAGAAGTTGAAACCAGATGGGTCTGTAGATAAGTATAAGGCTAGACTTGTAGCTCAGGGTTTTTCCCAGAAGCCTGGTGTAGATTATTTTGATGTCTTTGCTCCTATAGCTAGGATTACTTCTATTAGAATTCTGCTAGCTTTAGCCTCTGTCCATAATTTGATTATTCATCAGATGGATGTTAAGACTGCTTTTCTAAATGGTGATTTAGAGGAAGAAATTTATATGAAGCAACCTGAGGGATTTATTGTTGCTGGACATGAAAACAAAGTTTGCAAGTTGACAAAATCTTTATATGGACTTAAACAAGCTCCTAAGCAATGGCATTTGAAATTTGACTCTTTAGTTGTGAAAGCTGGTTTTCATGTGAACATGTCTGATGAATGTGTGTACTCTAAGGAATACAATGGACAGATAGTAATCCTATGTTTGTATGTTGATGATATTTTGATCTTTGGAACAAATATGGATGTAATAATGGATGTTAAGAAATTACTTAATGATAACTTTGATATGAAGGATCTTGGGCAAGCTGATGTGATTCTAAATATGAAGATCATAAGAAAATCAAATGAAATTATTATGAGCCAATCTCACTAAAGTGAACAAGTGTTAAAGAAATTTGGATATTTTGATTCCAAGATTGTTGTAACACCTTATGATCTTACTGTACATCTTAAGAAGAATAAAGGTGATCCTATAGGACAGAATAGGTATGCTCAGATTATAGGATCTCTAGGTTATCTTGTAGATTACACTAGACCTGATTTGGCATATGCTGTGAACAGATTGAGAAGATATACTCATAACCCAAATAGAGAACATTGGAATGCCTTAGAAAGAGTTTTGAGATATCTGAAAGGCACTGTATCTTATGGATTGCATTTTTGTGGATTCCCTGCTGTATTAGAAGGATTTAGTGATGCTAACTGGATAAGTGATACAGCTGATGTGAAGTCAACCACTGGATTTGTTTTTCTCCTTGGTGGAGCAGCTGTTTCTTGGAAGTCATCGAAACAATCATTGATAGCTAGAAGTACAATGGAATCTGAATTAATAGCTTTAGATACCACTGTAGCAGAGGCTAAGTGGATTAGAGAATTTCTATATGACTTGCCACTGATGGAGCGACCTTTGGCACCTGTCTGTATACATTGTGATTGTAGATCTGCCATTGACAAGTGTGCACAAGAAAATGTGGAAACAAAGATGAATAGATTTATAAAAGTAAGACAAAAGTATATTCGACAGAATATTAAGGAAAATGTAATTGCATTGGAATTTGTGAGATCTGCAAAGAACCTAGCTGATCAGCTTACTAAAGGTTTGTCTAGGACAGTGATCCTAGAATCGTCGAGGGGGATGGGGCTTAGCCCACAATAGAAACTACCGGCGACGGCAACCCAACCTCTTGGAGGTTCAATGGGTAGAAACAAGTCGAATTGGTAGTTGTGCGGAGCACTGATTTTATATACTCATCCCTATGGCGACAGTGCTCATTTATGCAAGTGGATAGTAAGGGTTTTACCCTGAATGGTTCCGAGACCCTTGAGGCAGGGTGTGACCTTGCATGCACCCTTATCAGGACCTACTATATGTGTGTAGTCGTGAGGCCGCGACTATGGGAAGAGGGCGGTTCCCTAAAAACACACATGAATCGATATGAGTGCATGGCCATAAAAGCGCTAACCCGCATAGAACCTAAACGGCTGTACCATGTGTACTGTTTGTGGAAATCCGATTCACCGGCCTTGGTTCAAGGCGAAGTCCACCATTGTGCCCTCGGATGTACATAGACCTGTACTAAGTGAAGGTTCAAACCCGAAAGGTACCTTCACCGAATACGTGGTATAAGGGATCCAGCATCTGTTTTAGTTTTTGTATTTCTTTTACTTTATTTTGTATTTCGTTTTTACAAGTTTTAAATCATGTGGGGATTGTTGGGTTTTAATTAATTTTTGTGATTTAAATCTTGTATTTTTGGCCTTTGGGCTTTTCTGGGCAGCCCAATGTCAATGGGCTTTGCCTGGGAGCCCAAACCCTTTTCCCCTCTACATGTGATGTTTAGTCCCACATCGGAAATTCATCACATGTAGAGTGGGTTTATTTACTCCCTCTCTTCTGCATGTATTGGTTAGAAAGTGAGAGCAAGGCTTTTCCAATACAGACACGGGCTGGGCCGGGCTTGCGCGTTTTTGGATTTGGTCCATTTGACTTTTGCCTTTAATGCCTACATTGGGAACTTGTTTCTTGGGCTACCCAAAGGCCTTCCTTGGGAAGGGCCTTTGTGGGCTGCCCAAGAAAAGACCCGTTGGAGCTTGTCTCCTGTGGGTTTTGGGGTCTTTAAATAGAGAGCAAAAGGAAGCTTTGTTTACTTACTTGACTCAAAATTTCTCTCCTCTAATTTACAGTAAAGTATATAATTACTATTCTCTTTGAGTTTTTCCTTTTTGCTGGATCTCCTAAAGTTGTTGGGTTCGCTACGCACCATCCCGGAGTCGTTGCCGACGGGGTGGACAATGGTCGTTGTATCGCTAGGGGTGATTGCCGGAGCCTCGCACGTGGAGGGGCAATCTTGCTTCTAGGACAGTGCTCTCGCACGCCTCGACATTCACAGGCTTCATCTGAACTTTGTTTTATATTATTTTGAATTTAAATTAAGTTTTAAATTATTTAAAAGTATTAATTTGAAAAGATAAATTTTTCCTACATTTTATTGTCTTAATAAAATTGGTTGAAAATTATGTTGCTTTTGTTTTTAATTTGTTGGTTTGCTATTTGGACAAATATTGTGTTTATATCCAAAATATTTTGTGCTGCTAACCTGCAATAGCATATATATTATTTTAAAAAATTATGAAATTTAAAAAATAGGTGTTGCTTCTCCTTGCATTTTTAGTGTTTTCTTAACATACATTATTTTCATAGCCAATGGTGCCTTACCGATATGATATTTTTGTCTAAATATTTCACTAATTAATTATTAAAATTACTGTTTGTTGCATCGCAGGGGTTATTTAACTAATATATACTACAAATTAGGAATAAGGAGGAAGTGAAATGAAGACTAATGCAATTAACCCTAATTTTTTAGAGATGGTAACTTTGGGAATGTTCTAGACACTTCTCTTTACTCACACTATTATGATTGACCTGCAATATTCTCCCTGAACTTTTATATCAGCAAAACTACCTAATAATATCACAAATAAATCTCACTTATTCAAAGGTCAATTTCTTTTTTTTGGCTCCTAGTCATCTTTCAAATATTCATTTTTAAGATATATCTAAGTTCTTGAATTAGTTCCACTAAAATCTAAAATACCACTAATAAAGTCTCGGCACGTGGATATATTGAAAAAAAAATTGCCACTGTTTCATCGACAAATTAGTCAATAGCTAGGAGAGAATTTGAAATAGAAATAAATCATATATTTATACAAATTTTTGAGAGGCAAATAAAATAGTCTTATTTTTTTTTTTATAAAAACGTACAAAATTTATCTAAATTATTGATTATTTTGATTTAGCTATTCAATCTTTTTAAACTTTAATTTTAATATCCAACATTATAATATTTTTTATTTGAGTCAGTCAATGATACTTTAATTTCAAATTTTAAATGTGTTGCTTATCTTTACAGATTTAGTTAATATAAATTTTATATAATTTTCACAACTATAAATTTATTAAAATTAGTAATTAGCTTAAATTTTAAAGTTAAAGTATCGTTGATTGACTCAAATCAAATAAATTAAAAGATTGAATAATAATTTAAACTTTTGAAAATTTAGATAGTCTATTAAAAATGGTCTATAGTTCAGATAAATTTTGTACCTTTTTTTAGATTAATTTCATACCGGTTCCTATAAAAGTATCAAATAGTATATAAATTCCTACAAAACATAAGTGATCAGATTTATCTTTTCAAAAATTCTTTGGTTTGCAAATATATTTCTTCAAAAGTCCTAGTTCGTTCATATATGTTCCTACCATTTGATTCACCATTAGTATTTTAACGGTGGGTACGTAAAATGATTATTTTGTCCTTACAAATGTGTTCCTACAAAAAACTATCTTTCTTTCTCTATATATCTCTCCTCGTCTTTGCAGTGGTACGTCCGACGTACCTCATTTTTGTCGTAGCCGAGAGTCTCGCCTTCGGCGTTGTCGCTGCCATCTGTCTCGCCGTCACCATAGATAAAGAGAAGAGGGTGAGAAAAATAACGATACTCAATATTAGAATACAAATTATATGCATAAGAAGTAAAAAGGTCATTTTATCCCTTAGCTAACTGTGATTAACTTTTTTAACTCATAGTTATCTAAATTTTGGTAATAAAAGAATATATTTACAGACGATAAGACTTTTGCAGGGATAAGCCAAATAAAAGTTTTGTTGGAATATATTTACTATTTGATATCTTTACAAAGAGTCATATGCTTTTTCTTTTCTTTTCTTTTTTGTCTACATAGGATGCACATTACTAACAACGTCATTAGGAACACCGCAACCCATCTCACAGTGTGAGAATTTTGCTTTCTAGGACACCCTATGATTTGGAATAGTCTTATATATGAGATATAATAGAACTAAACATTTTAACCATGTTATAGTATTTTGGACAGTGGTTAGTGTTGGATGCGCCCCACGTGATTTATTCAAGGCGATTTTTAAAGATACAATCAATCCAATCGGTTAGAATGTATCTGGATATATCCTTGATGGATGGACGTGATTAAAAGATCCTTACATTAGGTTATATATATATATATATATATATATATATATATATATATATATATATATATATATATATATATATATATATATATATATATATATATATATATATATATATATGACATAACGGGAGTCCCGGTCTAACTCTAATCCAAATTTTTGTAACAACTCCATCTCCGGGGATAAGGGAATAGACAGGAAGCATTCCGTTTTTTGCAGATTGCGCACGAGGACGAATCGAAAGGAAGAACCGTCGTCTACAACCAATTTTAGGAGATTGAAAATCATGGCAGAAGGTACGATCTAAATTTTAATTTGATTTTACATGTGGTATCAAAGCCAAACCTTTTGTTGTATATTCGTTTCTTTTATATTTTGTTTATTTTTCTTTTTATTTAAAATAATAATAATAATAATAATAATAATAATAATAATAATAATAAATTTTTATCGCCGATTAGATTGCGCAAGTGGTGGTGTTGACCGGTCCCATCGGAATCGGCATTCGGAGGAAGGTGCCACCACCGTTGCGACCACATTAGGCGCTCCACAAGGGGCCGTATAGTGCAGCCTTTTTGGGGCTGCATGTGGTAGCCCATATTGGGGCTTCAACCCGAAAAAAAAAAAATTGTTATTATTATTATTATTATTATTATTATTAAAGGGAAAAGAGAATATATATTTTGTATTGTGACTCATCATTATAAAAGAAATCTACATCAAAATTATGTATGACGTTTGGTTTAAGTTATATATGATTTTTTTACTACTCATTTATTTATTTATTCATGACTATAAATAGTGTGTTTAGTTTAATTTTTTATTTTAAACACACATACGGTGATCATGAAAATTTAGAGTAGTGTATATATAGATTTCATACAGGTTCTAAATTTTGAGTCACATAAAGTTGTATAATTTATTTTTTATACTTTCCGTTATGTTTAGGAATAATATGAAATATTTGGTCATTCGATGTCATATAAAGATTTGTGAGATCAACTATATTTAGAAGTAGCCACATCATTCTAGTCATAGTATATGATCGTTTATGGTATTTTTTATAAAATTACATTGAATTAAGGTTAACCCAAAAACTTATACAGATTTCTAATTTAATTTTAATAGTTATTCAATGTTTTATAAAATTGTTTGTATTTTTCATTATATTTGGGACTAGCCACAGCATCCTGCAAATAGAGAAAAACACATAAGGATTTTTGACATTGAATTAAAATTTAACTATTTATTACAGTCAAATAAAATTATAATTTTCTTTTATTTTTATTTTGACTAGAATGTGATAGTGGAATGAATTTCTAGATAACAAGTTTTCTTATACCCACAGGTACAAAAATTTAGTTATTTAGGAATTAGTTTTCCACTAGTATTATTATTAAAGTAGATAAATTCTATGCATGTAGCGCCTCTACCCACAGGAAAGTTGAATTTATCTAATTTAAAGATTATTGTCTCATAGTATACGATAAAGTCCAATATTTATTTTATTGTTGCAGTTTCTTCCTCTACTGCATTTTTTAGTGATGTTTCTCGTATTCCTTTGCTTACTGGGGACAACTATTCTGATTGTAAAGAAAGCATTCTTTTTACTTTGGGTTACATGGATCTTGACTTGGCTCTGCGCATTGAGGAACCGCCTAAGGTAGTGGGGTCAATAACTCCACAGCAGGAATCCGTGCAGGATAAATGGGAGCGATCCAACCGCTTAAGCTTGATGCTCATAAAGTCTAGAGTGTCAAAAAATATAAGGGGATCAATTCCAGAATGTGATAAAGACAAGGATTACCTAAAGGCCATTGAGGAGCAATTTGTTAGCTCCGATAAAGCTTTGACTAGCACCCTGATGAAGCGACTTTCGGGCATCAAATACGATCGAACCAAGGGTGTGCGTGAGCATATCATGGAGATGCGGAACATAGCAGCTCAACTAAAAGCTTTAAAAGTTAAGATCTCCGACGCCTTCTTAGTCCATCTGATTCTAAACTCATTACCGTCTGAGTTTGACCCCTTTAAGATCTCCTACAACACATATAAAGATGAATGGTCAATAAATGAATTACTGACCATGTATGTTCAAGAAGAGAAGAGACTTAAGCAGGAGAAGCCGGAGATCATTGTGGCACAAGCGTTTAGCTCATATCTCTTTAGAGAGAATAATGCGATTAGTGAAAGAAAAGATCCTAAAAGATCTTGACTTTTCCGATTTTGGTATTTGTGTGGAATGCATAAAGGGAAAACATACCAACACAAATACCACTAAAGGTGTTAGAAGGAGTTCTGAAATTCTTGAGATCATACATACAGATATCTGTGGACCTTTTCCTATTCTTTGTTTCAATGGTCAGAGATATTTTATCTCATTCATTAATGACCACTCTAGATACATGTATCTCTATCTCTTA
This sequence comes from Tillandsia leiboldiana, assembly GCA_029204045.2. Classification (NCBI taxonomy): domain Eukaryota; kingdom Viridiplantae; phylum Streptophyta; class Magnoliopsida; order Poales; family Bromeliaceae; genus Tillandsia; species Tillandsia leiboldiana. Next base: position 45,762,965 of record CM055060.1, on the reverse strand, counting down.
TTTGAAAAATCTGAAGCTCTCAATACTTTCAAAGCTTATAAGGTTGAGGTAAAGAAACAATTGGATAGGAAAATCAAAATTGTGAGGTCCGACAGAGAGGATGCTTTCAAAGCTTATAAGGTTGAGGTAGAGAAACAATTGGATAGGAAAATCAAAATTGTGAGGTCCGACAAAAGGGGTGAGTACTATGGAAGACATACGAATAAAGGTCAAATGACCAGTCCATTTGCTCAATTTCTCGAAAGTGAAGGCATCATTGCTCAATATACGATGCCTGGCACGCCCCAACAAAATGACGTTGTCCAAAGGAGGAATAGAACACTTATGGACATGGTAAGGAGTATGATTAACAACTCTTATCTTCCATCATCTCTTTGGAGTGAAGCATTAAAGACAGCGGTGTATGTTTTAAATAGGATTCCATCGAAGGCTGTTTCCAAAACTCTTTTTGAGTTATGAAAATGGTGGAAGCCTAGTTTAAATCACCTGTACGTATGGGGATGTCCAACCGAGGTGAGGGTTTATAACCCACATATAAAGAAGTTGGACTCCTAAATAGTCAGTGGATACTTCATTGGCTATGCGGTAAACTCTAAGGGATTCAGATTTTATTGTCCAAATCACTCATCCAAGATAGTTGAGGGCAGGAATGCCAAGTTTCTTGAGGATTCTAAAGCTGGTGGGAGTGTTGTTCCTCAAAAGATGGATTTTGAGGAAATAAGGGATTCAACTGGTTATCCATCAAGAAATAATGATTTAGTTGATCTTTCAAGAGATCAATATGACCATATTGGAGACCAATCAATCATAGAGCATGAAAATGCTGAACCAGTTGAACCTCCCCACGAAGAGCTTTCCCAAGAGGAACAGACAATTATAGAGCCAGCTGCATAGCATAATAAAAACCTAGAGGGAGTGGTTGGCTTAAGAAGATTCTCAAGGCAAAAGAGATCGGCAATTCCTGATGATTATGTAGTCTATCTCCAGAAGTCTGACTATGATGTTGGGTACCATAAAGATCCATGGACGTTTTCAGAGGCCATGCAGAGGGATAAATCCTCCTTTTGGTATGATGCCATGAAGGAAGAGATGAAATTTATGGCAGAAAATAGAGTTTGGGATCTCGTTGTGTTACCAGAATGAGTCAAAGCCGTTGGCTGTAAGTGGGTCTTCAAGACCAAAAGGGACTCTTTAGGTAACATAGAGCGATATAAGGCTAGACTTGTTGCCAAATGTTTCACTCAGAAAGAAGGCATTGATTATCATGAAACCTTCTCTCCGGTATCTAAGAATGATTCATTAAAAATTATCATGGCTTTGGTAGCTCATTTTGATTTGGAGCTACATCAAATGGATGTGAAAACGGCATTTCTAAATGGGGATATAGAGGAAATAGTCTACATGCAACAACCCAAAGGTTTTAGCACAGATAAGAACAGTCACCTTGTTTGCAGACTAAAGAAGTCTATATACGGACTAAAACAGGCCTCCCGTCAGTGGTATATCAAATTTCATGATGTAATTACTACATTTGGTTTCGTATAAAATATCGTGGATCAGTGTATATACCTTAAGGTCAGTGGGAGTAAATATATTTTCTTAATTCTGTATATGGATGATATTCTGCTTGCAAGTAGTGATTTAAATTTACTTAAAGAGACCAAATTTTTTCTTTCTAAAAATTTTGAGATGAAGGATATGGGTGAAGCTTCTTATGTCATTGGCATAAAGATTCACAGAAATAGATCCCGAAGAATTTTGGGTCTATCTCAGAAAGCCTACATCGAAAGAGTTTTAGAAAGATTTAATATGACAAATTGTGCACCTACAGCTGCACCTATTGTGAAAGGTGATAAATTCAATCAGAAACAGTATCCACAGAATAATTTAGAGCGAGAGCATATGAAGAGCATACCCTATGCCTCTGCAGTATGGAGCTTGATGAATGCGCAGGTCTGTACCAGGCCTGATATAGCGCATGTAGTAGGGATGCTGGGCAGATACCAGAGCAACCCTGGCCTTGATCACTGGAAAGCTGCGATAAAGGTTATGAGATATTTACAGGGAATAAAGGACTATATGCTCACCTACAGACATTCTGACCATCTTGAGGTGGTTGGCTATTCGGACTCTGATTTTGCTGGATGTGTGGATTCTAGAAAATCGACTTAGGGATATATTTTCTTTATTGCTCACGGTGCTATATCTTGGAGGAGCACCAAGCAGGATACAGTTGCTACATCCACTATGGAGGCGGAGTTCATCGCTTGCTTTGAGACTTCGTCACAGGCTTTATGGCTGAGAAATTTTATCTCAGATTTAAGAGTTGTCGACTCTATTGCAAGGCCCATCAAGATTCATTGTGACAACTCTGCTGCAGTGTTATTTACTAAGAATAGTCGAATTACAGATCGCAGCAAGCACATCGATATAAAGTTTCTTGCTGTGAAAGAATACGACAAGAAGAATATGGTGGATATCAAACACATTGGGACTGAGATGATGATCGCTGATCCTACGACTGAAGCATTGCCGGCAAACAAATTCAAGGATCATGTTGATCGTATGGGTATCTTGAGTTCATTTACAGTTTGAATTTTTCTTCTTGTATAAAGACTTTAGTGACTTTTTATTTGAATAAGAACATTTTGTTTTGCACATTTTTGCGCATAAAGTTATATTTGTACATTAAAGTATTATTGTGCATTAAAGTGGGACTCTGAGTTGAACTTATAGTAAGTTCATATAGTTATAACTCATAAAGATATTTAATTAAGGAATACATACTTTTGATACATAGAAGGAAGTGTTCATTTTGAATATGACCGCTATGATCAAAGTATTATTATTTCTTGGTTGAATGGGAGATTTTGACTGTATAATTTGGTGGGTACCTAATAAAGTTTTTCATCGTCTATACAGTATTGAATATATCACTAGGCCAAGTGGGAGAATGTTGGATGTGGCCCACGTGATTTATTCAATGCGATCTTTAAAGATACAGTAAATCCAATCGGTTAGGATGTATCTGGACATATCCTTGATGGACGGACGTGATTAAAATATCATTACATTAAGTTATATATATATATATATATATATATATATATATATATATATATATATATATATATATATATATATATATATATATATATATATATATATATATATATATATATAGAGAGAGAGAGAGAGAGAGAGAGAGAGAGAGAGAGAGAGTCCGGCTACTATACTATTAATAGTACCAAATTATTGGTGCTATCAAGTTTTCTACCCTTAGATCAACCCCTTTGATCATTTTCAATCGTTAGAATTTACTATTTCCCAACCACCTATTAAACCCAAGGGGCCCACTATCATCTTAACCACATATTTTTTAATCCAAGGGTTAAAAACTTGATAGTACCAATGACTTGGTACTATTAATAGTATTCCAGCCTAGCTATATATATATATATATATATATATATATATATATATATATATATATATATATATATATATATATATATATATATATATATATATATATATATATATATATATATATATATATATATATATATATATATATATATATATATATATATATATATATATATATATATATATATATGACATAACGGGAGTCCCGGTCTAACTCTAATCCAAATTTTTTATGACGGCTCCATCTCGAGGATAAGGGAATAGACAGGAAACATCCCGTTTTTTTGCAGATTACGCACGAGGACGAATCGAAAGGAAGAACCGTCGTCTACAACTAATTTTAGGATATTGAAAATCATGACAGAAGGTACGATCTAAATTTTAATATAGTTTTACAGTTAGGTCTAAGAAGTTAAGATGGTTAAACGTGCTAAAGCTAGAGTAGTCCTAAGATGGGTGGCCTCTTGGAAAGTGGGACGTTTGAGTTGGTATCATAGCCGATCACCAACTAGACATGTGAGATGAGTCTCGACTGAGCCAAGATTATATAGCGGGTAGAGCGTGGTTCCCCTCACCCGCCGTTGGATGTGTGAGATGAGTCTTGGCTGAGCCAAGGTTATATAGCAGGTAGAGCATGGCTCCCCTCACCAGTCGGACGTGTGAGATGAGTCTCGACTAAGCTAAAGTTATATAGTGGGTAGAGCGTGACTCTCCAACTAATGATCATTGTGACTCCCCTCATCAACCGGATTTTTGAGATAAGTCTTGGTTGAGCCAAGATTATATAACGAGTAGAGTATGTCTCACGCCCCGGGTGTAAACCAGAACCTGGGCTCGCCAACAGATCCGCCGTGCACACGGAATTTTTCATGTACACGAAGCGCTAGTAACCTGCTCAGATATAAGAGATACAATAAAAGAGCATAATACAGAGCTGAACTAAAAAGAACTACATAATATATCAGACTGGAAATATGATACAAGCTGTAAATATACAATAAACTCCCAGCTCACCGAAATAAATACAACCAGCTGGCTAAAGCCAGACCCAAAAGTAAAGTGCTACAACCTGAGATACAAAAAGGGGTACAATAAAAGTCCAGCTACTCTCACGGTCAGGGCAGACGATCTAGCTAGTCCGCTATCCTCTTACCTCGATCCGCCGCTGATGGCTCGGCAGCTCCCGCAAACGACTCTGCAAAACAAATGGGAAGAGACAGAAAACAACTATGGGGGTGAGAACTACTAGATAAACCAGTAGCCTCCCCTAGTGGGTAAAGCCTCAGACTCTGACGTACCCACTAGGACTACTAGAGGCAAAAGGAAAGAACAGTGGTAAGTTATAAAGGCTGCTGATAAAAAAGGAAACTACCACTACTATGCCTCTAAATGCCATGCCGAACGAAATGACTGAATGTATGCATCAGTATCTAACATGCCTGCCTGAATAAACCCAATCGATGGACCAGTAGGAACTGGTACTGCCTGCTGTGCCTGCCGTATCGGGTATGCTGGCCAATGCATAACACCGATGTAAAGAAGGAGTCTCAAGGACTCAAAGCCTGCCTGTCGCACACTCCGGAGTGGCACTCGAGGGGAGCGACCCACACGAGTAAAGTATCTCAGTAACAAGTATCATAAGTATCATAAAACAGCAGGACTGGATCACGACTCTGATCGAAGTGAGAAAACCCATCCACTAAAGAAAACCCCGATCCCCAATCTGATGCACAAGTAAACATCCGGTCAACCGCCTAATGTCCGCGGTCGCCGCAATACCCCATAAGTCTAAAGCCTGATAAAGTAATCAACATCTGGCCAACCGCCTGATGTCCGCGGTTACCACAATGCCCCACAACCCATAATCGATTCTAACCTGTGCTAGACTCAATGGCCTCAACTACACTACCCCCAAAACCCTGCTCAAACCGAGCAACATGCATCTGAATAAAAAGGAGAGCAATAAAGCATGGTTTCTCCTAAATCAAGTCCAATATGATAGTGTAGCAATAAATAGTGGCCTATCTAGATGTCCATACAAGCATGCAATTGTCCTCTTGTTAAAGCTGAAGGAAAATGTCTTATACTAACTTTTAGAAGAATAAATTTAGATGTCCCAATATGATAAATCATTTGCATGCGAGGTGGTGATATAACATTTGATGCAACAACAGTGTCCCAATTTAACATAGATAAGCTGTCACATAATCTATGGGGGCAATACACATGGTTCTCAATTAGGATAGCAATTATCACATTTAAAATAGGGGATCTCTAATACTCCTAGTGAGTTAGTCAAAAGTGAGGTAAGCAACAACCACCCACCTCGAAAAGCGCAATCCACACCCAAATAGCCTCCTCGTTGTCCACAGTCCTCTAACCCCGCAACTTGCCGAAAACAGTGCACAACTGTCCAGAACAACGCACCCGGTGTAAACACAAATCCCAAAATACAGCTTTTGCTGTTTTCCAAATAGCACGAAAAAAGAGGAGTTTTCACCTCTGTACAGTTCTCCGAAAAATCCAGAAAAAAAATACGGTTGCGTTCCTTGCGACGAGTAGATCAAAAACGAGTACTTATACGCCTTGATCCGATGCTCCTAGGCCATGATATAAATCGAACAAGCCGGTGCTATCCAGAGTTCATCACAGAAAAAGGGGGTCAAAAATGCCTCGGGAACTGGCCAAAAGTGCGAAACGGGGCGAAGTGGTCAACACGAAAATCGAAGCCTTACCTCTTAGGAACGCGCTGTCGTAGAAATCGCCCAATTATTCCTCCTGGTTTGCACACAAGAAAATCTCGACTGAAATGCGACGGAAACGGGCCGAAATGGAGGAAAGTCGAGGCGCACTGTAAAATCAAGATCGCCGCTGTCGAGCCTTCAAAAATCTTGGGAATCCACCACGAGATCAAAAACATCAAGGGGAACAACTTTTGTAAAGAGCTCTCCCTCTCATTCCCTCTCTAAAGCTCGGAAAAAGGGAGAGAAAGAGAGAGGTGGAGGTATTTATAGGCCCAACAAACAATTGGGAAAATTCCCTCTGTGTCCCTGAAACCGGGCGCCCGAACGGTTTCGAGCCCGCATAGTGCGGCCCAGAAGCCCGGCCCACGCCCGAAATAATCTGGGCGCGACACGTGTCCGCATAACAGCGGACAGCGGCGCCCGCGAATTAGGCGCCGCCACGTGTCCCCCTCACGGGTCGGTGCCAGCCGGTGGCGCGGCGCCACGTGGCGCGGCACCGCCCCGCCCGACACGCCAGCCGGCGTGGCAGCGCGCCGTGTTACGGCATTTTGGTGTTGGCATATTTCGTGAGTCAAGTCAGTGAGTTGAGTCGGAGTCTTAAAGGGATCAAATTATCAATCAGCTTTCAAAGACTTAGAGAAGATTCAACAAGAGCTCAAGTTGACACTCAGTGTCTTGAGTCTTGAAGATTGAAGTTGAAGAATTGTGGATCAGTTACATCAATCTCAAGAAGAAAGTATTCAAGAGGATCAGGTATGTTTAACTAAATAATTTTGGTGATCCGAATACTTTCTTATAGTGTAGAAACACTTGGATGAATTTTTAATTGCATAAAAATCAAAAACTGGACATGGGACATGTTCAGGATCCGGATCAGACAATCCAATCCGGGTCCCGAAGGGTGATTGTTCATTGGCATTTTCAATCCGGATCCTAGGCCATTCCGATCCGGATCCCGAACATGGGACTTTGCTGAATTGCATGAACGATCCGGATCGGACCTTGCAATCCGGATCCCGAACCCTTGGTTTTCTGGAATCGTCAATCTCGTTACGACGATCCGGATCGCAGTAAATCCGATCCGGATCGCCGTCCTGAAAATTTCCAGATAAGGTATGTTTTTGATTCTTATCTCTTTCCAAAGGTTTCTAAACTATAAATAGACATTTAGGGTTTCTCAAAAACGTGGGAGCTACGGCCGATCATTTTATAAAACTCTTGAGAGCAACCCTAGAGGCTAGGTTTTTATCGATCTTCTTTATAGCCTCCTTTAGGTCAATTCGACGGTTCTTCCAAGATCTATCTTTTGTCGAATTGATCTAATCTTTGCTTAGAGATTTCTTCTACGGTTCCTCATTGATAATCTAAGCAAAGGATCACCATCGAAGTCAATATTCTTATCGACTGAGTTTGCGTCGTGGATTCGACGTGGCATCGTGGATTCGGTGTGCTAAAGGCGTTTCGTGGATTCGAAACATGTGCTCGTGGATTCGAGTGGCGTTCGTGGATTCGAACGTGTGCAGTGGACGTGCAAAATCGGTGGAGCGCGAGGTCCAAGAAATTGAAGGAGGGGTTAAATCCGTGGAGACGGTAATCACCTTGTTATTCTTCTTTTCTTAGGGATTGTTATTGCGTGGACATCCAACCGGTCAGCGCAAGGTCCGAAGAAGCTGAAGGAGGGGTTGAGTCCGTGGAGTCGGTAATCACCTTGTTATTCTTCTATTCTTAGTGGATTGTTATTGCGTGTTGGTCCCGTGGTTTTTCTCCTGGATTGGAGTTTCCACGTAAATCTCGGTGTGCTGTTTTTATTTTCCGCATTGGTTTTTATTTTGCACTGAGATTGAGTTTTTAAGTATTACACCTATTCACCCCCCCTCTAGTTGTTTGATAGTACCTATTTAGATCCTTGTGGATCCTATAAAAACCTACAATTGGTATCAGAGAGGGTTTTAGGTTTATCTATCATGATGGGTGAAAGTGGTAATATTTATAGACCTCCTCTTTTTGATGGGACTAATTATGCTTATTGGAAAGTGCGGATGAGAGCTTTTCTCATCGCAATTGATGAGCGAGTATGGCAATCCGTGGAATACGGTTGGGTGCATCCTGTTGAGGAAGTAGGAAATTCTACTACCCCAAAACCTCGCTCTAGATGGTCCAAAGAGGAATTTGAAAGATCTTCTTACAATGGGAAAGGTATGAACGCTTTATTTAATTCTCTTTCCTCGACTGAGTTCACACGAATTTCCGCGTGTGAAACCGCGAAGGAAATTTGGGATATTCTCAAAATTACACATGAGGGTACTAATCTTGTAAAAATTCAAAAGCTCCAGATGCTTACAAGTCAATTTGACTCTATTCATATGGAAGAGCATGAATTGTTTACAGATTATTACACTAGACTTCAAGATGTAATAAATACATGTGCTAATTTAGGAGAAAAGATCCCGGAGTCGAAAATTGTAAGAAAGATACTTCGGACTCTTCCGGAACGGTTTAGGGCAAAGGTTACCGCCATTGAAACCGTTAGTCATCTGGATGAGATGAGTGTAGAGGAATTAGTAGGTGCTTTGCAAACATATGAGATGACTTTTCCTACTAATCAAGTTTCTTCCAAGTCTTCTTCTAAGCTTACAGGTATTGCATTCAAATCAACAAAGGAAGAAGATAGCGAATCAAGTTCCGACGATGAAATCTCTTTTGCCGATTTTGAAGAACAATTGGCGCGGATCGTAAAGAAATTTCGTCGGAAATTTTGGAAGAATCGAACCGATGGATCTTCATCCACGAAACTATCTAAAGGATCATCGGGTTCTAAATCCTCTTACCTCAAAGGCGTTGCAAAACCTTCTAAAGAAAAAGAAAAAGATGATTTCGAAGGGGAAATCCAATGCTATCGATGCAAAGGCTACGGCCATTTTTCAACGGATTGTCCTTCTAAGAAATCATACAAAAAGAAGGCTTTGCAAGCGAAAACTTGGGACGATTCTACTTCTAATGAATCGACCTCAAGTAAAGAGGAAAAAATCGTTGCTTCTCATGCCTCTCATTTTCCCTCTTCTAATAATTGTTTATCATCTTTAGTCACTGACTCTACTCCTTTGATTTTGTATGAAACATCAACAACCGGCGGAGAGTCATCAAGTGAGGGGGAGTCGGACGAAGAAGAATTCGTTGAGGCATATCAACAACTTCTTAAGGAATCAAAGAAGATGGCCAAGCATATCAAGAAGTTGAGGAAGCAACGACTTGAGAATCAAGACGAGAATCATGCTTTAAAGATCAAACTTCATGATCTCGAGGAGGAACGAGAGCTTTTATTGGATAATAATAAAATCCTCCAGGAAAAGATAAATCAATCGGAAACGATCGTTAATTCCCATATTAACAAGATTGATTTTCTTGAAAAGCAGTTTGAGGAGATTCATGTTACCAACCAAGCTTTGACCAAGCAAGTCCATCAACTTAAATCCGACATACAAAGGATTTCAACCGGTTCGAAGAAACATGATTGTATGTCCGGATTAGGTCAAACAAGCAAGGTTGGTTTGGGATTTAAAAAGAACCAAACTGTGAAGGCTTCAAGTTCCACAACTAAATTGAAAGGAAGAACTTGTCACCTATGTGGACTTGAAGGACATTTGGTGAAGGATTGCCCGAAAAAGAGAAAGAAGAATTCTTCGGCAACTTCATCTACAGAGCGAACTCAACGGACTCAAAAGATACATCAAGTCAAAGGAGTTCACTCAACCCACCAAAGGTCCGAGCCACCACATCAATCATACAAGTGGATCATTGCGAGGCAAAGACCTAAGGTGGATCAACAGTCAAAGCGGACAACCCCCGGCCACAACGAATCAAGACAACCCAAAATCCAGCGATTTTGGATTCGGAAAGGTGATATCTTTCCTTGTCTTAAGTTCTAAATAGCTTATGACTGTATGTAATGCTTTGATTGTTTTTCCTTTCATATTTTTCTGAATCTTTGCATTACATGTTTTTCAATGCTCTTCGTTTTTATACTTTGTTTTTGAACAAAAGGGTTTTTTACTGAACAAGTGCATTGAATAAAAAGGGCTTCACGTTTATTCACTCCAAATTAATTTTATTTGGATTATCAACTTTACTCCATAATCATAATCTTGAAGATACTTCATTATAGAAGTTTTTGATATTATAAGCATTAAATTTTAGAAATCATGTGTGATCTTTAGATGCTTAACCTATCTCGGTTGTGTGAGTTCTTTGTGATAAACATGAGACAACCGATTGACTAAAATTTGGGATTTAATTCTTTCACGTAAGAGACTGCATTCTTACAAGGGTATTGAAATGATTTGCAAAAGATGTGGAAAGAGTTACATCCGAAAGGAGTGTGAAAACTACCACCACATGCTGGAAAGAGCTGCCACCCCGGTCGTCCGGTTTGTGTGTGAAGCTACCACATGTTATGGATGCTTGATTGTATTTTATGAGAAAATCTTTAGTTGAAGCATTTGGAGATTTATATGCAAAGCTCTTATTTTTTGAATAATCTCCTGGTTGGTATAAGGTGGGATAGTTGAAAGATGCTCAAAGAGCCACCCTTAGGTATTTTAGTGCTTATCTCAAATTTGAAAGGGTATGAAATCAAATTGATGTCATTTGGAAATCTCTGTAAGTCATCTTTGTAAATCCGTTACATCTTGATAGAGTTTGGATCTCAAGATTATTTTTGATGACTTGTGTTTGATGAATATGACATGAAAAACGGTTTATAATGTTTTACCTTTATTTTTCATGATGTTGGAGTAAATCTTTTTAATTTTGTGAAATTAATTGGATTGAATGACATCTGTGTGAATTCACTGTTTAAAGCACTTAAATTGATTTCTAAATGGAATACAAATCGGTATTTGAAAAGATTCTAAAATCTGGATTTGTTTTAAGAAATTATTTGATTTTTGCTTTTTGGTACAGGTACGGAATCTGCATTTTTGTTATATACCAGAACTGAGCTTTTATCTCTCTTTCTCTATGAACTAATATTGTTAGTGATTTCCTTTTGTCTAGTATGTTCACTGTTTGATAATTTGTGACAAAAAGGGGGAGAAGAGAAATGACGGAGATGAGATCATCAAGAGAGGATAAACGAAACGAAAATGGAAAAATGGGGGAGAACGGAAAATGATGATCGTATCACAAAGGGGGAGAACATAGATGCTCAAGAACATGGAGAACATGGAAAACATGTTAGAGATGCTCAAGATAGGGGGAGACAAAAAAAAAATTGAAAGAGCAGAAAAACAAAAGAACCAAAAGGAAGACGGATCAAATGTAGGATTGTAATTTCTAACGACTAACGTTTGATTTTGTTTGGAGTTTTGTTTTGCAGGAATTACATCACTTTAAGACTCCAAGTCCTAAGTCATAGAGTATGTTCTAGGACTGTTTGGTTCAAATGTAATTTTGTATTTATTGGATCCTTCACGCAAAGAAAATCAATGTTTTGGTGATGACATTGAGTTTCGATTTTTTGGTTTAAGATGAGTGACTTGAGCGCTTTTATGTATTTTTGGGTTTTGTCACGAAATTGCCAAAGGGGGAGATTGTTACGGCATTTTGGTGTTGGCATATTTCGTGAGTCAAGTCAGTGAGTTGAGTCGGAGTCTTAAAGGGATCAAATTGTCAATCAGCTTTCAAAGACTTAGAGAAGATTCAACAAGAGCTCAAGTTGACACTCAGTGTCTTGAGTCTTGAAGATTGAAGTTGAAGAATTGTGGATCAGTTACATCAATCTCAAGAAGAAAGTATTCAAGAGGATCAGGTATGTTTAACTAAATAATTTTTGTGATCCGAATACTTTCTTATAGTGTAGAAACACTTGGATGAATTTTTAATTGCATAAAAATCAAAAACTGGACATGGGACATGTTCAGGATCCGGATCAGACAATCCAATCCGGATCCCGAAGGGTGATTGTTCATTGGCATTTTCAATCCGGATACTAGGCCATTCCGATCCGGATCCCGAACATGGGACTTTGCTGAATTGCATGAACGATCCGGATCGGACCTTGCAATCCGGATCCCGAACCCTTGGTTTTCTGGAATCGTCAATCTCGTTACGACGATCCGGATCGCAGTAAATCGGATCCGGATCGCCGTCCTGAAAATTTCCAGATAAGGTATGTTTTTGATTCTTATCTCTTTCCAAAGGTTTCTAAACTATAAATAGACATTTAGGGTTTCTCAAAAACGTGGGAGCTACGGCCGATCATTTTATAAAACTCTTGAGAGCAACCCTAGAGGCTAGGTTTTTATCGATCTTCTTTATAGCCTCCTTTAGGTCAATTCGACGGTTCTTCCAAGATCTATCTTTTGTCGAATTGATCTAATCTTTGCTTAGAGATTTCTTCTACGGTTCCTCATTGATAATCTAAGCAAAGGATCACCATCGAAGTCAATATTCTTATCGACTGAGTTTGCGTCGTGGATTCGACGTGGCATCGTGGATTCGGTGTGCTAAAGGCGTTTCGTGGATTCGAAACGTGTGCTCGTGGATTCGAGTGGCGTTCGTGGATTCGAACGTGTGCAGTGGACGTGCAAAATCGGTGGAGCGCGAGGTCCAAGAAATTAAAGGAGGGGTTAAATCCGTGGAGACGGTAATCACCTTGTTATTCTTCTTTTCTTAGGGATTGTTATTGCGTGGACATCCAACCGGTCAGCGCAAGGTCCGAAGAAGCTGAAGGAGGGGTTGAGTCCGTGGAGTCGGTAATCACCTTGTTATTCTTCTATTCTTAGTGGATTGTTATTGCGTGTTGGTCCCGTGGTTTTTCTCCTGGATTGGAGTTTCCACGTAAATCTCGGTGTGCTGTTTTTATTTTCCGCATTGGTTTTTATTTTGCACTGAGATTGAGTTTTTAAGTATTACACCTATTCACCCCCCCTCTAGTTGTTTGATAGTACCTATTTAGATCCTTGTGGATCCTATAAAAACCTACACGCCGCTCGCGCGCCTGCGCCCCGCAGCCACGCGCCCGCGGGTGACCCTCCAGTCCGGGGCCGCCACGTGGCGCGCCCCGGTCCACGCGCCAGCCGTGCGGTCCCGTGGACCGTGCAGCGCAGACCCGTCAATGGGCGGGTGCCACACGTCCCACCGGTCCACCGTGCACCAGTGGCTCACCTCCGTGGACCGAACAACGTGCGCCGGCCCAATCACAGCCCGCCAAGTGTCCCCGCCGGTCCACCGTGCACCAGCGTCGTTTCTCCGTGGACCAGACAGCGTGCGCCGGCCCAATCACGGTCTGCCACGTGTCCTAGGCCGGTCCACGGCTCCCCCCCCTGCACCATTTTGCACAGAAAACTTCCGGGTGTCCGTTTTTGGGCGTCCGGACTCAGAAAAATACAAGTAAATAGCCGCTTTCAAGCGTTTTTTCCGCATTGAATCCAAATACGGCCTCCAATCAGCCTAAAACCACTTCTAAAATTCCGCAAATATAGCCAGAAGACAGGCTCTAACCCAAACCCTCTCTGAGTCTATCCAACACATCCCTTTGACGTGTTGTTGCCTCAACACACCACTAACAGGTGTTCCACATCCCGAAACAGGGGAAAGCCACACGGGGATCTGGGTTACTACAATATGACTCTTCGACTAATGATCATTGTGGGTGGAATGTAGCTTCCCATAAGGTCGGTTGAGCGTGGCTCTCCCGGCTAATGACCGTTGTGAGTAGAGTGTAGTTTTTTATAAAGTCGGCTAAGGCCAGTGAGATCAGTCTCACATCGTCATAACTTCTCACAAGGTTCGTTAAGATTAGTGAGACCAGTCTCACATTGCCTAATACTTATGAGTGCGAAGAAAGTTTTGACCTAAAGAGTATGACATCTCTATGATTTTAAATATAGGATATAATAGAATTTAACTTTTTAATCAGACTATAATATTTTGGACGAGAAGAGAGAAGAGATAAAGAGAATTAAAGATAATAATGCTAGAATACTCCTAGAATAGTTGAATCATTGAAAGTTGACACACTCTTTAGGGTTTATCATTTTTTTGTCACCCTCGTATTAATTCGGCTATAATATTTTGGACAGAGAATCAATAAAGATTATAAATCCTCAGTTCTTCCCAGCCCGCGTGGAGCCTTCTCAAGGCGTCCCGAGCCGACGTGGCATGCTCCCCTTGCTTCCTCTACTTCTATTCATTTGCATTGCACATATTTGCATTGCACATGGGTCCCTTCCTTCCTATTTCTTCTATTTCTTCTATTCATTTGCACATGGGTCCCTTCCTTATTGATGTGCACATGGGCTTCCCCTTTCCCTCCTCTACACATGGGCTTCCCCTTTCCCTCTAACCGGTCCCCCCCTCTACGCGTGTCGTCTTCTCAAAAGCCGAAGCCGGCCCCCACCCCCACCCAACACAAAATATATATAATCCCCCCCTCTCTCTCTCTATATCTCTCTTTCTCTCCCCTTTCCCCTCCATCTCTCTCATCCCTGCTGTCGCCGCCGTCGTCGGAGCCGTGGAGGCAGGCACCCGGGCTGCTACCTCCAAATCCGGGCGTCCTCTCTCTACTGCTGCCGCCGCCGCACACTCGAGCGCACGCGCGCGAGAAGGAACCGCACGCTGCCTGCGCCCGCGGTGGCTGCTGCGTGCGCGCGCGCCTGTCGCTGCCTGCCGGGCCGCGCTCTGCCTCGGCCCAAGCCACGCCCGCGCGCCTGTAGCCCTAGCCCGCGCCCGCACGCCCTGCTCTGCCTGCGCGAACTGCGCCCTGCCTGCAGTCTCGCGCCCCGCGTCCCTGCTTCGGCTGCGCGCCTGCACGACTTGCGCGCTGCCCGTGAGTCCCCCGAGCTTGCAGCCCTTGCGCCAGCAGCCTGCCGCTGCCTGCGCGCTGTTGTAGCCAGCCGCCCGCGCCCACCCTGCGCGCGGTCGGGTGCGGGCCTGGCCAGATGCGTGGGCGATTTTTTTTTTAGTCGGGACGAATTAGGATTGAGTGCTCTGTTTTATAAACTCTCCCAGCAGTGATGACGGAGAATAAAGGGGAAGAACGAACGATGGAATGGGATGTGATATTGTAGGCTGATACTTGTTCAGTTATTTGTTTCAATGGATGGTCCAAATCGTTTTATTCACAGTAATCATGTTGCCCATGTTTTATAGAGAATTACCCCGACGATTTTGCAACGCAAACTCTCAACTTCAATTTTTATACATAATTTTAATTTTTCTTATTTTAATATATTTTATCTAACCAAATTATAAATTTTGTTAAACTGGTAGAATTTTTTCACGATTTTGCAACGCAAACTCTCAACTTCAATTTTTATACATAATTTTAATTTTTCTTATTTTAATATATTTTAGCTAACCAAATTATAAATTTAGTTAAACTGGTAGAATTTTTTCTGTTAAAAAAAAAAAAAAAAAAAAACGAGTCTGCAAATATCACCTCAAGAAGTATACACTGTAATTAGTTATATTATAATTTTTTTAAGAAGCCCTGGAGTCTAAGTCATCGTTTCAGCACATTCACATACGAGAGAATAAACCTCCCACTTCTTGGTCGGTGACTCGAATACTATTAATTTGATTCTTGGTCGGTGACTGGAATACTATTAATTGGATTCTTGGTCGGTGACTGGAATACTATCTAATTGGATTTGGTAGTGTTGGTAGCATTAGAAATCCTTTTATAATTTGCAATTTGAATTACTTCTCCACTTTAAAAAGTGTAAATTTTGTTAGTAATCAACTATTTCCAAGTAATGAAGTTGTTTAATAAAATATTCAATTTCTGATAACTCAAATTAGACAAATGAAAGTTTGACAAGTTGGGAAAATAGCGAAAAAACAAAAAAAGAAAAAAAAAATGAAAAGATCCCATTCAAAAGGGTGTTACTACTTGGACACTTTAAAAAAATTATATTTTACATTTTATTCATCTAAGAGTTGATATATTTTTTACTTATCACTTCATTCATAGTAAAATAATACTCTATTCGTTGAATAAATCGGGTGTGGGATGAACACTTTAAAAGAGATATGGATAGTAATGAAATCTATATATCAAGATAGTGTATATTAACTTTCAAGGAATTCTTAAACTCAATCTCAACTCTACCAAATCCACACATTATTTTGTTTTTGTTGATACTGAGAGTTAATATATTGTATATTGTTCTCATGTGCGGATTTAATAGGACTTGGTTAGCTATTTGAGAACACCATTGCAAAAGGTTAAAAATTAAATGAGTCGCTATATCTAAAGATACCTTGGTTGGACAATCGTCTTGCCTAAAAAAAAATTGCAATAATGGGAAAATCTACACATGTTTTACACACACTCTGATCCATACATGCAAAAAAGAATGTTGTTGTACTAATGTGTACGAATCATTATTTCTTCCTTCTTTTTCCCATTATTCTAAAAATGTAAATCTAATCGTCCATTTTTCATTACTTATTTTCTTCACCAGTTTTTGTTCTCAACTACCATTATTCCCATGGCCATTGCTCAACTTTCTTATATTAAATTACTTGAGGAAATAGCCGAGAAACTAAGCATCGAAAATTCTCAATGTGAGGTGACTTTGGTTTCTAGCGTACATAAAGCTAGAAATTGCACATGTCGGTCCCGTTGTCGAGATTGTGTGTTGCTGGGGTTGGCCATCTCCTGATATCGAGAAAGCAAAGGAAGACGCCATCCGTTTTGCCATTGAAAAAATGAAGTCTGAATTTGATTTGCAAATTAAAGATGTAAATTATGAGGACTATATATTGTACAAAAATATGCACAATGATGCATTACCGTCCAGTATGCGGATTTCTTGACTCGGTTCAATAACCTAGGCCAATAATACAATGTGCTAAAAGATTGTTACGCATCTACTCTTGCTGAGAACGCCAAATTCGTAATTGAGCAAGTACAAATGCGGCATACAATCGATGAGTGCCGTGCGACCATCAACCATCTCTGTCGGAGTTGTTCTGTTTCTACAGCGGATCCATCTAAAGAAGGCTATGCTTCTGAAAGTTAAACTCGCTTTGTCTCTTAGTCACATTTCCTTCTTTCTTTTTACTTATAAATATGGACCTGATTCCTTTCTGTATTAAGGGATTGGGATTGGGAATGGGTATATTTTGGATTTTAAGTTTTACTGAAAATTGTAATACAACTACTAAACTTTGGTGTTCTAAGTAGGCCTACATGGGCCGATCCTTCTTTCGTGTGTATTATCTTTAGAAAGAGGGGATGAATATTTCAAATTATACTTAAACTGAATTCTTAACTCTAAACAAAAGTTCATTTTCGTTGTCTTCAAAAATTCCTGTTTTCCCGTGTCTTTTTTATTTGTTCAATTATTTTTTCGACCTGTGATGATGCAATACATGATGTCATTTTTTTTATTGTGTTTTCCTCTTATTCAGTACATTGCACAAACAATACTGTTATATTTCGTATTTATCTCATAAATAATTTACTATGAAGGTTATAAACAAGCATTAATATTTCCCTATATTATTGAAGATAATTACAAAAAGTATCCGCATTAATTTCTACATCAGAATGGGGTAAAACATAAAGAACTAAGCTGATCACACAGAGTAAAAGGTAGTATGTTCTTCGGTTCATATTTTCTTATAGCAATGATGATAATGCAGAAGAAACCAACTTAATTTGAAAGGCCAACTGTTTGGGCAACCAGTTGGAGATGATTGTTGAGTATGCTGAAGTTTATTTACTCGCAAAGTAATTTTGGGATAATCTATATTCTTCACTACTCTGCGGTTGCTCTTCTCTGTTTGCTTCTCTTTTGCCTCCCGCATGGTGTACATCATGTCCCGCATCTCGCACTGATCCCATCTCTCCCCTTGCCCTCTTTCTTTCCTATTCAGCCTTCAATAGCCTGCTCTTTAAGCAACCAGTTGGAAGTAATTGGAGGTTTTATTAGGGTCAATTCCGTGGAAAATTAGTTATGCTTCTAGACTCGCATGATTACCTGCATATTTTCTTAGCCAAAAGAAAAAAAAAAAAATGACCACTTCATGTGGGTTAGTATGTTCTTTTTTTTTTTGTTTAAGTATTCTTATCCTATAGTCTATCCTAACAGTTGGAGGTAGCTCAAGTTCAGTTACTATGCGACCAATATGGTAATATGGCCGCCCTGCGCAGTTGAGACTGTAGTGTGCAAGTTAAGGCGGCATCAAAGGGCAAGCTATGTTTAACTCCTTTTCTTTTCTTTTTTTGCCTATTAAGTGTGAGGTCCTGGAATCCCCCGCGTAGGGTTGCTGGTTGTTGGGCAGCTTTCGGTCGCTGTTGGGGGTGTTGGTGCGCGTGTTGGGGGCCCAGAAATGGATTTGTGATGCAATTTGGGATTTGCTTGCATCACTGGAGGCCTGCGTGGGTTGCGCGCAAATTGGACACAAGTGGTGGACTTCGGGCTTAAATTGAGACCCCGTGGGAAGTTGGAGGACCCCTCGGGTGTTTAGAAGTGATTTCGCGCGATTCAGATGTCAAAATTAGACTCCGGGTGAAGTCCGGATAAAAGTTTACCTCTCCGGTCGCCTTCGGGAATTTTTAGAGTTGGAATTTGGCAAATCGGACTTTAAAAATGGACCCGGCGCAAAAATCGGATCGAGTAGGCATTTGGCAAATTTTCGGGCGAGAATTTGGAGAAATGGACATCGTTTTTGGATTCAGCGCGCGAAATCGCTAAGAATGGACTATTTACTTGGTTGATTTGGAGCCCGGTAGGCATGCGCGTTTTTCGAGACAACGCGGCACGCAAACCGAGGCGGCGTGGCACGGATCTTGAAGCGGCGCGGGTCCCGAGGCGCAGCACAGGGCTCGAGGCACGCAGCAGGCGCGTCAGGTGCGCAGGGACGCGCACCTCCTGCGCGGGCCACGTGGGGGCCGCCACGTGGCGGACCCCTGTTGGCGCCCGCGCGGGCGCTGGGGCGCACGCCCGTGTCACGGGCGCGTGTCCCGCGCCTGTGGGCCGCGCGGTGTCACGCGCCCGTGTGGCGCGTGGACTGCGCGGCCGCGTGGCGCGCAGAGGCGCGGCCACGTGGCCCGCCTTGGCCTTGCCTGGACCTGGTGCACCCGAGTGGGTGCGGTGGACCGTCGGGTGCACCGTGCACCGCGGGCCGTGGACCACCTTCTCCCCTCTCCCTCTTTTTCCTCTTCTTCTTCCTCCCCGCAAGCCACCTTCTTCCCTTTCTTTCTTTCTTCTGCACCCGAGAGCGAGAGGGAGTGAGGGAGGAGGTTGTGGGAGTTGGCGTTTCGCGTCGCGGGCCTCGTGGAGCGCGCGAGGCTTCCGATGGGGGCGTTGCGGCGACGGCGGCGCAGTCGGGTAGGTCCCGTGTGTTGGTTTTACTGTATTTTTGTACAGTTTTTGGGGCGATCTTTTGGACTGTAATTAACCCTCTTGCTCTTTTCTGTGTTGGGCACCGTGCATCGTTTTGCGTGCGGACTCCGGCACCGTGCACCGTTTTGCGTGCGGACTCCGTTTTGTGTGCGGACTACGGCACCGTGCACCATTTTGCGTGCGGACTCCGTTTTGCGTGCGGATCCTGGCACCGTGCACCATTTTGCGTGCGGACTCCGTTTTGTGTGCGGATCCTGGCACCGTGCACCGTTTTGCGTGCGGACTCCGGCACCGTGCACCGTTTTGCGTGCGGACTCCGTTTTGTGTGCGGATCCTGGCACCGTGCACCGTTTTGCGTGCGGACTCCGGCACCGTGCACCGTTTTGCGTGCGGACTCCGTTTTGCGTGCGGATTCCAGCACCGTGCACAGTTTTGCGTGCGGACTCCGGCGCCGTGCACCGTTTCACGTGCAGACTTCGTTTTTGGTGCGGACTCCGGCAGCGTGCTCCGTTTTGCGTGCGGACTCCGGCGGCGTGCTCCGTTTTGCGTGCGGACTCCGACGGCGTGCCCCATTTTGCGTGCGGATTGCGTGGAGGCCAATTGCAAGTGTCTACGAGCAATTGGTGGCAAATCGAGGTGGGTGGCCTTATCTCCAAGTTTTATGGACTGTACAGTATTTCTACTGATGTAGGACTATGCATGATAGTTTATTTCATTGTGTAGTATGCTAGATTGTAGGAATTGTTATTCCTTTTATTATCTGTTAATATAGTTATTTGGAACTTGACCTAGCACCCCCGTCATATGTTGTATGTGTAACCAGACTAGTAGAAAACCCTCACTTGGGCTAGGGTTATTTATGCTTAGACATCCACACTGTACCTTCATCCCTGGACATAGTGTTTTCTCGCCCGGGTAGTGGGCCGAGAGGTCGGGACTTGCTTTTAGTGTGGGATGCTTTTACACTCTTGCCTGGGAGCAGAGTGGAGTCTGGTAGTGGTACTGGGTTGCTTATCTGTGCCGGGAGCCGTTTGGGTAAACGGTAGTCCCGGGAGGTCTTGTTTCCCTGTTGTGCCGTCGTGGAGGGAGCCGTTGCGCAGACGGCAGTCCCGGGCCGTCGAGTATCTTCCGGTCCGTCTTGTTGGGAACCGTTGGGGTTGACGGTGGTCCCAGGTCGTTGAGTGTTGTCCGACCTGTTTTGTTACCCTGAGTTCTGGGTCGTTCCTGGCAGTGGAGTATCTCCAGCCAGTGAGCCTTGTGCTGCGAGCCGTTGGAGAGGCTAGTGTCTCGTGTTTCGAGTTAGCCGAGCAGCTGAGTCGTCGAGAGTGCTCCGACTGTTGTGCGAGGTATTTGGGGATCTTGAGCCCTACCGTTCTGAGAGTGAGCGTGGATTTTGACTAGCCTGCATATGCCAATGTTTGATACTCTATGCCGCGCCGTTCTACTCAGTTGGAGTCGCGTCCTGAGATGCCGCTGTGGATACGATGGTTGGCCTGTTGAGGCAGTTTTCCGCAGTTGAGGCAACGATGGGCCTGTTGAGGCAGTTTTGCGCGAGGGATGAGTTAGTAGGACAGGACGCCCCACGTAAATCCCGTCCTCATGCGGATGTGTGGTAGTGGGCAGGAGCGTTCCTAGTCGACGGGCGCAGGCTTGACTGGACCTTTGAGGTAGTCAGTTCGTTTGGGTCGATTGAGCACCTTGGGTGCGAGTGGTCTCTTTTACTTTCATCTGTTCCACTTTTGAGTGTCTAGGTAGAGGCATGGTAGCTGTAGAGTAGTTCCAGCTTTTCTTTCAGATTTCTTTGCCTGTTATCTTTTGCCTCTAGTAGACTTAGTGGGCAGACCGTTGGGCTTGTTGACGGTACCCACTGAGAACTACTGTGGGAAGTAGTTCTCACACCCGTCGTGGTGTCTTTTTCCCCAGGAACATCTCCTCCTGTTCCTGTTGCTCCAGTTGCTGATCCTTCTGACCGAGGCGAGGGAGTCGCGAGCTAGTTCCCTACCCGTCATTGGAGTGTAGCGGTACCCCTTCAGAGGAGAGCTTCAGTAGATTAGTTTTCTTCTTTTTCCTCTGTTGAGAGATCTTTGTTGTGAGGTATAGAGTTGTACTTTATTTTACAGTTTGAGAGACTGTTGTAGTGAGGATATTCTTGTATCGAGAGTCTGTACACTGATGTATTCATTGGAGATACCTCCCTTTTGAGTTTTGTATCAGAGTACTTTGTTTATGATAGTATTTGGGGAGATGGATATTGTATTATTTTCAGTTGTACAGTGTTTGGACTTTAGTTTTAGTAGTCTACTTTCAGCTCTCTGATATCTGTATACTGTAGTTGATTCTTCCTGCAGGTTAGACGCTTCGTCTGTACGGCAGTTTCCGTACAGATGGCGGATCTGTTGGCGAGCCCGGGTGGCAGTTTCCACCCCGGGGCGTGACAGATTAGAGTGGTATCAGAGCCTAGGTTGTAGGTCGTGGTGGACTTAGAAACCCTAGGCTTGTGGTTGGATATTAGGATGACTACGTGAGAGTCGTGACTTTAGCGAGAGTCCTGATTGAGTTTTTACCTCTCCCAAGAGACGGGATGAGAGTTTGGCATGTTTATTCTCCTAAATCGATTATGTTGGTTGCAGACAACATAATGCTATGGATTGGATGACATGTCTTAGACATTCGCTGGATTGGGTCGTATGGTTGTTGTGTCCTGACGTTTGTAGTTGTGCAGTGGATTGCGATACCCCTGAGACGTCGTGTTGTGAAAAGGACACACCCCTCCCTGGCTGAGTTACCAGGAGGGCGTTTTCCCTGGCTGAGTTACCAGGAGGGCGTTTTCCCTGGCTGAGTTACCAGGAGGGCGTTTTCCCTGGCTGAGTTACCAGGAGGGCGTTTTCCCTGGCTGAGTTACCAGGAGGGCCTTTTCCCTGGCTGAGTTACCAGGAGGGCATTTTCCCTGGCTGAGTTACCAGGAGGGCGTTTTTCCTGGCTGAGTTACCAGGAGGGCATTTTCCCTGGCTGAGTTACCAGGAGGGCGTTTTCCCTGGCTGAGTTACCAGGAGGGCGTTTTCCCTGGCTGAGTTACCAGGAGGGCGTTTTCCCTGGCTGAGTTACCAGGAGGGCGTTTTTCCTGGCTGAGTTACCAGGAGGGCATTTTCCCGGCTAAGTTACCAGGAGGGCGTTTTCCCTGGCTGAGTTACCAGGAGGGCGTTTTTCCCTGGCTGAGTTACCAGGAGGGCATTTTCCCTGGCTGAGTTACCAGGAGGGGCATTTTCCCTAGCTGAGTCACCAGGAGAGCGTTTTTCTCTGGCTGAGTTACCAGGTAGATAATTATCACTGGCCGAGTTACCAGATGGATAATTATCACTGGCCGAGTTATCAGATGGATAATTATCACTGGCCGAGTTACCAGATGGATAATTATCACTGGCCGAGTTACCAGATGGATAATTATCACTGGCCGAGTTACCAGATGGATAATTATCACTGGCCGAGTTACCAGATGGATAATTATCACTGGCCGAGTTACCAGATGGATAATTATCACTGGCCGAGTTACCAGGTGGATAATTATCACTGGCCGAGTTACCAGATGGATAATTATCACTGGCCGAGTTACCAGATGGATAATTATCACTGGCCGAGTTACCAGATGGATAATTATCACTGGCCGAGTTACCAGATGGATAATTATCACTGGCCGAGTTACCTGATGGATAATTATCACTGGCCGAGTTACCAGGTGGATAATTATCACTGGCCGAGTTACCAGATGGATACTTATCACGGCCGAGTTACCAGATGGATAATTATCACTGGCCGAGTTACCAGATGGATAATTATCACTGGCCGAGTTACCAGATGAGTAATTATCACTGGCCGAGGTATACCAGATGGATAATTATCACTGGCCGAGTTACCAGATGGATAATTATCACTGGCCGAGCAACCAGTAGATGGATGCGTGCCCCTGGCCGAGTTGCCAGGTGGGCGCTGCCCTGGCCGAGTTACCAGGAGGAATTTTTCCCTGGCCGAATTACCAGGAGGATACTTTCCACTGGCGATCTACCAGGGGCGATGCCCGCCATTGAGTGGCGATGCCGGCCCAGTGGAGTGGCGATGCCGCCCAGTGAGGGGCGATGCCGCCCAGTGAAGAGGCGATGCCGCCCAGTAAGGGTGATGCCGCCAGTGAGTGGCGATGCCGCCCAATGAGTGCGCGATGCCCGCCTAGTGAGTTGCCGACCGGTTTGGCATGTGAGGCGATTTTTTTCACCTCGGCCCAGAGTTATACCCAGGTGGTTATTTTAGTGAGATTGAGATGACCCGACAGGACGCCGAGATTTGATGGCGTCGACTTCGTCCTGATGGACTTACCGGAGGCGTCTCCAGCCGTGAGTTGCTTGTTGACATAGTTTCCCGCTTTGACGAGAGGGACCGAATCCCTGAACGGTAAAGGAGCGAAAACTTCGATAGACTGAGCCTAGGGTCTGTTCTTGTTTGGTTGGGGTTCTAGGCACCGGTCTATCGGAATTTTTGGATCTTTGCCGCGTCAGTCGGTTCTTCTCGCCTATAAGTGGGGGTGTTGCTGTGAGTTGAGTCGTTGAGGGTTCTCCGACATAGCTGTGAGAGTGCTAGGGCATTTGCATTGATGTATGGGCTAGAGATAGGACCTTTAGCTTGTGCTCGTGAGGTTCAGATACCTGATCACGTGTTGACATAGATGGGAGTTATTGGTCCTGCCCAGTGCAGTTGGGGCCCTGGTTTTTGCCTGGTTGATCTTTTGGCCCTTCCTCAGCTCCGGGTTTTCGAGGTAGTGTTGGGTATAGGACTGTGAAGATCTGAGGCCTTGATGCTTGAGTATACCACACCGTTGATACACGGTGGTGATGCCACACCGTTGATACACGGTGGTGATGCCACACCGTTGATACACGGTGGTGATGCCACGCCGTTGGTACACGGCAGGTGATTGCCACGCCGTTGATACACGGCAGTGATGCCACACCGTTGATACACGGTGGTGATGCCACACCGTTGATACACGGTGGTGATGCCCCGCCGTTGGTGCACGGCAGTGAGGCCACGCCGTTGTTACAACGGCAGTAATGCCACGCCGTGGGGTGCACGGCAGTGATGCCACGTTGTAGGTACACAACGGTGAGAGTCTTTTGGATGTTTCGGACTTTTGACCGCGAGTTGGGCATCAGCTTTATGATCGCCTTGTGAGCCAGTTTTCAGTCCCGTTCACCGACGGTTTGGTCCCCGTTAGGGTTTTCTTTATGATTTGGGGATCGACTTCGAACCGTGGGTCCGTTGGGGTTATAGCATGT
>CM055060.1:45704269-45738013 GCA_029204045.2 Tillandsia leiboldiana | reverse complement strand
CCGCTAAATGTATTTCCGCTTCGGCAGTCGAGAGTTGCTATGCAATTCTGCTTTTACTGTGCCATGCAACAAGGCAATGGCCAAGATAGAAGCATGCACCACTCGTGCTTTTCCGATCATCCACTGATCCTGCCCAATCGGCATCTGAGTATCCAACAATATCCAGACTGTGTTCCCATAGGATACCAAATTCCGAAATTAATTGATCCTTTGATGTACCGGATGATCCGTTTCACACCGCTTTCAGGTGAACCTCCTTTGGTGCTGATTGATATCTCGCGCAAATCCCAACACCAAAAAGATATATCCGGGCGACTAGCCGTGAGGTAAAGTAGACTTCCAATCATACTTCGATACAGTTTCTCGTCTACATTCTCACTTTGTGATTCACTTCCAAATCCCTTGTGGCTAGTTCCCATTGGAGTTGGAAAATCTTTACAATTTTCAAGATCAAACTTTTTAACCAACTCCATTGCATACTTGGATTGACTCAAGTGAATACCTTCATCATTTTGTTTAATTTGCAATCCAAGGAAATAAGTCAATTCGCCCATCATGGACATCTCAAATTCGCTTTCCATGGTCTCCGCGAATTTAGAAGCATCATTATCTCTTGTTGCGCCAAATACTATGTCATCGACATATATTTGTGCTACAATGAAATTGTTTTGATAATGCTTCACAAAGAGAGTCCTGTCAGCTCCCCCTCGAGTATAGCCCTTCTCCAAAAGGTTCTTTGTTAACCTTTCGTACCATGCTCGCGGTGCTTGTTTCAGACCGTAAAGAGCCTTTTTCAAACGAAAAACATGGTTAGGTTGTTTATGATCTACAAAACCTTTCGGTTGAGCCACATAAACTTCCTCATTTAAAAACCCATTTAGAAAAGCGCTCTTAACGTCCATTTGAAATAATTTGATTTTAAAATGACAAGCAATAGCAAACAGTATACGAATGGACTCGAGTCTAGCTACAGGGGCGAATGTTTCGTCAAAGTCTATACCTTCTACTTGAGAGTAGCCTTGAGCAACTAATCGTGCCTTGTTCCTGATGATAGTACCATCCTCATTTTTCTTGTTCTTGAAGATCCATTTGGTACCTATCACATTGTGTTGCTGTGGAGGCTTCGTTAATTCCCAGACTTTGTTTCGCTCAAATTGATGGAGCTCTTCCTGCATTGCTTTAATCCAGTAGTCATCCTGAAGAGCTTCATCTATGTTCTTTGGTTCGATTAAAGATACGTAGCAAGCGAATCCACAAACCAACTGCCTCCGAGTTCTGACTCCTTCTTGTGGATCTCCAATAATATTCGATTCCGGATGATCCTTGGAGATTCGTAATGTTTGTTGAAACGGAGTACTCGGAGATACATGAGATGATTCCTGCACATCAGATAAACTAGAAGAGCCATTAGATGCATCATTAATATTGGAAGTATTGTTATGAGAAGATGCAACGGCAGGAGAATCATCATCAAGAGAGATATCGAGGGTAGATTTTTCAGATGCAAAGTGAAAAGCTTCATCTACTTTAACATTTATAGATTCTACGATCGTCTTAGATTCCAAGTTAAATACTCGATATGCTCTACTATTAGTAGAATACCCCAAGAAAATTCCTTCGTCACTTCGTGAGTCAAACTTTCCAAGGTTTTCACGGTCACGTAAAATGTAACACCGACTCCCGAAGATGCGAAAATATTTGATGTTGGGTTTTCTACCACACCATAGTTCATATGGTGTATTTAACGTTCCCGGGCGCAAGAACACACGATTAATGACATAGACAGCGGTGTTCACAGCTTCAGCCCAAAAATGTAGCGGTAAATTCCGGCTATGAAGCATCACACGCGCCATCTCTTGAACAACCCTGTTCTTGCGCTCGACAACACCATTCTGTTGAGGTATATAGGGTGCAGAGAATTCATGCTTAATACCGTTTGAAGTACAAAAGTCAATGAATTTTGAATTAATGAATTCTCCACCTCTATCACTTCTAACACGAATGATCTTTTCATTCTTTTCAATCATAATACGATGGCAAATGTCGTGAAAAGAATCAAAAGTATCAGCTTTCTCTTTTAAAAATGCTACCCAAGAATACCGAGAGAAATCATCAACCAATAAAAAAATATACCATTTACCTCCCAAAGATGGTTGACGGGTCGGCCAAAAGAAAAAGAAGAAAAGAAAATAGTCTACATAAACTACACAAGATTTAATCGTAGAACGATTAAAGACAAGGAGGGGTTTCACCTTTGCATACCCAAACCTTTTGAGTTTTGGAGTATGTTGGCAATGGTTGAGAAGTTTTCCTTGATGAAGACGTCTTGCATGATTGGTCTTTTTCTTTTGTCATCGTCTTATTTGAAGTACTACCAATGTCCTTTTCTTTAGGAAAATCCTTCTTTGAATTCCGGGGAGTGAACTTATTGGTAGTAGTTGCAAGATGTGGTTGATTTGATCTTTGAGCTCCAATCTTGCAATTTCTTTCAATGTGCCCTGCAAAATTACAACGAAAACATACCTTTGTGCTTGACGATTCTAAAGAGGATGAAGTAGGTTGGTTGTCGTTGTTTGTCTTGAATTCCGGTGTCGGAGGAGGAGATACCGACTGAGGCACAAAAACTGTCCCAACCGAACTAAAATTGTCTTCAGTTCGATTGTATCCGAGGCTGAACTTGTTTGTTTGACCAAGACCAAGAAGTTTATCCAACTTACTCCTTCCAAAAGAAAATTGCTGTAAGTTATCCTTGAGTTGGCAAATGGTCTCTGTCATTTCCGATTTTTCCCGTCGGGCCTCGCCGTAGAGCTTCAAGAAATAGTTCGCTTTGTTCACCATATCTATATAGTTCTTCTCGAGTTGCTCATTGGACTCTTGAAGGGAAACATTTGCCTTTATCAGATTATCCCTTTCCACTTCAAGATCGGTCGAGAGAGAAGTTACCCTTTTTACTTCTTCTTCGAGATCCTGCAATCTCCCTCTCAACCCCTTGTTTTGCTTAGCCGGTTTCTTTAAAATCCCGTAAAGATCTGTGATAGGCTAGAGCAAAATCTTCACCTTCCGAATCATCCGATTCATTGTCCGTTGCATTCTTTTCAACAGTGGAGTTGGACAACGACTCGGATGTACTTGCCATAAAGCACATGAAGGGTGAAGATACGGACGCGTGGAATGCGGTGGAGCTCTTTTCTTCATCACTCGAAGACGACTCATTTGACGTTGAGTTGTCATCCCAAGTGACGACTTGCATCGCCTTCTTCTTTGCCGGATACTTGTTAGGACACTCCGTTGCAATGTGGCCGTAGCCTCGACATTTGAAGCATTGTAGTTGTCCTTCTGAACTTTTCTTATCCTTTGAGAAGTTCTCTTGCTTTCTTGACGTGTAACTTGAAGTACCCTTGCCTTTGTTCGACTTTCCGAAGGATGGAGATTTGCTTGAATTGCCCCTTCGAAAGTTGCGGCGAAACTTCCTTGTCAAGAGAGCGAGCTGCTTCTCAAATTCCTCCATAGAAAGGTTCTCGTCATCGTCTGAGGATGATGTATCCGCGTCTTCTTCCTTAGTTGTTTTCAACGCATAACCTGAAGACTTAGAAGTGGATGCCTTTCCAGAAGAATTGTTAGTAGCAAATGTCATTTCATAAGTTTGTAATGAACCAACTAATTCTTCTACACGTATTTCGTCCGGGTGTTTAATAGTTTCAATGGCAGTAACCTTTGGGCGAAATCGTTCAGGAAGAGTTCTTAAGATCTTTCTTACAATCTTAAATTCTGGAATCTTCTCTCCCAGGTTAGCACATGAGTTTACGATATCTTGCAATCGTGTATAGTAGTCCGTGAAAGATTCATTTTCTGCCATCAAGATAGAGTCAAACTTGCTCGTAAGCATTTGCAGTTTCTGAATCTTCACGAGGTTAGTTCCCTCATGTGTAACCTGAAGAACATCCCAGATTTCTTTCGCAGTCTCACATGCCGAGACGCGAGAGAATTCAGTTTGAGATAAGGCATTAAAAATAGCATTAATTCCCTTGCCATTGTAAGAAGATGAATCTAACTCTTCCTTGGTCCATTTCGACCTAGGTTTTAAGGTGCGAACATCACCAATAAATTCAGTTGGATTAGACCATCCTAATTCAATTGATTGCCACACCCGTTCGTCGATGGAAATTAAAAAGGCTTTCATCCGCACTTTCCAGTACGCATAATTTGTTCCATCGAAGAACGGGGGTCGGTTGATGTTTCCACCTTCAACCATTGTTTACAACCCTATTCCCTCTCTGATACCACTTGTTGGGTTATATGTAATAAGGATCTAAATAGGAGAAAAAACACCTAGAGGGGGGTGAATAGGTGTAAACGTATAAACACTCAAAAATCGTTGCGATAAAAACCCAATGCGGAAATAAAAATAATACGCAAGATTTTTACGTGGAAAACTCCATCACCGGAGTAAAAAAACCACGGGACCGATAACACGGCAGAAATCCACTAGAATTAAAACACGTACAAGGTGATTTACCGTACACACTTACGACTCAACCTTTTCCATACGCTCCTAGAGGATCTTCTCCGCTCGCTCCGCGACGCTTCTCGAATCCACGATCTGCGCCCAACGCCGAATCCACGGCGTCCAACGTCGAATCCACGACGTCCGACCGAATCCACGGTCTTCACCCAATAGCACCCTTCGAATCCATGAACGTGCCTCGCTCCGAATCCACGAGAGCGGTTGAACCTTGAATCCACAAGGACACGCGAATCCACGCGCCGATTTTTAGGGTAAATCATTGTTTTTGGTGGTGATGATCCGCCGAATACTTAGATCAAAGATAGATCGGAAATACCATCTAAGTATTCATTAGTTTGATTCAACTCAAGATGTGAGTATGAAAACCTAGAATCAAACTAATCAATATAGATGAAGAAACATAGAGTATTCTCTAATGATTTCCTTTCTTCTCTATATATAGATCTAGAGCCGTATAGAGCCGTATATGATGATATATGAAAATGACGGCTATTTGATTTTCGGCCTCTTTTTGGATTAACCCTAGAAAATGAGTCATAGGGTCTATTTATAGGTTAGAAACCCTAGGAAGGAGATAAGAATAAAAAACCTAACATTTCTGGAAATTTTACGGACGGCGATCCGGATCGGATTAGCTGTGATCCGGATCGTCGTAACGAGTCAGGCAATTCCAGAAAAACGAAGGTTCGGGATCCGGATCGAAGTGCTTGATCCGGATCGTTCATACAGTTCACCAAACATCAACGTTCGGGATCCGGATTGCGAAGCCTGATCCGGATCGTTCAAGGAAGATGGTAAACTCAGTGTTCGGGATCCGGATCAAGAGAGGCTACGATCCGGATTGAACTGGTGTATGAACGAACCACCTTCGGGATCCGGATCGAACAACCTGATCCGGATCCTGAACATGTCCCAAGTCCAGTTTTTGATTTTTATGCAAAGAAAGATTCTTCCAAGTGTTTCTACACTACAAGAAGTATTCGGATCACACAAAATCTTTAGTTAAACATACCTGATCCTTTTGAATTCTTCTTTCTTGAGATTGAGTTAAATGATCCAACTTTTCTTCACCTTCAATCTTCAAGACTTGAGACTTTCACGAAACTACGCCAACTCAAATTCCGTAACACAGAGAATCTTCACCCTCGCCTTCAACAGAATCAGACAAAAGAGTAAGTATGTTAGCCATGTGCTTTTGCAGATATGATAATTGATGAGCTTCTTCGTCTGTTTTTGAAGGCATAAAACGACGGTTGTTGCTCCGGACAAGAGCTTCTTCTTGAGTGAGATTAACATGAATGATCTGCAGTAACCTAAAAACACTAAGGACTGCTCTAAGGAAAAGAGTACAATTCAGCAAAGCGTTTAAAAGCACTGACCTGATTCCCATTGTATCTAATAACAATGTTCTTGTGCGTAAAAAGGAAATGCTTATTTTCATTTTTTCTGTCAGTCTCTCCAACAAACCCTGTTGGAAGTACATAGAGACTAAAACAGTCAATAACAACAACTCAAAAGAAAAACTAGAGAACTGCATAAGGCATGAAAATGCTACAGATGCATACCCCATAAAGGCAAATCATCTGGGTCATCACCACAGCAAGATTGGAAGGAATGGACAGCCATCATGTTATATAAGTATGTCAGAGAGAATTGCCCATATAAACACTATCTCAAACATCCACAAAAAGTTAATACTGTAATTAAGAATATGGCCAATGACATACCTATGAAAAATTAAAACCAATACGAGCTCTCAATAGCATCTGTGAAATCCATAGCCTTCATAGCATCAAGTTCAATTGTACAACCAGCGCCTCCTTCTCCGCGAGGAACTCCTTCGGGTCATCAAGCACCACGGGCTTCAGCTGTGCCAACTTCGTAAAATTGAATTAAAAATGTCACTTGAATTAAAAATGTAAAATTGAGCATATAATTACCTTCGGTTTGAGGGGATGATGTAGTCGGCACTCCTCGACTAGAAGAAGGTGGTGGTGCGGTCGGCACTCCATATAATCCAACAATTATCTTTAATTGTTCATTAAATTCAGTTTGTAGTTGTGCCTTAATGCGTCCTTCAATTTCTTCAATTTCTTCAATTTTCTTTTTGAACCTCTCATCTCTTTCAATTTTCTCCCTTTGTACTCTCTCTTCAATTTCCACTCGAGATTGCTTCAATTCTTCTTTCAAGACATCAATTTGCCTCTCAATATACTCTTCAGATGCTTTGATTGTCAAATTCTTAGCACTTAGTGGCTTAGGTCCACATCCTAAACCACGAGCATATCCAGAACGTGCACCAAAAGTTTGTGTTAAATGCTCTTCTATTGATAATGGAGGACCACCTAACTCTTCTTGTGACTGTGATACATGCTCAAATTGATCCTGCATTCAATAAAATACATTTGTAACAAGAAACATTTATATATTTGCATGAAATATGTTCTTTTTCACTAGTCTAAGCATATAAAACCAAAGTTCGAACTAGAGATGTGTTATGAAATAAGGTTGTTGTACCAGAGCATTTTGAGCTTTAGCAGAACACCATGTCCCATTAGTTCTTCTTTGATGTGTAGCCTTCCAATATTCAACCAAATCAGGATCATCCTCAGTTCTTGGATCTCTCTGCAATTAAAAATTAGAAATATTACATCATAAAATGGATATAGTATAAAAATATATCAATAAATTAACTTAATTAACAAAATCACCCTATCATGTAGAACAGAAGCAAATGATTTTCTGCCACAGATTGAACTGGTTGATTGTTTGGCTCGATTTGCTTTATTTCGCTCCGACATTCTCTACAAGAAATTAAATATGGTTATATTTGAATATAAGAATAATCCTTCTAAACTAATAGATATATGTATAAAAAAATTTAACTACCTTAAATGGTTCAGAGCCAAAGTATTCTACTAAAGATGCCCAATCAGATTCTGAAATATCATCTGGACAATTTTGAAGCCTTTCCTCATCTGTCTCAAATTGTTTATAATGGAGATGCTTGCGATGCCTCCAATCTCTATACAAATGATTTAAATTGGACATGACTTCATTTCTAAAGCCATCAAGGCCGTTGTATTTTTCCTAAAAAGTAGTAAGATAAAAATTGAACAAAAAACCAAAGTATTAAGATAAAAAATGGTAACAAGAAGCATAATGCTATGATAAAGGAAAACTACAGGAAAAGATCATACCATTAAATGATCCCACATCTGATCTTTATAATGTGTCGGCACTTGAGCCCATTTCTGAACATTAACTGGTGCATATTGTCGCAACACCACTCCCATTTCTGTTACGAATTCCGTTAACGCTTGACCGCCCACAGCTCGACCCAAGCGCTTTGATATGTGCACTTCGCCTTTAGAACCCTCCTTTCTCTTTTTCGCATTTGGATTTGTAGTAGGCCCCCTACCTCTCTTCTTGGCTACAACATAATGTATAGCAAATTTAGTATAAGATAATGAAAAGTGATGCTCTACTTATATAGAATGTAATTAATAATAATAATTAATTATATGATAAAACCTGTAGTGTTAATGTCTGGAGGAGCA
This sequence comes from Tillandsia leiboldiana, assembly GCA_029204045.2. Lineage (NCBI taxonomy): Eukaryota > Viridiplantae > Streptophyta > Magnoliopsida > Poales > Bromeliaceae > Tillandsia > Tillandsia leiboldiana. The sequence goes on along the minus strand of CM055060.1, from coordinate 45,729,928 downwards.
ACAATTGGAGATAATGGCTGCTCAATTATAGTTGAAGGAGAATCTTGGAATACATGTTCCCCTTCACTGATTGGTGGAGTAGGTTCTGATCTTTGAGATTGTGATCTAAGCCATGGCATTTCAGGTTGAAAGCCCACCGATGCTTTAGAAGTCTTCCTTTCCCCCACCATTGCCTATCAATCATATTGCATAATCAATTATTCACATAAACATGAAATATTAAGAAGTCAAAGCAAGCTTAACAAGTATTATCACTAAACACAAATTAAAATTTGCAAGAATAAATAATAAATAATAAATTATTACCTGAGAACAAGATAGGTCAAGTTTCGTTCAAAAAATTGCTATCATCACTATTACAGTTTAAGAGGTCCTTTTCGTGCGCAGTTACATTGATATTGACCTCACTTACAATCTCATGTATATTATCTCTAGCCATCTCAAAATTATTTAAATCATCCTGATCGCTATCGCCATCAAATCTATAGAAATTACCTATAGTCTCATTTTCTTGAATTTGTATTGCTGTAGAATTCTCTTGATTAGTAGCACTATTTTCTATGCTAGGCTCATCATAAAGATCCCGAGGTTGTGTCTTGATAACAACTAACCATTTAGAATCCTTTATATCTTTGGCATAATATACTTGTTGAGCTTGTGAAGACAATATATATGGATCAGTTGTATTAGTGGACAATTCACGATCAGCATTAACTAAGAAAAAACCATTTTCGTCCTCCTTATATCCACGACCGCAGTTGTACACATCCCACCAATGACATTTAAATAAAGCAACCTTTTTTGATCCTTGGTATTGCAGTTCAATGATATCTAAAATTTGCCCATAGTATTCCTTGTTGATTAGACCATCATCTCCCGGAACAAATACCCCACAATTTTGTGTCTTCAAAAATTTCTCATGCTCTTTTGTGTGAAATCTGAAACCATTAATTAAATATCCAAAATATTTATTCACTCGCTTATCTGGACCTCGGGCTAGATATAATAGATCTTGTGATACTGTTTTATCTTGGTTATCGAACATCTCCGCTATTTTAGCTTGAAACCAAGCTAAAAATTGTTCTTCGTGCCGCCGCTCTACATCACTATTGTATTTTTTGCGAACCTCTTCAATATGTTCCCTACGCATTAAATTATCAAGTTGATATTAGAAAGTAAAAAAAAAAAATCATCCAAATTAGAACCACTAATGAATTTAAATCCTTACCTAATATAAGGTAAAACTTCTTCACAATTTTTTAAAACAAACATAGTTGCCCGCTTCCAATCAGAAATAGTTAGTTGCTCATTTTTGGAATTACTTAGAGGGGAACCACGTTGGGAAAAAATTGTCAAGCTGGAGTTGTTTTCCGTCAGATCACCCTCATAATTTCTCCCGACACGATTCAATCGTGTCTCAGTGTCATACAAGTATTTAGAACAAAAAGTTACACATTCTTGTGCAATTATTCCTTCTGCTATAGATCCTTCTGGACGAGCCTTATTACGAACATATGATTTGAGCGTGCGCATGTACCTATTCAATATGGTTACATTAATATCACATTCTTATAAAAAAACATAAAAAAGTAAAAATATACCTTTCAAATGGGTACATCCATCTATATTGGACAGGGCCAGCAATTTTCGCCTCAGTTGCGAGATGAACTGATAGGTGAACCATGACATCAAAGAATGCAGGCGGAAATATTCTCTCAACTTTGCACAAAGTCAATGCAATTGAATTTTCAAGTCGCTCCAAATCACTCACTCTCAATGATTTGGAGCATAATTCTCTAAAATAGGCACTAAACTCGATTAAGGCATTAGAAACATCTTTCCTTAATAATCCGCGAATTGCTAATGGGAGGTGCCGATGCAATAAACAATGAATGTCATGACTCTTCAAGTTTTGAAGCTTACCTTCTTGTTTATTGACACATTTAGAAATGTTTGATGAAAATCCATCTGGAAGCTTCAAATCCATTAGAAATTGGCAAAATAATTGCCTCTCATCTTTGGAAAATGTGTAATAAGCACTAGGCATTTTATATGTTTTGCTGCTAGCAACTGTTTCAATTTTATTTTGTATGGCCATCACCTTCCCCTCCATTGGTATCAAGTGAAGCTCCTTTCTTAAACCCATCGACATCAAATCCTTTCGTGCATTTAGAGTATCTTTGGACTTTCCATCTGTATTCATAAGTGTGCCAACTACATTATCACCAATACTTTTCTCAACGTGCATAACGTCCACATTGTGTCGTAACAACAACGTATGCCAGTACGGCAAGTTGAAGAAAATGCTATGTTTTCGCCAATTTAAATAGCACAATTGTAGTTGAGAACGTTTTCTTTTTTTATATACTTTCCCAAAAGTTATTTGCTTCATTTGGCTCAATTGCTCTAGCACTTCATCACCGGATAAAGTCTTAGGTGCAAGACGATTCTCCTTTGTTCCGTCAAATGATTTTTTGTCATTACGCCATTTATGATTAAGTGGCAAGAAACGACGATGACCCATATAACAAAACCTTTTTTCGTACTTCAATCTCATCGAAACTGTATCCTTGCTGCAACAAGGACATGCTAGACCTCCTTTCGTACTCCAACTAGATAAATTGGCGTATGCTGGAAAATCATTTATAGTCCAAAGAAGAGCGGCACGCATAGTAAAATTTTCTTTTTTGGACGCATCATATGTTCTAATCCCTTCTGTCCACAAATCATTCAGCTCATCAATTAAAGGCTCCAAATATACATCAATATCATTACCGGGAGCTCTTGGGCAAGGAATAAGTAGTGATATCATAAAATAATCACTTTTCATGCACAACCATGGAGGCAAATTGTATGGAACTAGAATAACAGGCCAAACACTGTGTGTGATGCTCATATTTCCGAAGAGGTTAAATCCATCACTTGCTAAGCCCAATCTTACATTACATGGCTCTGCGGGAAACTCAGGATAATTACGATCTAAATGCTTCCAAGCCGATGAATCAGCAGGATGCCGTAAAATTCCATCGTTTTGCCTTGCATCACTATGCCACCTCATATTACTGGCCATCTCTTTATTCATGTATAATCTTTGTAATCTCGATGTAATTGGAAAGTAACACAAAACCTTTTGAGGAATTTATTTTTGCTTTCTTAAGTCTACTTCTTCCTCTCTGTTACTCGAGATCCACCTACACTCACCACATATAGGGCATGTATGATTATTTGCAAATTTTTTCGAAAAAATCACACAATCATTCTTGCAAGCATCAATCTTCACATAATCCAATCCTAAATCTTTAATTACCTTTCTTGCCTCATAATAGGATTTTGGAATATTTGCACCATCCGGTAGTAAGTCGATCAAAAACTCTAATAACGTTGTAACTGACTTATCAGTCCAACCATTGAGACATTTGAGATTCAACAAATGTACTAAAAAGGATAATTTGGAATATCGTTTGCAACCCGGATATATATCTTGTTTACAATCTTCTAATAATCGATAATAATTTTGAGCTTCAGGAATAGGTTCTTCAGGATTAGTACACTCTCTATCATCTATGTCATCAATTGTGGACTTTCCTTCATGCACAAATAAGTCCTCAAGCATTGTTTCCATATTTTTGCATCTCTCATCTATAGGAGTATTGGCATCATCCGCATCACTTTCACCATTTGATTCATCTGATAATTCACCATGATGATGCCATTTAGTGTAACTCAAAAGAATTCCATTACGAAATAAGTCATACTTTACTTCTGTTCGGCTTTTTAGTCTAACATTGCAACATTTTGCACATGGACAACGAATTCTTTTCACATTTCCTAATATTTTAAATGCAAAATCTAAAAATGTGTCAATCCCTTTTTCATATTCATTACATGCTCGATTCGTAAGTGTCATCCAACTTCTATCAATTCTCATCCTCCTATATTAAAATGAAGTAAAATATTAGAGCAAGTTAAAGCTGAAAATTAACATCAAGCTTTTGATATTGGTGCCACCACTAGATTTTCAATATCAGAAATCTGACAAAATAATTTACTGTTAAATCAACTGTAACTGAGTAATGTATATAAAGAATACAAGATTAGAATTAAGCACCTAGCAAAAGAGTAACTAATGTAACTGCCAAGAACCTCAGAATATAGGCATTAATACAACATAGATGTGGAACAATATCAACTTTTCTTAACAAAAGAAGTACAATAATAAACGATATAGAAATCAACAACTGAAGTACCATATGTGCATTGATCAAAGTTGACCAACAACTGAAGTTGACCAAAATATGTGCATTGATCAAAGTTGTCCATACTTGTTAAATTCTGTGAAACAACCGTTATTCTCGAAAAGCTTAAGCTAGTAGAAAACGATAATCGTTATTTTCTAAAAGTTTAAGCTAGTAAATAACGGTATTTTTTTTATTTAAAAATGCCCTTTTTGCTTACTTAATATGAAATGACTGAGCTGTTGTGCTTGTGGTTTTGGTAGTCAGCAAAGACACTGATTTGACAAATATTTGTAATATTTTGGACCATAAATAGTGGACTATAATAAGCCACATAGTACAACAAAAACAGTTGTTTGTTTCACATAGTGCATGAACAATTAATATGCTGTATCTTTCTACGCAATTATAAATTTGGCTCTTTCTAAACTCAGGTGTCGTGTAACTTGTAAACTCAGGTGTCGTGAAATTCAAAATCAAAACTTGTGACTTAAATCCAACTTACTCTTCAAACTTGCAGCAAGACAAATCTAGCAATAAGTATGACAGCAAGACCTTTGCACAATCTGGTAAATCCCAGAAAAGTACTTCCCTGCAATGAAGAAATGGAAGGTTCAATTATCACAACCAAGATTTCAACAGAAATAACGCACTTTGCAGACATCGAGAGATTGGTTTGAGGTTCACTAGTTCTTCTGTGACAGACAACATAAGGAATACCACAAGGTATAGTTTGCAAAGAAAAAATAAAATAAAATTTGTCTTTATGGACTTTGACTGACCCTTGATTCTTTCCATATGAGAAATTTTCACATTGTAATTTGAACAGGACGTGCACTTCATATTCCAAGTTCACAACAGAATCCAGCTTGGAAAATTTTAGCTTAGCATGTCAATTTAATAATAGTTTAAGATAATGTTTCGGCACTCTAGGCAAGCTAACCAAGAAACAAAATCCCAAGCCAATATAAAGGATACTCCAGAGTCTACTAGCAATATAAGATCTAAAACCCATAGCTGCACATGGATAATATTAAGAGCTAAGAAATGCTATAGGTGACTGGAGATCCCTAAAAGTTTATAAGAATTTCTGACTGCAGAGATTTAGAGAATTCATTCTAATGGGCAATGCCAATCTTATACATACTTATCTTCTCAGCTAATGAGATTTAAAAGTAAACATCATTTCGTCATCATCAAATTTCAGCACATTAATATTTTTGTTAATTCGATATCTTGAAAATGAAAAATTACTGACTCAAGAGCATACCACACCACAAGAGCATCGACTTTGCTATAATTCTATCATCAATTTGGGTTGTGCTAAGCTTGACCTTTTGTTTTCACTTTTCAATCTGCTGTCTGAAATCATGTTTAGCATCAATAAACACTTAAGCAGGGACATTACAAGCTATAATTCTTGCGCATACAACCCTTTATTGTATCTCCTCACCTTTTTGAAGCAACTTAGATCTGACACAAATAAACTCACCTAGTTCACTAGTTGTTTGTGACCCGACAATATCACAATAACAATGCATTAAAAAAAAAAGCACCAGTGCAATTTTTTTCGCATGTATCTAGTAAAATCACTCATTCACTACAGAATCTCATTCGCAACCCAATTTATCATCAAAAATACAGAATGAACATCAACATGTGTATCACAAGCACAAAATTCTATTACTCGGAATTTGAAAATGAAGCTAAAACACAGTGACAGGACAATCATCACTTCCAATCCAAAGTGAGAACTCTAATGCATCATCACGCAACCAAACACACAGATCCGCATGCACGAAATTAGCAATCTCATGATCACATCAATGTTATTCTCTCACCAGTCACCATAATCAACCAAGTTAATAATCTACAGCATCAAGTAACCTCTGAATTAACAGTTTTCTCTCAATCGGACCTCAGATCTCTAGTCTCAACAACATAATGAGTAGAAATTGGGAATCAGCTCATCGGATCTCGAAGTTAACCAGATCGACACGATCGAAGATCTTCCGATGCAGCGCAGCGGATCAGTACGGACAGAAAACAAGGAAACCGATCAACAAATTGATCGAGCGAGCGAACACAGAAGCTGAAGATCAAAAATGATCGAAGGCGGTGCAGACGCCACCGATCTACGAGCATAGAACTCTAGATCTCCACACAGAGAGTTCATCGGAACATCGACCGAAGGGACAATCTAGGGTTCCACAGAGCGAGAGAGAGAGAGAGAGAGATCACCGTACTCACCGCCGACGGGATGTGGCCTCCGCCGCCGCCGACGGAGGGTCGGCGGGGCGACGGAGGGGCGACGGCGGGTCAACGGGCGAGGAGCGACGGCGAAGGGGCGAGGGGCGACGGGCTATGGAGGGGAGGCAGAGGGTCAGAGGGGTGACGGAGGAGCGAGGGGCGACGGGCGATGGAGGGGCGGCGGTGGGTCGGCGGGGTGAGGGGCGAGGGGCGACGGAGGGGCGACGGTGGGTTGATGGGCGACAGGCTTGGGGAAGGAGAGAGAGAGAGAGAGAGAGAGAGATTGAGAGTGAGTGAGTGACTGAGAGAGAAGTGGGGTTAATTAGGGCGCGGGTGATGTAGGGGCGGGTTCGCATCTACCAAAAAAAAAAAAAAAAAAAAAAAAATGAGAAAAAAAGAAGGATTTTGGTTGGTGGAAAAATAAGGAGGGAAAATTTGGTGGGAAATAAAAACTATAGTGGCGACAAAAATGTCGCCACCAATAATAAGTATTGGTGGCGACATTTTAATGTCGCCGCTATTACTTATTTATTGGTGGCGACAAAAGTCGCCACTATATCTTTATCTTTTCCCGTTTCATTCTGTACCTAGGGAGAGGGAGAGGAATAGGGAGAAGAAGCACTTTGCGGCGGCGCCATGAATTTCGACGAGCGTGGTGGGGCTTCGGCGAGCGTCGTCTCTGGGGAGCCCCTTTTTCCTGGATCTGCCATGCGCGTCGGCGGCACCGCCGTGCTCTGCCTGGACGACGTCATCCACGGGATCGAGCGCCTCCTCGTCCCCCGCTCCGTCCAGGAGCGCTTCAACCGCCGTCGTAGCCTCACCGCGATCTCCACCGTACTCCCTACCGGCGCCCCCGAGGTCGACCCCGCACCCACCTCCTCAAGAAGCCCCTATTGTGCAGGAATATGGTAAGAGCATTATCGTCAATTGGCTTGCTTCGTTAACGGCGTTGCCCCATAAAAATAATTTTGTAATTAGGAGGGGGCAAAATATAAATTTTTAAAAATAAGGAAGAAAAGTGAAAAAGCAAAATTTTATAGCAGGATTTTCTGTAATTTAGCCAAAAATAATAATAATTTTTGAATAAAAATACTAATTACTAAGATGTAAGGGGGCCCGATTCGCATCTTCAAAAAAAAAATAATAAATAAATAAATAATATAGTGGCGACAAAAATGTCGCCACCAATAATAAGTATTGGTGGCGATATTTTAATGTCGCCATTATTACTTATTTATTGGTGGCGACAAAAGTCGCCACTATATCTTTATCTTTTCCCGGCGACAAAAGTCGCCACTATTTACTAAGATGTAAGGGAGGGCCCGGTTCGCATCTTCAAAGAAAAAAAAATAAATAAATGAATAAATAATATAGTGGCGACAAAAATGTCGCCACCAATAATAAGTATTGGTGGCGACGCCGCTATTACTTATTTATTGGTGGCGACAAAAGTCGCCATTATATCTTTACCTTTTCCCGGCGACAAAAGTCGCCACTAATTACTAAGATGTAAGGGGGCCCGGTTCGCATCTTCAAAAAAAAAAAATTATAAAATAAAATAAATAATATAGTGGCGACAAAAATATCGCCACCAATAATAAGTATTAGTGGCGACATTCTAATGTCGCCGCTATTACTTATTTATTGGTGGCGACGCGAAAATGTCGCCACTGTATCTTCTTTATTGGTGGCGACAAAAGTCGCCAGTATATCTTTATCTTTTCCCGGCGATGTCGACAAATATATGTCGCCACTGTATCTTATTTATTGGTGGCGACAATTAACTGTCGCCACTATAGCTTTACAATTAGTGGCGACAATTATTGTCGCCACAAAATTGTCGCCACAAAAAGTCCTTTTTCTTGTAGTGTTAGTAGGAAATTTCATTTCATATGTTTTTAATGAACCAACTAATTCTTCTACACGGATTTCGTCCGAGTGTTTAATAGTTTCAATGGCCATAACCTTGGAACGAAATCTTTCAGGAAGAGTTCTTAAAATCTTTCTTACAATTTTAAATTCTGGAATTTTCTCTCCCAAGTTAGCACATGTATTCACGATGTCTTGCAATCGCGTATAATAATCTGTGAAAGATTCATTTTCTGCCATGAAAATAGAGTCAAACTTGCTCGTAAGCATTTGCAGTTTCTGAATCTTCACAAGGTTAGTTCCCTCATGTGTAACTTGAAGAACATCCCAGATTTCTTTCGCAGTCTCACATGCCGAGACGCGAGAGAATTCAGTTTGAGACAAGGCATTAAATAAAGCGTTAATTCCTTTGCCATTGTAAGAAGATAAGTCAATCTCTTCCTTGGTCCATTTCGACCTAGGTTTGATGGTGTGAACATCAACAATAACTTCAGTTGGATTTGACCATCCTAACTCGATAGATTGCCACACCCGTTCGTCGATGGAAATTAAAAAGGCTTTCATCCGTACTTTCTAGTAGGCATAGTTTGTTCCATCGAAGAACGGGGGTCTGTTGATGTTTCCACCTTCAACCATTGTTTACAACCCTATTCCCGCTCTGATACCAATTGTTGGGTCACCTCTGTAATAAGGATCTACATAGGGAAAAAACCACCTAGAGGGGGGGTGAATAGGTGTAAACGATAAACACTCAAAAATCTTTGTGTAATAAAAACCCAATGCGGAAATGAAAATAACACGCAAGATTTTTACGTGAAAAACTCCAAAACCAGGAGTAAAAAACTACGGGACCGATAACACGGTGAAATCAACTAAGATTATAACACGTACAAAGGTGATATAACGCACTCACAGACGACTCATCCTTTTTCCATACGCTCCGAGTTAATCTTCTCCGCTCGCTCCGCAACGCGCCTCGAATCCACGATTTGCGTCCAACGCCGAATCCACGGCGTCCAACGTCGAGTCCACGACGTCTGACCGAATCCACGGTCTCCACCAGGTAGTACGTCTCGATCACACGAACGTACCTCGCTCCGAATCCACGAGAGCGGTAGCACCTTGAATCCACAAGGCCACGCGAATCCACGCGCCGATTTTGGAAAAAATCGTTGTTTTGTTGGTGGTGATGATCCGCCGAATACTTAGATCAAAGATAGATCGGAAATGCCATCTAAGTATTCATTAATTTGATTCTACTCAAAATCTGAGTATGAAATCCTAGAATCAAATTAATTAATATAGATGAAGAAACATAGAATCAGATCTAGTTATTTCCTTTCTTCTCTATATGTGGATCTCTAAGTTTATCTCCGTTAATTTTTATCTGTCATTTCCCAGAGATAAAACTTAGTGTGGATTACCCTAAAAATTAGAATTAGGGTTTACTTATAGGTTAGAAACCATTGGAAGTGGATAAGAATAAAAAACTGATTGTAACAGATTTTATCCCGCACGACGGTCCGGACCGGATTAGTCTCGTTCAGGACTGTCGTTGTTTTTCAGAGAATTCCTGAAAAATCAAGATTCGGGGTCCGGAACGAAATCCACGGTCCGGACTGTTCATGCAGTTTCAGTAAACTCCACGTTCGGGGTCCGAAACAAAATCCTATGGTCCGGACTGTTCATGCAGTTTCACCAAAATCCACATTCGGGGTCCGGAACAAAACCCTATGGTCCGGACTGTTCATGGCTGGATTTGTGCATGAACTACCAACGTTCGGGGTCCGGACTGTAGTCCCCTGTTCCCGATCCTGAACATATAACTTGTGCAGTTTTTGATTTTTATGCGATTAAAAATCCATCCAAGTGTTTCTACATTATAAGAAGTATTCAGATCACCAATAATGTTTAGTTAAACTTACCTGATCATATTGAATTCTTCTTTCTTGAGATTGAGGTATATGATCCAAGCTTCTTTATCTTCAATCTTCAAGACTTAAAAACTTTCACGAAATACGCCAAACTAAAATCCTTAACAGCCTCACCATCGTCCCGGCTACTACACCTAGTCGGACCTGTCACAGTGTGGGAAAGTCAGTGACAAATAATGTAGATGATCAAAGCAATAAAAGTATTGTTAAGACAAACCGAATACACCGGAACCTTTCGCTTTTCCCCTCATGAGTCACCACATCCCTTGATTTAATTACATGATACCTATCGGAAGGTATAAAGACCCCCTCGTGAACGATCACTTTACTTGCGTAATGCTTTTAACCCCTCCACGGTGCTAGTGTTGCACCTATAGCGAGCGCGAGGGGTCCCCACTCGACACCTTTACTTTCGTGGGGTACACGGGTCAACGTACCACAATTCCGGAAAAGTACACCCAATCGGTGGCCAAACCGCCGGTGTGCGTGTAAGCATCTAAGAACATAATAGCCGAAACCGGCGTGTAACAATCACCGCGACACTCAGTCGCCACAGTTAATAATGGAAGAACAGGAAATACTCATGCGATGGGTTTAAACAGTTAATACAATTCATCTACTTTATTAGACTTGTTATTATACTTGTTATAATGATGACATTCATCACTTATTGCGAGGGTACCCACCTTGTTGTGTGACGATCAGGACACCTTGAACTTTGACACCCTCCCGCTCAGCACCAGGACCTAAAGAAGTCCCCAAAAAGAACGATAAATCAAACCATGCCGCAAAACGAGACCCAAAACCTGACGACGTAACGGAAATCCCGTAGCGGCGTGTTCACGACGTATGGTTGCGCCCGCACGGGCGCCACCCGCGGGTGCCCCGCGCGGCGTGAAGCGGCGCGGCGCGCTCACCCGCGGGTGGCGCCCGTGCGGTGCCGCCCGCGCGGGCGCCGCCGCCCGCGGGTGCCCCGCGCGGCGTGAAGCCGCGCGGCGCGCGCACCCGCGGGTGGCGCTCGTGCGGTGCCGCCCGCGCGGGCGCCGCCGCCCGCGGGTGCCCCGCGCGGCGTGAAGCCGCGCGGCGCGCGCACCCGCGGGTGGCGCTCGTGCGGTGCCGCCCGCGCGGGTGCCCCGCGCGGCGTGATGTCGCGCGGCGCGCGCACCCGCGGGTGGCGCCCGTGCGGTGCCGCCCGCGCGGGCGCCGCCGCCCGCGGGTGCCCCGCGCGGCGTGAAGCCGCGCGGCGCGCGCACCCGCGGGTGGCGCCCGTGCGGTGCCGCCCGCGCGGGCGCCGCCGCCCGCGGGTGCCCCGCGCGGCGTGAAGCCGCGCGGCGCGCGCACCCGCGGGTGGCGCCCGTGCGGTGCCGCCCGCGCGGGCGCCGCCACCTGCGGGTGCCCCGCACGGCGTGAAGCCGCGCGGCGCGCGCTCCCGCGGGTGGCGCCCGTGCGGTGCCTCCCGCGCAGGCGCCACCTCCCGCGGGTGCCCCGCGCGGCATGAAGCCGCGCGGCGTGCACACCCGCGGGTGGCGCCCGTGCGGTGTTGCCCGCGGGCGCCCCGCGCGGCACGAGGCCGCGCAGCGCGCGCGCCCGGGGTCGCGCGGCGGTGGTAGCGGCGGCGGCGGTGACGGCGACGGCGAAGAAGACGCCGAAAAAGAGACAAAACCCTAAGAAGATTACAATAAACCAAAACCACTCACCGTTTGCGTCGGAGGAAGACGATCCGATTGTACTCCCGGTTCCAACACGTCAATCGGAGTGTTCGGACTCCTCCGCCTTCTCCCTTCCTCTTCTCTTTTTTCTCCGGTTAGGGTTCCATTCTTTTCTTTTCTCTCTCGATCTCTCCGATTAGGGTTTCTCTTTTGCGAAACGTGAAATTCTCTCGTACGTACGAATAATTCCCACATTTAAATATTTATTAATAAATAACTAATTAATTGATTAATTAATTATACGGAATAAACCCATAATTTCCTCAAAAAGCGTGCGGAATATCTTGCACGGATTCCGATGCGCACCAAGTCACCGCAACCCTAAAAATCCTGTTCCGGAAATTCCCAAAGTCGGATTTCAGATCTGATCGCACCGTCGATCATCGTTTTTCGAGCCCTTTTACAGAAAAATATCCGTGCAACACATCGACCAACTTAAGAAAACTCGATAAATCAACTTTCCTAAAAGTACTTTACTAACAGGAGTGTAAAATATTACTAGAAAAATCGAGTCATTACAAAAATGGAAAGTACATGAATCAAAACTACAACAACCAGATACTTTGTAACACTTGCTATTTGCTCTCAAACCCTAACCCTAAGGTAAAACCGAAGACGCAAGCTTTAAGAGAGAATAGCCATTACATCAGATGCTCTCAAAACAATATAACCAGAGCTGTCCGCACTGTTGAACTCGCTTCCCGCATACTTGGAGTAGAGCACCGAGCTCCCCGCGGGGATCATCAGTGGCGTCCTCTTGCCTTCCTCATCCAAAGGACCAGGTCCAACAGCAACTACCTGTTTGATGCAATAATAAAGAAATAAAATAAGCTTAATTGGCTTTTAGCTTTTGTCGACATTTAAGCTGTTATCTGCATATAACTAACTACTACTACAGATTCTTAGCAGCCCCAGTAATAAAGTTCGCATTCCGATCATTACCCATAATTCGCATGAGTTTATATATTAGGGATTTGGAAAAACTTTTGATGGACTCGTCCAAATGTGTTATCCTCTTGTTTATTATTGGTTTAAACAGCTGAATAGTAACCGAGAAACGAAGTCGCAGGAGTAAGACACTTGCCATGTAACAACGAAAAAGAGTTAGATACTCACTGTCCCAATGGAGGGTTTTTCTTTTGTTGCCTCTGTCAAAAGCAAACCGCCAGCTGTTCTTTCTTCAGCTTCTGCAACCTGGTACAAAAGAAAATCAGGGAAAATTAGAGTACCCAAAAGAAGATTTAGTTGTAAGCTCATAATGAGTCATATACTACAAATTATATGACATCATCGGATAAAGTAGAACAAGAGAATAGATCAAGAGGATAGGAATTCATCAAAGTAAAAGAAATTCTATTTAGTTTTAAAAACAAACCTTAATCAACAGGCGATCGTTAAGGGGCTTGAGATCTTTCACATCATCCGTTTCAAGAACGCCCACAATGTCATCCTCCTTCAAAATGAGATGATTTGATCCATTCAATTCCAGCTCTGTTCCTGCATACTTGGAATAGACAACTTGGGCCCGAGTCTGCAACCAAAGAGATAGAAACATCGACAAAATAATTTGTTTTTATTCCGCAAATCTCATGAGATAGAACTAATAACTTATCAGGTTGATTTGTTAAAGTTGAATCTGGGATAGTGAGAATCAAACAAGTACTTTTGGGAGGTAACAATAGCTTTAATTTTGACGCCCAAGCAGCAAATTTGGGTAATAGCCACAATGTACATATTCAAGAGTTAGAGATTCTTTCTTGTCATCAAAAGCCAAACAGCAAAAGAAACCTAAGCTCCACATGGAAAAGCTACTCATTCTGCAACCTAGGTCCAACATATATATATATATATATATATATATATATATATATATATATATATATATATATATATATATAGAGTAGAGCTTATATACTTTTAAAAGTACAAGCCAATTTATGCTTGTGAATTTTTTACCATTGGATTTGTATTGGGATTTGTGCTATTGTAAAGTCAACTAAAGAGAGAGAAAGAAAAAGTAAAAAACACAAATCTCAATACAAATCCAATGGTAAAAAATTCACAAACATGAATGGGCTTGTACTTTTAAAGCATATAAGCTCTACTATATATATATATATAGTTCAGCTGCTATGCTATCGATAGTACCAAGCACTTGATGCTACCAAGTTTTCTACCATTGGATCTACCCCCTTAATCATTTCCACAGCTTAAATCATACTATTTTCCCAACCACCCAATAAACCGAAGGGGCCCACTATCATCCTAACCACACATTCATTTATCCAAAGGTGGTTAAAAACCTAATAGCACCAATAACTCGATGCTATTAATAGCATAGTAGCTTAGTTCGTATATATATATATATATATATATATATATGTATATATATATATATATGTATATATATATATATATAGAGAGAGAGAGAGAGAGAGAGAGAGTTGAACTGGAATCCTGTCGGTAGCAAACATGCTTCGTTTCTACCGATTTGTTTTTGATGATGGAGCCTCTGAATTGACAATCGGCACTATTGAACATGATCTAGACCACTAGAAATATCTAGAAATAAAAATTCAAAACTTTTCGACATCGTTGACCTAATGATTAATAGATTGCAAAATTTATAATTTTAATAGTAAATATGAAGCGTTTGCTTATTTAACGGTTTAAAAAAATATAAATCAATTGAATTTTGGTTAGAAATTGTTTTAAACTATTTAAAACAAGATCTAGTCTTGATCTCGATTACAAAAATCCTATCATAATTTTTTAAAAAATATTTATTTTTAGCCATTCATTTTGTATGCGCTTGATGCACAAGAAAATAATATCGAAAAAACATGAAATTTGATTTCAAAATACTTCCAGTGGTCTAGATTATATTCAACAGTGCCAATCGTCGATTCGGATACTCTATCATTGCAAACAAATCGGTAGCAACGGGACCCATTTGCTATCGATAGTATTCCAGCCTCTTTATATATATATATATATATATATATATATATATATATATATATATATATATATATATATATATATATATAGAGAGAGAGAGAGAGAGAGAGAGAGAGAGAGAGAGGAGGATTACCTGAACACTAACTTCTACTTTGTTATCGCCGATGGTTCTCCCCTCCCCAACCGCAACTACCTCACCTCCTTGAGGTTTTGACTGAGCTGTCAATGGGAGTAATATCCCTCCACCGGTTTTCTCCTCAGAAGAGTTAATCTTCACAAGTATTCTGTCATGCAAGGGCTTGACAGAAGTATACTGCAAAAGCATGACTAAGAAAAGTTAAACTAACTGCCTAATAAATATATGTCCGCAACATAAAGATTCAAAGAGAATTACACGGTTTAACAATGCACTGAAGTTGCAATAAAGAACAAGTAGAACAGGTATTAGAATCTTGTCATACTACCTAATTAATATGTTCTACTTACAAGATGAAATAGTGCGCTGTGGCAATAAGCTTTGTCTATACAGCTTAAGAAAAAGAGATAACGGCAGGAAATAATATAACAACTGCGAATGCTGCATTGCTTCAGCAAGAATGATAAACTTGATTCTTACCATTGCATCAAGGTTTAAAGTGACCATCAGCATGGGTCGTGCCCACCGAGCCGTATTGTGTTGACATGATATTGGCACAATACGACCTCCGTGCCGATGGAGTGCTGATGGCACGACTCAACATCATCTTTTCTTTGAAATTAGCAAGTAGTTATCTCAATAAAGTACACAAGTTTTGATAAAAATATATAATAAGAAACTATAATATAGTGGTGCCAAAGAAAATAAATACTTTATGTTATAGTGTGTTGATTCTCAAGTATTTTTGTGACCAGCACACATCAACATGGCACGGCATGACTCATGCCATATCGTGCCGGCAAGTTCTTGGCACAACCCCGTACTACGACACTTAAATCCTGCATTGCATGTACTAGGGCAAAAAAAAAAGATATAGCATAACTACCGGATAAACATTTATATGGCTATAAGAGATAAGCTGAGTGAACTTTTGTGTGTAACATCTTAACCAACCAGTGATTACTTATTTCCTTTAAATAAAAACATATTCAATTGGAGCATGATTATTATTACGGAAGAAATGCTGGCAACGAAAGAAAACAAAAAAATAGACCTAATGAACAAAGTTCAGTAATTGAAAGCATGGGCCTACTTGTTTCCGCTTCTTACACAGATTCTCTACTAGAGAAGCAGAAGCAAGCGCAAGCATTTTTTACAAACAAGTACCGAGCTTAAGAAGCTCCAATACCAAAGCTCCTGCTTCTAGCTGCAGCATCAAGCAGTTGCGGAAATTCTAACGTAGCAAATGTTTGGACTTCTGCGAAGAGCTCTACTCAGACAACATTTCACTGGAACTCCAACAGGACCAAACAACATAAGCCCACATTCGGAATCAATGACCAACTACAGGATTCCATTCCTAATTCTTAAATGCATGTAACCAAATCTATGACCCCTTAAGAGCCGCCACAAAATTGTAAACCACTGAATGAAATGTTTACACTATTTAGATCGAACAAGTAATCAGCAATCATCAGAGCAATTAAGCTCATTAAAAGTTAATGATCCAATGAAACCCAAAATAGAAGGGAATACATTAAAAGTTCTCCCAAAGATCAAATCTTGCGAACAAGTAAGCTCCCATAAAAGCAATTTTTTGCAAAAGCAAAGCTAAATCCTACACAAAAAGCACGTAAAATCCAAAATTTATAGAGGAAAAAAGTAAAATTCCATATACCTTCGGGGCAACAACCGTAGCGGCTTTAACGACGAGCCCCTTAAAGCATCTCCGACCAATCCCAACCCCACGATCTTTAATCGAAGAAGCAGCCGCGAAATGCGGTTGCGAGAGGCGGCGGAGGCCGCCGAAGAAGGGTGGCTCCCTCCTCCCCACCGCCGCGGCCGCCACCGCCGCCGACATTGTCGACACGGTGAAGTGCACGGACGCCATGGGCGGAGCTCGGAGGCGACCACTATCACAACACAAAAATGAGACAAAGGTCAAAATTTTCGCGCAAAAGTAACGACTTAACGATGAAATCGAGAGTGGAACAAGGAGAATTACCTCGTAGGATTGCAGTGGAGGGATTTGATCCTAGGGTTTGTTCTTAATTTCACTTGATTTGATTTGAGATGTGTCCGAGAGCTTCTGACGAGAAAAGAGAAAGGAGAGAGAGAGAGAGAGAGAGATAAAAAAGTGATAAACCCTATAGAAGTGCGTCGCCCCAACTTTCAAGGGTTCAACAGTTCTTGGAATATTCAAGCACTATTATCTTTAACCAGTGAAGTACTCGCGCTACGCCGCGGTTATAATTTTTTTAACAAATATTATTTTTTATTTTATATTTTTTGATAAATATTAGCTAACCTACAAAATAATCATGCAGTCCACCAATACAGGTATAGAATAAAAGCAAGGTAAATATAAAAAAACATAAGTAAGCTAAGCAAAAAGGACCATCATAGTAAGGAACTAAACTTACAAATAAATAGTAAAAGTATAAAAGTAATCATTCACACAAAATAATTACTCACATAAAGTAATCTTTCAAAGCATGACAATAATCATTAACACAAAATAATTCCTCACACAAAGTAATGCTTCCACAAAGTAATTCTTCACAATGTAATCCACTTTATATTTGAAAACTACAGTACCATTTGAAAACTTACAAGCTTATAAAAGGAATTAAACTTATAAATTGACAATAAAATTCACTTTACATTTGGAAAACCACATCAACATTTACAAATGATTTGCAAAGTGCGCTAACATCCACATTCGAAAACTACACTAAATGGAGGTTGGGCAATATATTT
The DNA here is from genome assembly GCA_029204045.2 of Tillandsia leiboldiana. Lineage (NCBI taxonomy): Eukaryota > Viridiplantae > Streptophyta > Magnoliopsida > Poales > Bromeliaceae > Tillandsia > Tillandsia leiboldiana. Next base: position 45,712,074 of record CM055060.1, on the reverse strand, counting down.
TAGGATTAAATGAATTTTTTTTAGGATCAAATATAGGTTCGGCAACATATTTCTTTTGTATTACTCAACCAGGAACAGTTCAGCAGCATCAGAATCAACAGCAGCTGGGAGAAGAAGCAGCATCAGCAGTTGGAAGTACCAATAGTTGCAGTGTAAGTAACCTGTGTTTATATATATATATATATATATATATATATTACATATTCAAGGTAAGTAAGTAACGGAAACATCAGGTAATCTGCCACCGCTAGTCCAGCAGGACAAAAGGGGCGGCGAGGACATACGGCGGCACAAAATGATAGAAAACCGCAAACAGGAGGAAGTATGAAAGAGCAAAACTAATTAATACAGGAAAAATCATGAGGCAGAGACACTTCAAACCACTTAAAGAAACAGTGAGGTATATATATGACACTCCAGATCTCATCTTAGTTCTGATAAAAAACCTACTGTGTTCTTTGCAGTGGTATGTATATACTCATAACCTAAAGAGATGGCATGTAAACCTAATGCAGATTTCATCCCCATTCAGTATTTATCTATGTTAACATGTTGATGGCATTTGATGTTGGTGGCTCAACTTGTGATCATATATTTTGTCATCGAAATATAAACCTACTCACCTCGGAAACTTAATGTCACGCCCCGGGGTGGAAACTGCCACCCGGGCTCGCCAACAGATCCGCCATCTGTACGGAAACTACCGTACAGACGAAGCGTCTAACCTGCAAGAAGAATCAACTACAGTATACAGATATCAGAGAGCTGAAAGTAGACTACTAAAACTGAAGTCCAAACACTGTACAACTGAAAATAATACAATATCCATCTCCCCAAATACTATCATAAACAAAGTCCTCTGATACAAAACTCAAAAGGGAGGTATCTCCAATGAATACATCAGTGTACAGACTCTCGATACAAGAATATCCTCACTACAACAGTCTCTCAAACTGTAAAATAAAGTACAACTCTATACCTCACAACAAAGGTCTCTCAACAGAGGAAAAAGAAGAAAACTAATCTACTGAAGCTCTCCTCTGAAGGGGTACCGCTACACTCCAATGACGGGTAGGGAACTAGCTCGCGACTCCCTCGCCTCGGTCAGAAGGATCAGCAACTGGAGCAACAGGAACAGGAGGAGATGTTCCTGGGGAAAAAGACACCACGACGGGTGTGAGAACTACTTCCCACAGTAGTTCTCAGTGGGTACCGTCAACAAGCCCAACGGTCTGCCCACTAAGTCTACTAGAGGCAAAAGATAACAGGCAAAGAAATCTGAAAGAAAAGCTGGAACTACTCTACAGCTACCATGCCTCTACCTAGACACTCAAAAGTGGAACAGATGAAAGTAAAAGAGACCACTCGCACCCAAGGTGCTCAATCGACCCAAACGAACTGACTACCTCAAAGGTCCAGTCAAGCCTGCGCCCGTCGACTAGGAACGCTCCTGCCCACTACCACACATCCGCATGAGGACGGGATTTACGTGGGGCGTCCTGTCCTACTAACTCATCCCTCGCGCAAAACTGCCTCAACAGGCCCATCGTTGCCTCAACTGCGGAAAACTGCCTCAACAGGCCAACCATCGTATCCACAGCGGCATCTCAGGACGCGACTCCAACTGAGTAGAACGGCGCGGCATAGAGTATCAAACATTGGCATATGCAGGCTAGTCAAAATCCACGCTCACTCTCAGAACGGTAGGGCTCAAGATCCCCAAATACCTCGCACAACAGTCGGAGCACTCTCGACGACTCAGCTGCTCGGCTAACTCGAAACACGAGACACTAGCCTCTCCAACGGCTCGCAGCACAAGGCTCACTGGCTGGAGATACTCCACTGCCAGGAACGACCCAGAACTCAGGGTAACAAAACAGGTCGGACAACACTCAACGACCTGGGACCACCGTCAACCCCAACGGTTCCCAACAAGACGGACCGGAAGATACTCGACGGCCCGGGACTGCCGTCTGCGCAACGGCTCCCTCCACGACGGCACAACAGGGAAACAAGACCTCCCGGGACTACCGTTTACCCAAACGGCTCCCGGCACAGATAAGCAACCCAGTACCACTACCAGACTCCACTCTGCTCCCAGGCAAGAGTGTAAAAGCATCCCACACTAAAAGCAAGTCCCGACCTCTCGGCCCACTACCCGGGCGAGAAAACACTATGTCCAGGGATGAAGGTACAGTGTGGATGTCTAAGCATAAATAACCCTAGCCCAAGTGAGGGTTTTCTACTAGTCTGGTTACACATACAACATATGACGGGGGTGCTAGGTCAAGTTCCAAATAACTATATTAACAGATAATAAAAGGAATAACAATTCCTACAATCTAGCATACTACACAATGAAATAAACTATCATGCATAGTCCTACATCAGTAGAAATACTGTACAGTCCATAAAACTTGGAGATAAGGCCACCCACCTCGATTTGCCACCAATTGCTCGTAGACACTTGCAATTGGCCTCCACGCGATCCGCACGCAAAATGGGGCACGCCGTCGGAGTCCGCACGCAAAACGGAGCACGCCGCCGGAGTCCGCACGCAAAACGGAGCACGCTGCCGGAGTCCGCACCAAAAACGGAGTCTGCACGTGAAACGGTGCACGGCGCCGGAGTCCGCACGCAAAATGGTGCACGGTGCCGGAATCCGCACGCAAAACGGAGTCCGCACGCAAAACGGTGCACGGTGCCGGAGTCCGCACGCAAAACGGTGCACGGTGCCAGGATCCGCACACAAAACGGAGTCCGCACGCAAAACGGTGCACGGTGCCGGAGTCCGCACGCAAAACGGTGCACGGTGCCAGGATCCGCACACAAAACGGAGTCCGCACGCAAAACGGTGCACGGTGCCAGGATCCGCACGCAAAACGGAGTCCGCATGCAAAACGGTGCACGGTGCCGGAGTCCGCACACAAAACGGAGTCCGCACGCAAAACGGTGCACGGTGCCGGAGTCCGCACGCAAAACGGTGAACGGTGCCCAACACAGAAAAGAGCAAGAGGGTTAATTACAGTCCAAAAGATCGCCCCAAAAACTGTACAAAAATACAGTAAAACCAACACACGGGACCTACCCGACTGCGCCGCCGTCGCCGCAACGCCCCCATCGGAAGCCTCGCGCGCTCCACGAGGCCCGCGACACGAAATGCCAACTCCCACAACCTCCTCCCTCACTCCCTCTCGCTCTCGGGTGCAGAAGAAAGAAAGAAAGGGAAGAAGGTGGCTTGCGGGGAGGAAGAAGAAGAGGAAAAAGAGGGAGAGGGGAGAAGGTGGTCCACGGCCCGCGGTGCACGGTGCACCCGACGGTCCACCGCACCTACTCGGGTGCACCAGGTCCAGGCAAGGCCAAGGCGGGCCACGTGGCCGCGCCTCTGCGCGCCACGCGGCCGCGCAGTCCACGCGCCACACGGGCGCGTGACACCGCGCGGCCCACAGGCGCGGGACACGCGCCCGTGACACGGGCGTGCGCCCCAGCGCCCGCGCGGGCGCCAACAGGGGTCCGCCACGTGGCGGCCCCCACGTGGCCCGCGCAGGAGGTGCGCGTCCCTGCGCACCTGACGCGCCTGCTGCGTGCCTCGAGCCCTGTGCCGCGCCTCGGGACCCGCGCCGCTTCAAGATCCGTGCCACGCCGCCTCGGTTTGCGTGCCGCGTTGTCTCGAAAAACGCGCATGCCTACCGGGCTCCAAATCAAACAAGTAAATAGTCCATTCTTAGCGATTTCGCGCGCTGAATCCAAAAACGATGTCCATTTCTCCAAATTCTCACCCGAAAATTTGCCAAATGCCCACTCGATCCGATTTTTGCGCCGGGTCCATTTTTAAAGTCCGATTTGCCAAATTCCAACTCTAAAAATTCCCGAAGGCGACCGGAGAGGTAAACTTTTATCCGGACTTCACCCGGAGTCTAATTTTGACATCTGAATCGCGCGAAATCACTTCTAAACATCCGAGGGGTCCTCCAACTTCCCACGGGGTCTCAATTTAAGCCCGAAGTCCACCACTTGTGTCCAATTTGCGCGCAACCCACGCAGGCCTCCAGTGATGCAAGCAAATCCCAAATTGCATCACAAATCCATTTCTGGGCCCCCAACACGCGCACCAACACCCCCAACGGCGACCGAAAGCTGCCCAACAACCAGCAACCCTACGCGGGGGATTCCAGGACCTCACATCCTCCCCCACTAAAAAAAAGTTTCGTCCTCGAAACTAGATCAAGCCCATCAGGAGTCAAGAATACCACGGCTAGGTATCTAACAATACGCCTCCAGCTCCCCCACTCGCTCCTCGTGATTACTCCGCAACAACAACAACAAGTACGGCATGACCCGATGTGCAATTCTCTCATCTCTCGAGCCAGAAATTGCAACGGGCGTCCCTCGTACTCCAATAATCACAGATCTCAAAGGGGCAAGTAAATCACGGGCGAGGAAAATCACATCACTACTGAGCTGAGACGTGAAAAACCAAGGGCTCCACTAAAAAGGCTGGGGGAAAAAACTGAGATAACCACAAGTGTAATACGCACCAAACCACAACATGGTGCCACCCTCAACAAGACGACCCGAAGCATACCCGCAGACTCGTCCAAAAAGGAAGGGAAATCCAATAAGTTGGGGTCTTCACTCGGTCACTTCCCGATCCAAAACCACCCGAGTGGACTACTCAACTGCAGGCTACCCTCAAAAGGGATCCTCAAGAGACACAATCTCGTGCCACAGTTGGTCGCTCAACATGCTATAACCCCAACGGACCCACGGGTCGAAGTCGATCCCTCAACTCATAAAGAACACCCTAACGGGGACCAAACCGTCGGTGAACGGGACTGAAAACTGGCTCACAAGGCGATCATAAAGCTGATGCCCAACTCGCGGTCAAAAGTCCGAAACATCCAAAAGACTCTCACCGTTGTGTACCTACAACGTGGCATCACTGCCGTGCACCCACGGCGTGGCATTACTGCCGTGTAACAACGGCGTGGCCTCACTGCCGTGCACCAACGGCGGGGCATCACCACCGTGTATCAACGGTGTGGCATCACCACCGTGTATCAACGGTGTGGCATCACTGCCGTGTATCAACGGCGTGGCATCACTGCCGTGTACCAACGGCGTGGCATCACCACCGTGTATCAACGGTGTGGCATCACCACCGTGTATCAACGGTGTGGCATCACCACCGTGTATCAACGGTGTGGTATACTCAAGCATCAAGGCCTCAGATCTTCACAGTCCTATACCCAACACTACCTCGAAAACCCGGAGCTGAGGAAGGGCCAAAGATCAACAGGCAAAAACCAGGGCCCCAACTGCACTGGGCAGGACCAATAACTCCCATCTATGTGCAACACGTGATCAGGTATCTGAACCTCACCGAGCACAAGCTAAAGGTCCTATCTCTAGCCCATACATCAATGCAAATGCCCTAGCACTCTCACAGCTATGTCGGAGAACCCTCAACGACTCAACTCACAGCAACACCCCACTTATAGGCGAGAAGAACCGACTGACGCGGCAAAGATCCAAAATTCCGATAGACCGGTGCCTAGAACCCCAACCAAACAAGAACCAGACCCTAGGCTCAGTCTATCGAAGTTTTCGCTCCTTTACCGTTCAGGGATTCGGTCCCTCCGTTCAAAGCGGGAAACTATGTCAACAAGCAACTCACGGCTGGAGACGCTCCCGGTAGTCCATCAGGACGAAGTCGACGCCATCAAATCTCGGCGTCCTGTCGGGTCATCTCAATCTCACTAAAATAACCACCTGGTAACTCGGCCGGAGGTGAAAATCGCCTCAACAGGCCAAACCTTCGCCACTCACTAGGCGGCATCGGCACTCATTGGGCGGCATCGCCACTCACTGGCGGCATCACCCCTTACTGGGCGGCATCGCCTCTCACTGGGCGGCATCGCCCCATCACTGGGCGGCATCGCCACTCACTGGGCGGCATCGCCACTCAATGGGCGGCATCGCCCCTGGTAGCTCGGCCAGTGGAAAGTATCCTCCTGGTAATTCGGCCAGGGAAAAATGTCCTCCTGTAACTCGGCCAGGGCATGCGCCCACCTGGCAACTCGGCAGTGGCAACGCATCCATCTGGTTGCTCGGCCAGTGATAATTATCCATCTGGTAACTCGCCAGTGATAATTATCCATCTGGTAACTCGGCCAGTGATAATTACTCATCTGGTAACTCGGCCAGTGATAATTTATCCATCTGGTAACTCGGCCAGTGATAATTATCCATCTGGTAACTCGGCCAGTGATAATTATCCATCTGGTAACATCGGCCAGTGATAATTATCCACCTGGTAACTCGGCCAGTGATAATTATCCATCAGGTAACTCGGCCAGTGATAATTATCCATCTGGTAACTCGGCCAGTGATAATTATCCATCTGGTAACTCGGCCCAGTGATAATTATCCATCTGGTAACTCGGCCAGTGATAATTATCCATCTGGTAACTCGGCCAGTGATAATTATCCACCTGGTAACTCGGCCAGTGATAATTATCCATCTGGTAACTCGGCCAGTGATAATTATCCATCTGGTAACTCGGCCAGTGATAATTATCCATCTGGTAACTCGGCCAGTGATAATTATCCATCTGTAACTCGGCCAGTGATAATTATCCATCTGGTAACCTCGGCCAGTGATAATTATCCATCTGATAACTCGGCCAGTGATAATTATCCATCTGGTAACTCGGCCAGTGATAATTATCTACCTGGTAACTCAGCCAGAGAAAACGCTCTCCTGGTGACTCAGCTAGGGAAAATGCCCTCCTGGTAACTCAGCCAGGGAAAATGCCCTCCTGGTAACTCAGCCAGGGAAAACGCCCTCCTGGTAACTCAGCCAGGGAAAACGCCTCCTGGTAACTTAGCCAGGGAAAATGCCCTCCTGGTAACTCAGCCAGGAAAAACGCCCTCCTGGTAACTCAGCCAGGGAAAACGCCCTCCTGGTACCTCAGCCAGGGAAAACGCCCTCCTGGTAACTCAGCCAGGAAAACGCCCTCCTGGTAACTCAGCCAGGGAAAATGCCCTCCTGGTAACTCAGCCAGGAAAAAGCCCCTCCTGGTAACTCAGCCAGGGAAATGCCCTCCTGGTAACTCAGCCAGGGAAAAGGCCCTCCTGGTAACTCAGCCAGGGAAAACGCCCTCCTGGTAACTCAGCCAGGGGAAACGCCCTCCTGGTAACTCAGCCAGGGAAAACGCCCTCCTGGTTAACTCAGCCAGGGAAAACGCCCTCCTGGTAACTCAGCCAGGGAGGGGTGTGTCCTTTTCACAACACGACGTCTCAGGGGTATCGCAATCCACTGCACAACTACAAACGTCAGGACACAACAACCATACGACCCAATCCAGCGAATGTCTAAGACATGTCATCCAATCCATAGCATTATGTTGTCTGCAACCAACATAATCGATTTAGGAGAATAAACATGCCAAACTCTCATCCCGTCTCTTGGGAGAGGTAAAAAACTCAATCAGGACTCTCGCTAAAAGTCACGACTCTCACGTAGTCATCCTAATATCCAACCACAAGCCTAGGGTTTCTAAGTCCACCACGACCTACAACCTAGGCTCTGATACCACTCTAATCTGTCACGCCCCGGGGTGGAAACTGCCACCCGGGCTCGCCAACAGATCCGCCATCTGTACGGAAACTGCCGTACAGACGAAGCGTCTAACCTGCAGGAAGAATCAACTACAGTATACAGATATCAGAGAGCTGAAAGTAGACTACTAAAACTAAAGTCCAAACACTGTACAACTGAAAATAATACAATATCCATCTCC
>CM055060.1:45603410-45704169 GCA_029204045.2 Tillandsia leiboldiana | reverse complement strand
TTTCTTGCATAAAAATCAAAAACTGGACTTGGGACATGTTCAGGATCCGGATCAGGTTGTTCGATCCGGATCCGAGGTGGTTCGTTCATACACCAGTTCAATCCGGATCGTAGCCTCTCTTGATCCGGATTCCGAACACGAGTTTACCATCTTCCTTGAACGATCCGGATCAGGCTTCGCAATCCGGATCCCGAACGTTGATGTTGGTGAACTGTATGAACGATCCGGATCAAGCACTTCGATCCGGATCCGAACCTTCGTTTTTCTGGAATTGCCTGACTCGTTACGACGATCCGGATCACAGCTAATCCGATCCGGATCGCCGTCCGTAAAATTTCAGAAATGTTAGGTTTTTGATTCTTATCTCCTTCCTAGGGTTTCTAACCTATAAATAGACCCTATGACTCTTTCTAGGGTTAATCCAAAGAGGCCGAATAAATAGCCGTCATTTTCATATCATCTTATACGCTCTATAGATAACACATATAGAGAAGAAAGGAAATCATTAGAGAATACTCTATTTCTTCATCTATATTGATTAGTTTGATTCTAGGTTTTCATACTCACATCTTGAGTTGAATCAAACTAATGAATACTTAGATGGTATTTCCGATCTATCTTTGATCTAAGTATTCGGCGGATCATCACCACCCAAAACAACGATTTACCCCAAAATCGGCGCGTGGATTCGCGTGTCCTTGTGGATTCAAGGTTCAACCGCTCTCGTGGATTCGGAGCGAGGCACGTTCGTGGATTCGAAGGGTGCTATTGGGTGAAGACCGTGGATTCGGTCGGACGTCGTGGATTCGACGTTGGACGCCGTGGATTCGGCGTTGGGCGCAGATCGTGGATTCGAGAAGCGTCGCGGAGCGAGCGGAGAAGATCCTCTAGGAGCGTATGGAAAAGGTTGAGTCGTAAGTGTGTACGGTAAATCACCTTGTACGTGTTTTAATTCTAGTGGATTTCTGCCGTGTTATCGGTCCCGTGGTTTTTTACTCCGGTGATGGAGTTTTCCACGTAAAAATCTTGCGTATTATTTTTATTTCCGCATTGGGTTTTTATCGCAACGATTTTTGAGTGTTTATACGTTTACACCTATTCACCCCCTCTAGGTGTTTTTCCCCTATTTAGATCCTTATTACATATAACCCAACAAGTGGTATCAGAGCGGGAATAGGGTTGTAAACAATGGTTGAAGGTGGAAACATCAACCGACCCCCGTTCTTCGATGGAACAAATTATGCGTACTGGAAAGTACGGATGAAAGCCTTTTTAATTTCCATCGACGAACGGGTGTGGCAATCAATTGAATTAGGATGGTCTAATCCAACTGAATTTATTGGTGATGTTCGCACCTTAAAACCTAGGTCGAAATGGACCAAGGAAGAGTTAGATTCATCTTCTTACAATGGCAAGGGAATTAATGCTATTTTTAATGCCTTATCTCAAACTGAATTCTCTCGCGTCTCGGCATGTGAGACTGCGAAAGAAATCTGGGATGTTCTTCAGGTTACACATGAGGGAACTAACCTCGTGAAGATTCAGAAACTGCAAATGCTTACGAGCAAGTTTGACTCTATCTTGATGGCAGAAAATGAATCTTTCACGGACTACTATACACGATTGCAAGACATCGTAAACTCATGTGCTAACCTGGGAGAGAAGATTCCAGAATTTAAGATTGTAAGAAAGATCTTAAGAACTCTTCCTGAACGATTTCGCCCAAAGGTTACTGCCATTGAAACTATTAAACACCCGGACGAAATACGTGTAGAAGAATTAGTTGGTTCATTACAAACTTATGAAATGACATTTACTACTAACAATTCTTCTGGAAAGGCATCCACTTCTAAGTCTTCAGGTTATGCGTTGAAAACAACTAAGGAAGAAGACGCGGATACATCCTCCTCAGACGATGACGAGAACCTTTCTATGGAGGAATTTGAGAAGCAGCTCGCTCTCTTGACAAGGAAGTTTCGCCGCAACTTTCGAAGGGGTAATTCAAGCAAATCTCCATCCTTCGGAAAGTCGAACAAAGGCAAGGGTACTTCAAGTTACAAGTCAAGAAAGCAAGAGAACTTCTCAAAGGATAAGAAAAGTTCAGAAGGACAACTACAATGCTTCAAATGTCGAGGCTACGGCCACATTGCAACGGAGTGTCCTAACAAGTATCGCGCAAAGAAGAAGGCGATGCAAGTCGTCACTTGGGATGACAACTCAACGTCAAATGAGTCGTCTTCGAGTGATGAAGAAAAGAGCTCCACCGCATTCCACGCGTCCGTATCTTCACCCTTCATGTGCTTTATGGCAAGTACAATCCGAGTCGTTGTCCAACCTCCACTGTTGTAAAAGAATGCAACGGACAATGAATCGGATGATTCGGAAGGTGAAGATTTTGCTCTAGCCTATCACAGATCTTTACGGGATTTAAAGAAACCGGCTAAGCAAACAAGGGGTTGAGAGGGAGATTGCAGGATCTCGAAGAAGAAGTAAAAAGGGTAACTTCTCTCTCGACCGATCTTGAAGTGGAAAGGGATAATCTGATAAAGGCAAATGTTTCCCTTCAAGAGTCCAATGAGCAACTCGAGAAGAACTATATAGATATGGTGAAACAAAGCGAACTATTTCTTGAAGCTCTACGGCGAGGCCCGACGGGAAAAAATCGGAAATGACAGAGACCATTTGCCAACTCAAGGATAACTTACAGCAATTTTCTTTTGGAAGGAGTAAGTTGGATAAACTTCTTGGTCTTGGTCAAACAAACAAGTTCAGCCTCGGATACAATCGAACTGAAGACAATTTTAGTTCGGTTGGGACAGTTTTTGTGCCTCAGTCGGTATCTCCTCCTCCGACACCGGAATTCAAGACAAACAACGACAACCAACCTACTTCATCCTCTTTAGAATCGTCAAGCACAAAGGTATGTTTTCGTTGTAATTTTGCAGGGCACATTGAAAGAAATTGCAAGATTGGAGCTCAAAGATCAAATCAACCACATCTTGCAACTACTACCAATAAGTTCACTCCCCGGAATTCAAAGAAGGATTTTCCTAAAGAAAAGGACATTGGTAGTACTTCAAATAAGACGATGACAAAAGAAAAAGACCAATCATGCAAGACGTCTTCATCAAGGAAAACTTCTCAACCATTGCCAACATACTCCAAAACTCAAAAGGTTTGGGTATGCAAAGGTGAAACCCCTCCTTGTCTTTAATCGTTCTACGATTAAATCTTGTGTAGTTTATGTAGACTATTTTCTTTTCTTCTTTTTCTTTTGGCCGACCCGTCAACCATCTTTGGAGGTAAATGGTATATTTTTTTATTGGTTGATGATTTCTCTCGGTATTCTTGGGTAGCATTTTTAAAAGAGAAAGCTGATACTTTTGATTCTTTTCACGACATTTGCCATCGTATTATGATTGAAAAGAATGAAAAGATCATTCGTGTTAGAAGTGATAGAGGTGGAGAATTCATTAATTCAAAATTCATTGACTTTTGTACTTCAAACGGTATTAAGCATGAATTCTCTGCACCCTATATACCTCAACAGAATGGTGTTGTCGAGCGCAAGAACAGGGTTGTTCAAGAGATGGCGCGTGTGATGCTTCATAGCCGGAATTTACCGCTACATTTTTGGGCTGAAGCTGTGAACACCGCTGTCTATGTCATTAATCGTGTGTTCTTGCGCCCGGGAACGTTAAATACACCATATGAACTATGGTGTGGTAGAAAACCCAACATCAAATATTTTCGCATCTTCGGGAGTCGGTGTTACATTTTACGTGACCGTGAAAACCTTGGAAAGTTTGACTCACGAAGTGACGAAGGAATTTTCTTGGGGTATTCTACTAATAGTAGAGCATATCGAGTATTTAACTTGGAATCTAAGACGATCGTAGAATCTATAAATGTTAAAGTAGATGAAGCTTTTCACTTTGCATCTGAAAAATCTACCCTCGATATCTCTCTTGATGATGATTCTCCTGCCGTTGCATCTTCTCATAACAATACTTCCAATATTAATGATGCATCTAATGGCTCTTCTAGTTTATCTGATGTGCAGGAATCATCTCATGTATCTCCGAGTACTCCGTTTCAACAAACATTACGAATCTCCAAGGATCATCCGGAATCGAATATTATTGGAGATCCACAAGAAGGAGTCAGAACTCGGAGGCAGTTGGTTTGTGGATTCGCTTGCTACGTATCTTTAATCGAACCAAAGAACATAGATGAAGCTCTTCAGGATGACTACTGGATTAAAGCAATGCAGGAAGAGCTCCATCAATTTGAGCGAAACAAAGTCTGGGAATTAACGAAGCCTCCACAGCAACACAATGTGATAGGTACCAAATGGATCTTCAAGAACAAGAAAAATGAGGATGGTACTATCATCAGGAACAAGGCACGATTAGTTGCTCAAGGCTACTCTCAAGTAGAAGGTATAGACTTTGACGAAACATTCGCCCCTGTAGCTAGACTCGAGTCCATTCGTATACTGTTTGCTATTGCTTGTCATTTTAAAATCAAATTATTTCAAATGGACGTTAAGAGCGCTTTTCTAAATGGGTTTTTAAATGAGGAAGTTTATGTGGCTCAACCGAAAGGTTTTGTAGATCATAAACAACCTAACCATGTTTTTCGTTTGAAAAAGGCTCTTTACGGTCTGAAACAAGCACCGCGAGCATGGTACGAAAGGTTAACAAAGAACCTTTTGGAGAAGGGCTATACTCGAGGGGGAGCTGACAGGACTCTCTTTGTGAAGCATTATCAAAACAATTTCATTGTAGCACAAATATATGTCGATGACATAGTATTTGGCGCAACAAGAGATAATGATGCTTCTAAATTCGCGGAGACCATGGAAAGCGAATTTGAGATGTCCATGATGGGCGAATTGACTTATTTCCTTGGATTGCAAATTAAACAAAATGATGAAGGTATTCACTTGAGTCAATCCAAGTATGCAATGGAGTTGGTTAAAAAGTTTGATCTTGAAAATTGTAAAGATTTTCCAACTCCAATGGGAACTAGCCACAAGGGATTTGGAAGTGAATCACAAAGTGAGAATGTAGACGAGAAACTGTATCGAAGTATGATTGGAAGTCTACTTTACCTCACGGCTAGTCGCCCGGATATATCTTTTGGTGTTGGGATTTGCGCGAGATATCAATCAGCACCAAAGGAGGTTCACCTGAAAGCGGTGAAACGGATCATCCGGTACATCAAAGGATCAATTAATTTCGGAATTTGGTATCCTATGGGAACAAGTCTGGATATTGTTGGATACTCAGATGCCGATTGGGCAGGATCAGTGGATGATCGGAAAAGCACGAGTGGTGCATGCTTCTATCTTGGCCATTGCCTTGTTGCATGGCACAGTAAAAAGCAGAATTGCATAGCACTCTCGACTGCCGAAGCGGAATACATTTCAGCTGGAAGTTGCTCAACTCAACTCATTTGGATGAAAAGCGTATTGAGCGACTTCCGCATTTCAGCATCTTCGGTAACAATTCTTTGTGACAACACAAGTGCAATTAACATTTCTAAAAACCCTGTGTTGCACTCTAGAACAAGACATATTGAACTTAGATATCATTTTCTTAGAGAGCTAGTTGAATCAAATACTCTTCAACTTTCATATATTTCAACTGAGGATCAATTAGCTGACATTCTAACAAAACCTTTGGATCAAAAACGTTTTATTCATTTACGAAAAGCAATTGGAATGCTTTCCTTGAAATAAACTTCTTTTTGAAACCTTTGCTTAGGATAGGTTTTGTATTTGTTTTTGTTTTGTTCATTATCTATGTTTGTACATAGGACATTAATTGAGCATAGATCATAATTGACTTTAATTGCATCTTTTCGCACATTTAGAAATTTATTATGCTTTTGCCATCATAATATTTCACTGTTGCAATGATCATTTATGTTAATTAAATCATCTTCTAAGTGATCAAAGTCAATTTCTCTCTCAATGATCTCTTGGTATAGTCATTATCTTATTTGACTGCTTAGTCGAGTATGAAATCGAGATCAATATTTGGTTGAATACTTTATATCTTAAATAATTGATAGCCAATTGAGGGGGAGTCATAGAAAAAGTAAAATGCTCAAAAGATGTGGAAAGAGTTACATCCCAATGAGGAGTGTGAAAACTACCACCACATGGAGGAAAGAGCTACCACCTCGGTCGTCCGAGTATTGTGTGCAGCTACTACATGTATACCAAGCATGGTTGTTCAAATTTTGATTAAGTAAAATGCATGTTGAAATACTTGACTTCGTCAAATTTCAAGGTTAGTATAAGGTGGGTTTTTTAAAGAAAGATGCTCAAAGAGCCACTCTCTTCAACAGATTGTCTAGATACATTATCTACTATATTTGGGATTTCAAACATCTATTGATCTTTGTATTTCATTTTCTTTACTGAATTGATGATTTGATAAAGGCATTACTCATAAGATCAAGTTAGATGTAATTGAAGGTGTTCAACTTTAAGGGATTTAATTTTTGTAAATTTTCGTTTCATTTTTGGATATTATTGATAGATTTGGCATAATCTAATTCTTGTTGTATGAAACGATGATTTTTGTTTAAAGTTGATACACATTTGTGCTTACAATCTTTTTCTGGTTTTTCCTGAACTTCTCTGAAATTTTCTAAAGAAAAAGTTGGAGCCGATCCGGATCGGGCAAGATGATCCGGATCCCGAACGCAGGTTTTCTTCTGCGGGCTGACGATCCGGATTGGACCTGCCGATCCGGATCCCGAACGCAGTTTCTCACTGCGGGTAGCCGATCCGGATCGCAATCATGAACTGATCCGGATCGCGGCTAGGGTTTTATAAAGAACAAAAGGGTTTTGATTTCTTTTACTCCAATCTTTTGTTCCAAAGTTTCCAGAGCCTCTCTCTCTAGATTTCATCCTTCCTGGAAGCTTTCAAACTCAAGTTCTTCAACTCCAAGTAAGTTTTATTGATCAAAATCTCGGTTTTTCACCGTTTTTCTCTTTTCCTCCTCAAACGTGATGAATTTCTTGGATCAACTTTGTTTGTGGATGGTTTTTGATCAAATTTCTTTTGAAATAAGAACTCTGGGTAGATTAGTTTTGATTATATGCTAAGTATTCTCCTGATTAACGGATTTTTAGGCTTCGATTTCTAAAATTTCGGTTTTAGGGCATATAATAAGGATTTTCGAAAATCATGCAATTGATATATTTTTAAAAGTCCTTTTGCAAAACTAATTTGATTCTTAGTCTCTCTACATGATTATGATTGTTTGGGTACAATTTTTCAAATCTTTGAAAATTAACAATTTTCTCATGTGTTCTTGAGTTGTTGCTCACAGGATTTTAATCTTCTTAAAGCACTTGGATCAATGGGATTCTCATGGATCATTATTTTATTGGTCACTATGGTGCACACTCGGGCCACAAACAAGTTAAAAAGAGCTAAGAAAACACAACAAAAGGGTGAGTTTCATGTGATCAGCGACACAGAAGTAGATTGTCACGAGGTAGATTGGACTGCATTGACAGATGATGATGACTCATTGCCTGAACAAAAGGCGTCTGATGGTTCAAAAGGAAAAGCGTCCGATGCATCGAAAGAAAAAGCACCCATGGACAAAGGTAAAGCACCTATGACTGCACCAACCATCTCAGTGAAAAGGAAATGACTCGCTCGACGGTTTGGACGAGCACGAGGTTTCATGGCTAACGAACCGATTATTCCGGATTCTCCACCTCGGGAGGAACAAGTGTTCGTTAATTCGGATCGCCTAAGGGCATTTGAGAATCGTGAATGCATTGGTGAGAGGCATGTCAATATAGAGGCTCTACGAGATCACTCTCCTGAGTTTGGCGTTCTAATTGAACAAGCAAACCTTATTCAAGTTTGTCGATTTCCAGAAGTGCTTGGATACTGTCTGCATCTTGTAAGGGCCTTCTATACAAATGCACGGCACCTTCGTGAAATTGAAAACGGTCCAATGGAATTTTACACGAACATCCAAGGCACAAGATTCAAAATTACTCCACAATTGATTGGCGAGGTTTTGGGAATGCCTGCCAGCAAGACAGGAGTTAATTACTTGAAGGGAAAGGTTTTGACGAACACTTTGTGGCAAATGGTTATTAAGAGAATTTGTTTGGAAGGAACGCAATCAACGGAGAAATCGATCAGATCCAAGGAACTTCGTCTTGAGTACCGATTTCTAAACTTCATCACTTGTTACAATATCCTTCCAAATTTGCAGACGAAAGTCTTGAGATGGGATCGAATGCTATTTCTGTATCTCTTAGGACATCCGTCTGAGGCAATGGGATTGAATATCAGCATTCCATACATTATTTGGAATAGAATGACAAGATATGTTGAGCACCCTCATCCCACAGAAAGAATTCCATTTCCACTGATTATAATGAGGATCTTGAAGAAATTTCAGGTTGACATTACCTCACCGACTTATCATCAATGTTTGGGTATGATCGATGAGTCCACCGTTGTGAAGTCACTTCACAAATTGCCCCATGTCTCTCCAGTCCCTCCGTGCGGAATGAAACCTAGTAGCGGCACTTCCGCGTCACCATCACAACCAGCACCCACACCAGCGGATGAAGCATCAGTCTCATCCATCTACAAAGAACAACAACGATTATCTGTTGAGCAGGAACAGATTTCGAAGGCACAGACGAGAATCTCCAATGAGCTCGAGCTCATCACGGCTGCTCACATTACCATAACTAAGAAGGTCAATTCAATGAACAAGCTGGTGAAAAAGATGTTTTCTAAGATGGGCTGCACAAGCTCTGAAGACTCCGAATCTGATGACTGATTCCTTTCTTTTTATTCTTTTGCAGATTTTTAACCTTTTCTTGTGCAGGTTTTTCAGTTTTTAGGACTTAATCTTAGTTCTAGTTCTTAAATTTCGGAACATTTTCTTTGAAATTTTTAACTCTCCTTCAATTTTTGGTAATTTTGGCTTTGTTTGTGACAAAAAGGGGGAGAGAGTTTAGAGAACTTGAACAATGATATTGTGAAAATTGTGATCTTGCATACATCAAGGAACAATGATGAACAATGATGACTGCATCAAGGTACAATGATGATGTGAATGATTGAACAATGATGATGTGAATGTATGAACATCAAGGTAAGTATCACTTCAACTTCAACTTTGGTTTTTATCTTGTGATTGTTTGCATGTCTCTACTAACTATTCGACTAACTATTTGGGCATGTAATATGACTAACAAGTTGATGTTGGACTAACACTTTGTGACATTTGGTTTTTGATTGCATAGAAGATATGTTGGTTTTTGACTATGATTCTTTTACATATCTGAATTCTCAAATGTCATGATGATCAGATAAACTCTATCTCTGTACTAGGTTTTGTATGCTAAATATTCTTGAGGTATCTAACGATCTCTTTTTGTCAAGAATGATTTCTTTGTGCAGAGAGTACAGATGTCTAAGTCTAGAGTCTGTTTTAGGAGTTTATCTCATGTTTTTAAATTTTTGGATCTCCATTGTAAATTTTTGTTGTATGGTGATAGCAACAAAAATATCTTTTTGAATTTTCTTTAGTGGATCTGTGTTTTGTCACGAAACCGCCAAAGGGGGAGATTGTTACGGAATTTGAGTTGGCGTAGTTTCGTGAAAGTCTCAAGTCTTGAAGATTGAAGGTGAAGAAAAGTTGGATCATTTAACTCAATCTCAAGAAAGAAGAATTCAAAAGGATCAGGTATGTTTAACTAAAGATTTTGTGTGATCCGAATACTTCTTGTAGTGTAGAAACACTTGGAAGAATCTTTCTTTGCATAAAAATCAAAAACTGGACTTGGGACATGTTCAGGATCCGGATCAGGTTGTTCGATCCGGATCCCGAAGGTGGTTCGTTCATACACCAGTTCAATCCGGATCGTAGCCTCTCTTGATCCGGATCTCGAACACTGAGTTTACCATCTTCCTTGAACGATCCGGATCAGGCTTCGCAATCCGGATCCCGAACGTTGATGTTTGGTGAACTGTATGAACGATCCGGATCAAGCACTTCGATCCGGATCCCGAACCTTCGTTTTTCTGGAATTGCCTGACTCGTTACGACGATCCGGATCACAGCTAATCCGATCCGGATCGCCGTCCGTAAAATTTCCAGAAATGTTAGGTTTTTGATTCTTATCTCCTTCCTAGGGTTTCTAACCTATAAATAGACCCTATGACTCCTTTTCTAGGGTTAATCCAAAAAGAGGCCGAAAATCAAATAGCCGTCATTTTCATATATCATCATATACGGCTCTATACGGCTCTAGATCCATATATAGAGAAGAAAGGAAATCATTAGAGAATACTCTATGTTTCTTCATCTATATTGATTAGTTTGATTCTAGGTTTTCATACTCACATCTTGAGTTGAATCAAACTAATGAATACTTAGATGGTATTTCCGATCTATCTTTGATCTAAGTATTCGGCGGATCATCACCACCAAAAACAACGATTTACCCCAAAAATCCGCGCGTGGATTCGCGTGTCCTTGTGGATTCAAGGTTCAACCGCTCTCGTGGATTCGGAGCGAGGCACGTTCGTGGATTCGAAGGGTGCTATTGGGTGAAGACCGTGGATTCGGTCGGACGTCGTGGATTCGACGTTGGACGCCGTGGATTCGGCGTTGGGCGCAGATCGTGGATTCGAGAAGCGTCGCGGAGCGAGCGGAGAAGATCCTCTAGGAGCGTATGGAAAAGGTTGAGTCGTAAGTGTGTACGGTAAATCACCTTGTACGTGTTTTAATTCTAGTGGATTTCTGCCGTGTTATCGGTCCCGTGGTTTTTTACTCCGGTGATGGAGTTTTCCACGTAAAAATCTTGCGTATTATTTTTATTTCCGCATTGGGTTTTTATCGCAACGATTTTTGAGTGTTTATACGTTTACACCTATTCACCCCCCTCTAGGTGTTTTTTCCCCTATTTAGATCCTTATTACATATAACCCAACACTCTGGTTTGTTTGGATATACCTTTCTTCACCTTCATCTGCAAATTATGCACTAATTTCTAATTAAGTCATGGCTTATTGATCTGATACCCGACAATCAATGCTATGCATTAAATACTATACATGTGATTAACTTGTGGTGAAGTGCTGATTAGTCTCATAACAGTTAATTGGTAATCCTAGTCAATAATCTGTCTGGGTTTAGAAGTTTCATTCAATACTTTAAAGTTTACTGATAAATTCTTTTTACTCTAGTATATATATGACCAATGTGTGGGGTTTGCTTTTTTCCTTGCTTCCCTCACCTATTTAAACTACTTAAATTTCACAACACAATTATTCCGCATGAACACTATGATTAGCAAAAAAATCATGTCGATGCTTGTTATTAAACAAAGGTGACGGATGCAACTGTTTCCTTGGACAAATCTTAATTGTTGCTTTTTCACCAGGTTTTGACGCTGGAAAGTTTTGAACATCTCAGTTTTCTTATTCAGTTCTCTGAAGGTATTCCTTTGAGTCAGGCAGCCGCTTTTTTTGCGAATTCTGATCCTGACATGCCTGCTGCACCTATCCCTGCTTCCCAATTTCATGAATGGGTTTTTGCGATTTTTTTCCTTTTTTCATTTTTTTTTAATGCATTAACGTAGTGTTGATTTGATCCTGGTTCGGAGAAGATAAAGCTGCGAAATTTGATTCTATTATCTATATTAATACGGATCATTAGATTACTTACATGTGAAAATGAGTGATTAACATGCATATATGGGAAATTAAGGAAAGAGTCATATCACTTAGTTGTTTTCAAGACTTGGAACATGAATCAAGGATAAATTTTGGCATCATTTTCCCATTGTGCTGTACCACTGAGTTGGTTAAAACTTTCCTGTTTCTTTAAAAGTTTGTCCTTGTTGTTTTGTCTAAATATGAATATAACATAGACGAACAGCTTTTAATTTTATCTCTATAAACCTAGAAGGGCTTGAGGAAAAGGAAAGTAGGAGAAGAGAAATGAGCAATAAAATGATTTGCTAATCAAACCAGTTATATTACCTTCTATTCACCAACTTGATGTTGATGAGTAACTGTATTTGTTGGAATAACGGAAGAGAAGATATCAACTGTTGTATTGCCTTTAATAAAGTGAAAGCACTGATATCTTCAAATAGTGCCTTTATTAAGCGTATCACTTTACAAAGCTTTGTTGTGCACAATCATCACAATGGAGCCGTATAAGATCAGTACTGGAACGAGGTGTCGTACTAACCATTCCTTGTACTTAAATACTCAAATATAGGATATTGATGTAAGCTATAGCAAAATAAAGTTATGTACTATGTGTTATCGTTAGCACGATTTAACTGTTTGACATGATAAAAATGGATGCTTCCTTCACAGAATGGAAAAAGGTTATTTGTATATAAATTGATGCTTGCAGTTTACCTCCTGTTTTATTAATGTCAAGACTGTTAACGATGTAAAAGTTGATTGTTGCTAATTTTCAGAGTGCAAACCTTGTTGGCGCTAACCTGAAAGGAGCAAATCTGGAAGGAGCCAATCTCAAGGTAAAAGGCTTGTTGTGCTTACTGTGTTGAATGTTGAAAGCTGTAATACTGTAATTCATGTCAAGAAATGTAAATTTGATCCCGACCTCATTATTCGAAAAAAGGAAGAAAAAGAAACACTCCTATTCTCTAGGATAGGAAGGTATCCAGGCAAGAAGGGACTTTACATGTCAGAAAAGATTATCTGCCGCCGCTTATGCAGTATGGAAATTATTTTTTGTGATTGCTACCTAGCTTTGATATCCAATTAATGTGATGTCTGACGATGCATTTGAACTGTTCATTGGTGCTTATATGCCTAAGCTTATCCTCACTTAAAGATATGTATAAGCTATAAAAAAAGTAATGCTGGAAGATTTCTCATCAAGATAAGATGATTCATCCTAGGTTAACCTGGTGCATTTAATCAGTTTTCTATTTGGTTACATTTACAATATTCTTAATTATGACAGTCCGCCGCATCTTTTCTTTTTCTATTTCTGAAATTGTCAGCAATGTACTAAATGTTGCAAAATATTTCATTAAAAGTGGGAAGCACTCGCCTTTTTTTTTTTATTAATACTTATTTGCAATTCTTCGATTTGCATTTCTCGTTTAATATGCAGGGAGCGAAGTTGGCCGGTACGAATTTACAGGGTTCAAATCTTCAGCGCGCTTACTTGCGAGAAGTTGATTTACATGAAATTGTAAGTTTACACTCATTAGTCATATCCTTTCTAAAATGTTCTTTCTCCCGAGACAAAAGTTCCTTTATCAAAAAAAATGTTAATATGCTGTTCAAATCAGGCCTGCTATTCTTGCTGTTCTAGCATTGATTGCTTCCAAATTTTGCCTATTTGGTGTTGTGATTCAGAATCAGAAAAAGTTAATATATTTTGTTTTAATATATCTCAAGTGCTCACACATATAGCATTTGCAACTTGGTATTTTCCTAATAGGATCATTATCCATCCACTAGTTACTTCTTTTCTTTTCTTTTTTTTCTTTTCGACTTTAACATGAGATCACCAATGTGAGCCTGTCCCCGCCCAGCTTAGCAGTTTTCTAATTCATGTGAAGTACATAATAAATAAATGGGTAATATGATAATAGTGATATGATAACACTTATTCCTGTTCCTTCTTTCTCATACTTGCTAACTTAGATCGAGTTGGTGTACAACTTTTTCATTCTTATTACACTGAAACAGCACTTAGATGGGGCAAACCTTGCTGGTGCAAATCTACTGGGAGCTATCAGATGAGTGCGGCATAAATCAATGGCCAAAGTCGCTTTTGTACCATACATAGAAGTTATATTGATCTATAAAAATTAATTTTTCTTCACATAGAAGATATATTGATCTTTAAGGATGAGTTTATGTATCAGGAGAATGTGGATCTGAAGCCATGTGGAAACTTCATTACTATCAATGGGCAATGCAGATTTTCGAGCAATATGGTATGAGTGAAGGTGCTAGTCAGTTTGCCCTTGCTTCTCTTGAGCAGGTGGATGCCATAGTCGGTGTAGGCGATGGTGACGAAGCTGATTATGGCCTTCCTGAGCCTGCAACAACAATTCGAGGGCGCTTATGGTCCAATGTATTTAAATATTCTTTAGATTTGAAGCACTTCAAAGATGCCTATTGTGCCATTGTCTCAAATAGAGATGATGATAGCAAATATATCTGTCTCAGGCGTTTCGTCATTGTTCTTTGTGAGCTCGGTGCAATTAAGGTTCTCTATATTTTATTT
The DNA here is from genome assembly GCA_029204045.2 of Tillandsia leiboldiana. Taxonomy (NCBI): domain Eukaryota; kingdom Viridiplantae; phylum Streptophyta; class Magnoliopsida; order Poales; family Bromeliaceae; genus Tillandsia; species Tillandsia leiboldiana. The sequence goes on along the minus strand of CM055060.1, from coordinate 45,689,866 downwards.
ATCCATTCCCTTCTTGTATATGAACATTTCTGTTCACTTGATTATTTAATCATATGCATCAAATCCATTCCCATTATGAATATCAATTTCTTCAGATATGCAACGTTTGTGATCTTGAGATATGGCTGAGTTGTAATACTATCCTCTTGCAAGTTTGTAATGAGATCAATTGTGTTATTGCTTTTGCATCTTAGCTGTTACTCCTTGGGGTAAAATTGTATTGAGAACCCCTCAACTATAGGCGATTGTGAAGTGGTCTCCTCAACTTCTAAATTTTTTTTTATTGAAACCTCCCAGATTATGTTTTTTTTTTTTTTTCTAAAATTGTGACATTAGTCTGAATAATCAAAGATTTATCAAGTTTACTGATCAGATTATATTGAATAATAAAACAAAATTAGATTAATTAACTGTTAATAACTAATATAATCATTAAAGTTAATAAAGACATTTGGTGGCGACATTTGCCGCCGCCGTTTCTTCAGACATTTGGTGGCGACATTTGTCGCCGCCGTTTTTTCAGACATTTGGTGGCGACATTTGTCGCCGCCGTTTCTTCGGACATTTGTTTCTTCGGACCTTCGGTGGCGACATTTGTCGCCGCCGTTTCTTCGGACATATGGTGGCGACATTTGTCGCCGCCGTTTCTTCGAGCATTTGGTGGCGACATTTGTCGCCACTAAAAAATGTCGCCGCTAAAAAATGTCGCCGCTAAAATATGTCGCCGCTATATACTTTTGGCGACAGGGTTTTAGGTGGCGACATTTAGTCGCCGCCAAAAACATTTGGTGGCGACTTTTTGGCTTATGGTGGCGACTTTTGTCGCCACCAAATGGAATGATTGTAGCAGTGTCTTCTGGAAAAGCATCTACTTCTAAGTCTTCAGGTTTTGCGTTGAAAACAACAAAAGAAGAAGACGCGGATTCTTCCTCCTCAGACGATGACAAGAACCTATCTATGGAGGATTTTGAGAAGCAGCTTGCTCTCTTGACAAGAAAATTTCGCCGAAACTTTCGAAGGGGTAATTCAAGTAAAACTTCATCCTTCGTAAAGTCGAAGAAAGGCAAAGGTTTTTCAAGCCAAAAGTCAAGAAAGCAAGAGAGTTTTTCAAAGGATAAGAAAAGCTCAGAGGGACAAGTCCAATGCTTCAAGTGCCGAGGGTAGGGCCATATCTCAACGGAATGTCCCAATAAGAATCCGTCGAAGAAGAAAGCGATGCAAGCCGTCACTTGGGATGACACCTCAACGTCAAATGAGTCATCTTCCAGTGATGAAGAGAATAACGCAACGGCGTTCCACGCGTCCACAACTTCACCTTTCGTGTGCTTTATGACAAGTACATCCGATTCCTTGTCCAACTCCTCCCAAGTTGAAAAGAATGCAACGGACAACGAATCGAGCAACTCCGAAGGTGAAGACTTTGCTTTAGCCTACCATAAACTTCTAAAGGATTCAAAGAAACTGGCTAAGCAAAACAAGGGGTTGAGAGGGAGATTGCAGGATCTCGAAGAAGAAGTAAAAAGGGCAACTTCTCTCTCGACCGGTCTTGAAGTGGAAAGGGATAACCTGATAAAAGCAAATGTTTCACTTCAAGAGAAAAATGAGCATTTCGAGAAGGTACACGTAAAAATGGTGGATAAAGCAAGTTACCTCTTGAAGCTCTACTCCGAGGCTCGACAGGAAAAAATGGAAATGACGAAGACCATTTTCCAACTTAAAGATGATTTAAAGAGATTTTCTTCTGGAAGGAGCAAGTTGGATAAGATGCTTGGTCTTGGTCTAACAAACTGTTTCGGCCTTGGATACAATCGAACTGAAGACAATTCTAGTTCGGTTGGGACAGTTTTTGTGCCCTAGTCGGTAACTCCTCATCCGACGACGGAATTCACTGCAATCAACGAGAACAACCTTACCTCACCTACTTCGGGATCGTCAAGTACAAAGGTATGTTTTCGTTGTGGTTATGCAGGGCACATAAGAAGAAATTGCAAGATTGAAGCGAAAAGGTCACATCAAGCACCTCTTGCAACTACTACCAATGAGTTCACTCCCCGAAAATCAAAGAAGGATTTTTCAAAAGAAAAGAACATTGGTAGTACATCAAACAAGACGACGACGTCAAGAAAAAGCGATAAATCAATCAAGACGCTTTCACCAAAGGTAATAACTTCTCAATCATTGCCGACGTACTCCAAAACTCAAAAGGTTTGGGTACGCAAAGGTGAATTTTTCCTTCGTCTTTGAACCACGTTGGTACCAATCGGCCCTTGGAATTACTACACATGGACTTAATGGGGCTGACTCGTCAACCATCTTTGGGAGGTAAATGGTATATTTTTCTTTTGGTTGATGATTTCTCTAGATATTCATGGGTAACATTTTTAAAAGAGAAAGCGGATACTTTCGACTCTTTTCATGATGTTTGTCATCGTATTATGATTGAAAGAAATGAAAAGATCGTTCGTGTTCGAAGTGATAGAGGTGGAGAATTCATTAATTCTAAATTTATTGATTTTTGCACTTCCAACGGCATAAAACATGAATTCTCAGCACCCTATACACCTCAGCAGAATGGTGTAGTTGAGCGCAAAAACAGGGTTGTTCAAGAGATGGCGCGTGTGATGCTTCATAGCCGGAAACTCCCGTTACATTTTTGGGCTGAAGCTGTGAACACCGCCGTCTATGTAATTAATCGAGTGTATTTGCGCCCGGGAACTTTAAATATACCATATGAGCTGTGGTTTTGTAGAAAACCCAATATCAAATATTTTTGTATCTTTGGGAGTCGTTGTTATATTTTGTGTGATCGTGAAAATCTTGGTAAATTTGACTCTCGAAGTGACGAAGGGATTTTCATGGGTTATTCTACAAACAGTAGAGCATATCGGGTATTTAACTTGGAATCTAAAATGATGGTAGAATCTATTAATGTTAAAGTAGATGAAGCTTTTCATTTTTCATCTGATAAATCTACCCCTGATATGTCTCTAGATGATGATGCTCCTGTAAATGCATCTTCTCATAATAACTCTTTTGATAAAGTTGATGCATCTAGTGGTTCTTCTAGTTTATCTGAAATACAGGAATCATCACATGTACCTCCGAGTACTCCGTTACCTCAAACGCTACGGATCTCCAAGGATCATCCGGAATCGAATATATTGGAGACCCACAAGAAGGAGTCAGGACTCGGAGACAGTTGGTTTGTGGAGTCGCATGTTACGTCTGCATGGTAGAACCAAAGAACGTCGATGAAGCTCTTCAGGATGACTACTGGATTGAAGCAATGCAGGAAGAGCTCCATCAGTTCGAAAGGAACAAAGTCTGGGAACTAACGAAGCCACCGAAGCAACACAATGTGATTGGTACTAAATGGATTTTCAAGAATAAGAAAAACGAGGATGGTACCATCATCAGGAACAAAGCACGCCTAGTTGCTCAGGGCTACTCACAAATAGAAGGTATAGACTTTGATGAGACGTTCGCCCCAGTTGCTCGACTCGAGTCAATTCGTATTTTGTTAGCGATTGCTTGTCATTTTAAAATCAAACTCTTTCAAATGGACGTTAAGAGCGCGTTTTAAAATGGGTTTTTGAACGAGGAAGTTTATGTGGCTCAACCGAAAGGTTTTGTAGACTATAAACTACCTAACCATGTTTTTCGTTTGAAAAAGGCTCTTTACGGTCTAAAACAAGCACCGCGAGCGTGGTATGAAAGGTTAACAAAGCACCTATTGGAGAAGGGCTATACTCGAGGGGGAGCAGACCGGACTCTCTTTGTGAAGCATTATCAGGATAATTTCATTGTGGCACAAATCTATGTCGATGACATTGTATTTGGTGAACTAGAGACAATGATGCTTCTAAATTCGCAGAAACCATGGAAAGCGAATTCGAGATGTCTATGATGGGGGAATTGACATACTTTCTTGGATTGCAAGTGAAACAAAATGAAGAAGGCATCCATTTGTGCCAATCAAAGTATGCAAGGGAGTTGGTGAAGAAATTCGATTTAGAAAATTCTAAAGATTTTTCGACTCCGATGGGAACTAGCAATAAGGGATTAGGAAGTGAATCTCTTAGTGAAAGTGTAGACGAGAAGCTTTATCGCAGCATGATTGGAAGTCTACTCTACCTCACGGCTAGTCGCCCGGATATATCCTTTAGTGTTGGGATCTGCGCGAGATATCAATCAGCACCAAAGGAGGTTCACCTGAAAGCGGTGAAGAGGATCATCCGGTACGTTAAAGGAACACTGAACTTCGGAATTTGGTATCCTATGGGAACAACGCTTGACATTATAGGATATTCAGATGCCGATTGGGCAGGATCTGTGGATGATCGGAAAAGTACGAGTGGTGCATGTTTTTATCTTGGCCATTGTCTTGTAGTATGGCATAGTAAAAAGCAAAACTGCATAGCACTCTCGACTGCCGAAGCGGAATATATCTCAGCAGGTAGTTGTTCAACTCAACTCATTTGGATGAAAAGCATGTTGAGCGACTTCCGAATTTTAGCAACTTCGGTAACCATTCTTTGTGACAAAACAAGTGCTATAAATATTTCTAAAAACCCTGTGTTGCACTCGAGAACAAAACATATTGAACTTAGATATCATTTTCTAAGAGAGCTAGTTGAGTCAAATATTCTTCAAATTTCCTACATTTCAACTGAAGATCAATTAGCTGACATTTTAACAAAACCTTTAGATCAAAAACGATTTATTCATTTGCGTAAGGCAATAGGAATGCTTTCCTTGAAATAACTTCTTTTTGAAACCATTGCTTAGGTTAGGTTTTGTTTTTGTGTTTTTGTTCATTGTCTATGTTTGTACATAGAACATTAATTGAGCATATGTAATTGACTTTACTTGCATCCTTTCATATTTTTTTAAAATTTATTATGCTTTGGATATCATAATAATTAATTTTATGCAATGATCATTTATGTCAATTAAGTTATCTTTAATTGATCAAAGTTAATTTCTCTCTCATATGATCTCTTGGTACACTACAAAAAAAGGGGTCTATACCGACGCTTTTACGACGACGCACCTAAAAAGCGTCGTAAAATTTTTTTAGTGTCGAAATTTTAACGACGCTTGGCTTTTTCGGCAAATAATATACGGCGGGAACTGAAAAAAATATTTTGCCTTTTCCCTCTCCACCGCCACAGCCCGTCTCTCTGTTCTTTTTTTTTTTTACTTTTCATCTCAACACAGACACACGCACACAGCACACAGTAATTTTTTTTTTTACTTTTCATCTCACGCGTGCTCCCCTCTTCATCGCCGCCGCCACCCCCTCACCCCCACCGCCACAACCACCACCACCATCTCGCGCAGCATCCGATCGGCTCTCCATCCACCTCCCAACGCGTCTTGCCTCTTCATCGCCGCAGCCGCCGCCGCCGCCCCCCACCGCCACAGCCGTCGCCGCCGCCCCCCACCGCCACAGCCGCCGCCGCCCCCCACCGCCACAGCTACAACTACCATCTCTTTCCCAACTCTAGGTAACTAATTTTTTCTTCCTATTGAAGTCTATTATTTTTTTAAAGCCGAAAATTAAGGTTGGTTCTGAGTTTTTTTTTTTTTGGCATCCAAATCAGTATTTTCCATAACAGCTTGGTAGTTAGTGCTTTGTTTGTTTGCCTTTAAAATTCTAATAAAATTAGATGATGGGTTAGGATTTTGCCCTTTACAAAAGTTGTATTTGTCTAATTTTTTTGCTTTTTTGCTTTAGTATTAAAATTAATTTATCTGTTTAGAACAAAATAAATACTATATATATTTGTTAAAAAAATAAAATATTTGACCTATTATAATACTGTTTAGATGAGAAAATTAACCTTCAAGATAGATCCATCGAAAGCTTTTATCAAGTTATTTACATCTACTTTCGTTGCTATTTACATGTGCTTTCTTATTTTTTTACTGTAAAAAGCAACCCACACTTTTTAACGGAGATGTTAGTTTTCGTTTATATCATTAGGTTGATTGAGAGTGTAGAGTACTTTGTTGAGAAAACATTAATTTTTTGGTGTCTTTGAATAAATAGTGTAGCGAATAAATATGGTGTACAGTATAAGAATCAGATTGGCCGAGTATGAGCAATAGCAATAATCAGTATCAAAGTACGCAATTGCATCATTTTTAATTTAGTTGGAAACCATCAAATTCTAATTTCGTTCCATAATTTGCACAGGGTTATTCTCTCATTTTTAATCAGCAATAATCAGTATCAAATGATTATTCTCTCGTTTTTAATAGCAATTGCATTCCATAATCTGTGATCTGCACATCTCAATTTTTATTATCCATTCAAGGGAAAACAAAGGTTGGAAATGAGAGAATGCTGTTGGAGAGCCAACTTAAAGTCAGCCCTAATTCAAACTTGGAATTTATTTCATGATAAAACTATTGAAACTTCTCTTCTTTTCAGTGTAATTCATACTACTATTAGAACCTGCCTCATGATTTCGATTTAAAGTTGATCAGTTTATTATCATTTTATTTACAAGCTTAAGATATATTGTCTTAGCTAATGTTCTGAAAAATATATTAGAAGCTTGTTTTGGGGCCTGCAAAACTAAATCAAATGCTTGTGTATATTTATTAGAATACTAATTAAAATAATTTATACATAGAGTGAAATATGACAATACATAGTATATATTCATAATTTTTTTTTTCTTATGCTAATTAGTTGTTTATTGTCAGCGTAAACAAATGGACAAAAGCTGGATTAATAAGCAGAGAAATAGCAAGGCTTATTTAGATGGTGTTGCTAATTTTATTAGATTTGCTACTGAATAAGATGGCCTAGGAAACAAGATTTAGCGTTTAATTTGGACATGCATTAATGTGAGTAATGAAAAAAAAAAAAACTTTGTTTGGGTATCTAGTGAAACAATTATGAAGCAAATAATTGTTTAGGTACTAAATTACCAGCAAATACTTTAGGTACTAATATGGTTATTGCGACTTTAGCTGATGCTTTGTAGTTCATGTTATCCCAGTTTAAGATACATTAATTTGGTGCCATTCACTCCAATAATGAACAAACTTTGATTGTGAATATTTTATATGTCGAATGGTTCTCTATTATATCTTATTATGTTTGTTTGTTTTTTTGGGACTAGGATACTGGATTTCCCTTGACAGAAAGAGATCGACTTGGGCTCCGTGGCCTCCTTCCACCTCGTGTTATATGGTTTGAGCAGCAGTACGAACGTTTTAGTGAGTCATGCTTTACTGAAAAATAAGTACATTAGTCACGCGCATCCAATATCATTTCTTGCTTTTTTTTTCTCTGGTGATTGAGCTATTGAGGTCCAAAAGTGGAAGCTCCAATTTGAATCTTCTACTTCTAGCTTCAGCTGGAAGCTATGCATCGGATTCAATGAAAAAGGGGTGAAGAAGCTTTAGCCAAGCCAAACAGGCCATAAGTGGCGAATGTAGGATACGGAATTTGTTCTTTCTCTACATGTGCATAGCGTGTGCCCTAGGTGATAGTTTTGAAAAATGCTGGTCTATGAAGATCTACTCTCAATTTCCCTTGAAGTCATCATGTTCTCTCTAGAGGCTTCTGTTGTTCTTTATATCTCTGTTCTTCACTTGGAGATAAAAGTGTAATTACAGATATGCTCTTTTTTTTTTTTTGATTCTTTGCTGTAGTGAACTCGTATCGGTCACTGGAGCACAATACTCGAGGTGAAGCTAATTCTGTTGTTTCTTTAGCTAAATGGAGGATCCTAAATAGATTACATGACAGAAATGAGACATTGTACTACAGGGTGAGCTTAGAGCCTTGTTGACTAAAGTCAGTGTAAATTTGCTTTGTGTTTGCCTAAAAATGTTGACACTTTTTTTTTTTTTTTTTTCTGACGATGTGATTTTACAGGTATTAATTGACAATATCAAAGATTTTGCTCCAATAATTTATACTCCAACTGTTGGTTTGGTCTGTCAAAACTATGGAGGCCTATACAGACGTCCACGTGGAATGTATTTCAGTGCAAAGGATAAAGGAGAGATGATGTCTATGATTTATAATTGGCCATCACACCATGTAGGTTTGAATATCTAGTAAATACTTAGAAAAATCTAGTCTTTCTATTGATTAATGTTCTACAGTTGCTTAGTAGAAGGTTGGATGATTTTGGAGCAGCCAAAATATTCTTCTTTTAGTGGATGCTTTTTATCTAGACATTTTGTTTACTAAAATATGCTGTAGAAGCTGTTTAACAGCTTACTTTTGATCAGTCTCACTATTTTAGTAATCTCCAATTGTTCGCAAGTAGACATGATAGTGGTGACAGATGGGAGCCGTATTCTAGGCCTTGGTGATCTTGGAGTTCAGGGTATAGGAATACCCATTGGTAAACTTGACATATATGTTGCGGCTGCTGGTATTAATCCCCAAAGAGTAAGTCATTGTTCAATTTCTAAGCATATTTTTGGCAACGACATTTGCAAGATTTGTTGTTATGAAATGGAGAATATATTTTCTAAATTTGGGTGAAATTTTGGAGGTGGCTTATCACCCTTTCGGAGAAAACAGTGACATCAGTTTGTGTCGAAATTTTCCCCTGTTATTCTTGTCTAGATTATATGTTTACTAGTATGAATAATTTACTTTCTTTGACTAGATCATATATTTTTCTTCATTTTCTAGTATCATTCTCATACTTGTCATCCCTTGCAGGTCCTTCCAGCTATGCTCGATGTTGGGACGAACAATCGAAAGCTTCTTGAAGATAATCTTTGTAAGAATACCAAGAATCCTTGCCAAAAGTAACATTTTCTCAGTTGAATATCCGCTTGTTTTTCCAAAAAAGTACATAAAAGGCGACAAAACAAATAAGCAGACTATACATTTCTTATACATGTCGTTTCCAATAAAGTAGCAATTATGCACTTTAGTTTATTAATTTTAGACATGCATCATGGCATACTTGTCCCCATAAATGGCTTCTAGATTTAGGATTACGACAGCCTAGGCTGGAGGGAGATGAATATTTATCTATTGTCGATGAATTCATGGAAGCAGCACATTCCCGTTGGCCAAAGGCTGTTATTCAGGTACTCAGATTGTGCTTTACTATTTCAGCACCTATTGATCTTCCCATTCACTAATGAAAAGTTAGATGAGTTACAGTTCGAAGACTTTCAAATGAAGTGGGCATTTGAAACACTTCAAAGATACCGCAAAAAATTCTGCATGTTTAACGATGACATACAGGTTATTTTCTAATTCTTCTAATATTTTACTTTTATTCTTTTATATGTGAAGTAATGTATCTACATTTTTATGCTTATGCTGATTTCTGAAGATAATCTCTGCGTTGAATAGGGAACGGCCGGTGTTGCACTGGCTGGACTACTTGGAGCTGTAAGAGCCCAAGGTCAACCACTGAACGATTTTGTAAAGCAGAAGATTGTCGTAGTAGGAGCTGGAAGGTGCCTTAAAAATATTAACCCAATCACTTATTTTGAGTGAATTTTTTTTTTTTGTCCTTCTGATACCTTTTTCACTATTCAGTGCAGGGATAGGGGTGCTTAAGATGGCTAAGCAGATGGTCATGAACATGCTTGGAAGCAATGAAAACGTGGAAGCTCAATGTCTGTTTTGGTTGCTCGATAAAGATGTAAGATTTAATGTTTCTGAGAATTTTATTTATCTTCAATTACCTCTGTTTCCTTGTCTTAAATTTTTTTAGTAATACAGCATCCACCCTCTGATGTAGTAGGTTTATTTACCATGCAAACAAATATTTTTCTTCCCGTATCCCACAAAGTAAAAAATCACTATCTTATATTTTTAAAATATTAGCCTTTTTTTTTCTTGATATCTCTGTTTACCAGTTAAGCTACTTTCTCCATCGAAGTACTATGTTTGAAGAAAACTGACACTTGACTTTTTATTCTCTTTAGGGTCTTGTTACCAAAGCTAGAAACAGCCTTGATCCTGCAGTGGCTCCTTATGCTAGAGGGGTTGGTCCAGGAGAGGTTGAAGGACTCCATGAAGGGGCTTCTTTGCTTGAAGTGGTAAATTCTTATTGAACTATATTTGTAAATTTTCTTTTTGAGACTACTCATATAAATGGAACTTTAACTTATGTTGCTCAAGCAGCAGCTCAGGCTGCTGCTTGAGCAGCAGCTCTCTACTGCTGCTCAAGCAGCAGCACAGGCTGCTGCTTGAGCAGCAGCTCTCTAGCTGCTGCTCAAGCAGCAGCTCAGGCTTCTCAGGCTGCTGCTTTGAGCAGCAGCTGAGGCTGCTGCTCAAGCAGCAGCTAGTTTAATTAAGCTAATTTAATTAAGTTTTAATTTAATTAAGCGATGCAATTTTTACTATTATTTTTCTTTCTTGTAGAGTAAGTTTGTTCTTCCACGCGATGATAAAGTTGAGCTGCTGCTTTATTTATGTTGTTGTCATTGTGATTAGTTCTTTGATTATAAATGTGTATGAGAAATAAATTTTAGTTCTTACTTGAATTTTTGTTTGTATTGCAAATTTTTGTTTGATCTATAAATTTTTGTTTGTATTGCAAATTGTATTGCAAATTATATATATATATACATTTGCCGACGCTTTTATGCGTCGGGGAAAAGGAAAAATAGTCGACGCATTGAAGCGTCGTTATATGACTTTATTGGGAGATCATTTGCCGACGCTTTAATGCGTCGACAATAGATTTCTGTTACCAACCAAAATAACGACGCTCTCATGCGTCGGGAAAAAGGAAAATAGGCGACGCTTTATAGCGTCGTAAATCGACGATCATTTGCCGACGCTTTAATGCGTCGACAATAATTTCTATTACCAACCAAAATAACGACGCTTTCGTGCGTCGGGAAAAAGGAAAATAGGCGACGCTTTATAGCGTCGTAAATCGACGATCATTTGCCGACGCTTTAATGCGTCGACAATAGATTGCTATTACCGACGAAAATAACGACGCTTTAGTGCGTCGGGAATAACGCGACGGCATATTTACCGACGCTTTTGGAAGCGTCGCCATATTTCTCTCGTCACTGCACTTACCGACCCACTTCCCGACGCTTTCTAAAGCGTCGGCGACCACATTGACGACGCTTTTGCGCGTCGTTATGTGCCTCAAAAAGCGTCGCCAAAGGCCGCTTTTCTTGTAGTGGTACAGTTTTTATCATATTTGAAAATTGAGTTAAGTATGAAACTCGAGATCAATTTTTGGTTGAATACTTTATATCTTAAATAATTGATAACCAATTGAGGGGGAGTTTGTTAAAATATTTATGCTCATAAGATGTGGAAAGAGTTACATCCCATTGAGGAGTGTGAAAACTACCACCACATGGAGGAAAGAGCTACCACCTCGGTCGTCCGAGTACTGTGTGCAGCTACCACATGTATACCAAGCATGATTTTTCAAGTTGATTAGATAAAATACTTTTTGGAATACTTGACTCTGTCAAATTCCAAGGTTGGTATAAGGTGGGGATTTTATTGAAAGATGCTCAAAGAGCCACTCTGTCACGCCCCGAGTTTAAAAATCAGGTCTGAAATTTTTTTTTTTTTTTTTTTTTTTATATCAGAGTTTGCAAAACAGGCGTAACAGACCGCCACACATATAGGAAACTCTCTATTCCGCGAACAGAGACTCCCCTATATATGCACGGCTAGGCTAGTAATCAGCGACAGATATCTCAGTACAACTACTAATCTATTCAGCAGGAATAATCAGAATTAAGTTATTACATCATCAGTTTTAAATGTCTAAATCAAGATAAGCTGGAATGAAATGCGGAAAGTAAATGTCTGCAAAAGTCATCAATATGTAATGCTCATGGGGACAGCTCTATCGTAATCGGCTCACTGGATCGTCCCGACATCTCACCACCCGACGGACCTGCAACAGTCACCCGAGGGTGTGAGATACACCGGAGTGCATCCCAGTGGGCACGACGAGCCGAGAAATAGCTAATCGTACCTACTGGGTACTAAAATCTGCGGATAGTAAAGATCTGTAGGAAAAGCTGGAAACATAGATGTCTACTAATAATCAGAAATAAAACTGCAGGTAAGAATGCTGAACAATCAGGGTATCTCAGAAATAACTATCATGAAAACTGTAGAGCATGCAGGCCGGAAATCAAAGTCAACTACAAGGATCATGTATAAAGAACTGCAAGAGATAAAAATGATACAAGTATGTCTACAGATAATAGTGCTGGAACAACTGAGCAACTGTACGAGTAAAAGTAATGCGTCAAAGGTAGAAAACCAAATATCCAATCATGTGCCAATATTGGTCTCAGAGAACCTCAGGCAATGCCACTGTTCGGCACCTTTTTCGGCTGACATAACCTTGTCGAGGGCTCACGGGTCTATCATCAGACCACTTTACCGGTAAAGAACAATCTCCATGGGGAGCTACCCCGGCCATGTTCGTGAAGTACAGCAGTGCATGGCAAATCATAATGATCAATCTCACGGTCTAGTGACCGGGTAGTCGGCAACATGCCGAGATCCCAACAGGGAATCATCTGTCTATATCTATCCATCGGAATCAATCAATCATGCATATCGAGTAGTATCTATCAATCAGGATCAATCAATCATGCATATCGAGTGGTATCTATCAATCAGGATCTATCAATCATGCATATCAATAATATCTCGAATAACATCTCAATGACAGGAATCAACAGGTGTCATCTAATCATGCAAATCTATATATATCAATCAATCAGGATCAGTCAGGAATAATCAGGGATCATGTAGATAATAATCGGCTGACAGGAATCAACAAGTGCCATCAAATCATGTAGATCTATATACTGAAAAAGCTGATGAACAGATATGTATATGGTATGTCTCATGAAGATCAAGGTCTATCAGAAATACAAAAACTGATAAACAGGTACGTAAGATATGTCTCACGTAGATCAAGATCTATCAGGACTAATCATAGGGCATGTCAATACAATCATCAAGGCTAATCTAGATAAAATCAGCAGGTATATATGATGAGTCTAAAAGAATCAATGTCTATCAGGGGATCATGTGATATATATGCAGTCATCATAGGTCGTATCGGTATAATTCGCAGGCTGGTCAAAAAAAAAGGGTGTCCGATTGGACTAAAGCAACCAGAGGGCCGAATAGATCAAGCCCGGACCGAAGCTAACCCACCTGAGTGTAGGCCGATCCACGAACTCCCGCACAGCTACTGGGAGACTGATGCTGAACAACTGGGCCCTGTATCAGTAAATGTAATCAGTAGTAGACTCGCACAACCCATCCCGACGACGCTACACTAACGGAAAACTTAAACGGGTCAAATCGGTCGGTTTATCGATCAAAATCTGATTCCTGGTCAACAAGGACCTTCGGAACCCTAACAAAATGGCTAGCAGGTGTATATATACTGTTTAAAGACAGCTATCAAGTCCAATTTACAATTTGATCTATAATAATTCTTAATTTGCATAATTCGTTAATTTAATTACCCGTTTCGGCTCGTTCTAACAATCCGGGAGTCCAAACGTAAATCTGTAAATTCCAGGGTGTTCGTTATGACGAGACGAAGCCCGTGCTCACGAGAATTGGGCTGAGACCAAGCCCGATACAAAGTTGACCCATAATGTTCTAAGGTCCAATTTACAACTTTGATAAAACTCAATATACACTTGATCAAATTGAGACCTAGCTAGAGCATGGTATTCAGTAATGACAGAGGAGTGGTGTGCTCACCTTGCGCGCGTCGGAGAGTGGCCGGAGAGTCGCCGGAGCAAGGTGGAGCAACCACCAAAGAATGAGCAAGGCTCGGCTTGGGCAAGTTGGGATCAAACCAGGCTCAGACCTGCAGCAAGGGTGAGCATCAGGTTACTTGGAGTCCCAGAAGGTCTCGGGTCCACGTGGGGTCGAGCCCCGGCGGCCGGAGGCGGCGGCGGCCGGAGATGAGCCCGAGAGGGTGGCTCGGGTGCAAGCTTTGGAGGCTAATAACAGGGGGTCCCTCGGCCCAAAGAAAGATGATGGAGGTTAATAAGGGGTTGCTAGGACCTTACCTGGGTGGTTGCCGGAGTCCCGGAGCACCGGGGATCGCCGGAGGTGAAGGCCGAAGTCAATTCGGGTGCAACCTTCAAGGTCAAAAACCTGACGTTAAGAGGGACATGCAACTTGATGGGAGGCTCTATGGGATCACAGGAGCCTACCTGGAGGTTCCCGGCGACCGAGGAGCGCCGGCGAGGCGGCGCCGGAGGAGCTCGGTCAAGCTTCAAGGCCTCTAATGGCGGATTCCGGCCGGCTGGGTTCCGGCCGGTGGGACTTGGATCAACAGAGTCCTCCCGACGCAAGGAGTCTTCTGGTGGGGGTGGCCGGCGACGGGGTCGATCGGCGGCGCCGGCAGAAGGAGTTCCGGCGAAGGTGAAAAACGGCCGGTTCTAGGGCTTGGTCGTGCGGCCCCGATCCTGATCCGATCGGGTTCAGACCTTGTGGGGAGGTCACAGTCGTCAAGAGGGAGAAGATCAACGGTGCTGATCTTAAGATCGCCGGCCGGATGATGGTGGCGCGAGGGGTCGATCACGAGAATGATAATCCGGCGGGGTTGCTCCCGCCGGCGATCGGGACGGCGGCCGCAGCTGTGTCTGTACCAAGGGGGTCTCCTCAATGTCAGGAACCCACTGGTGATACTCAGGTGTCGAAACAAGAAAGGAAGTTCCAAGGACGTACCTTGCCGGAAAGTGGGAGAGAAGAGGTCGCACCTGCGGCGGCGCTCGGCGGCGGCAGGGCACGGATCCACTCGGGTTCGGACGCGGCGTCACAGAGGAGTCCACCAGACAGGGCCTTGACCTCCCGAGCACCTCCCGAGTACCCTCCTCTTCAACCACCCGAGAACAAGGTGATCCTTGCTCCTCTCTTCCCCGGCGACGGGAGAGGCGGCGGCCGGTGCGGCTAGCTCCGGGGAATGCGGCAGAAGAGGGGAACGTGGTTAGGAACTGCGGCTGTGGGCTGAGGGTCTAGGGTTTCTTGGAAAACCTAGCTCGGGCACGCATGCTTATATAGGGTAATGCAAACTTGCAACTTAGTCCCCCAAAGCCACCTCATCTGCAATCCAGTCCCTCACAGTAGCTTTCCTTTGCACTTAAGTCCTTATCCAAGAAGTGGCACGCTTTACGAGGCAGGTTTCATAGGGTTTGGAGTGCAAAAGTCACATTTTTCGCTGTATTTTATGCTTTTCGAGGCGATCCGGTCACCGAAACGGAAAATGGACTGCGCCATGACGTCCGGCTCGACGAGACCTATCAGGTAGCGATCTCTGATTTTTCGCGAAACTGCCCGGATTAAATCTCGGTCCATAAAATACAGTCCCGGAATACAGTTTTCGCGTTTTTTGAGACTTAGAGTCGTCAAACGGAAATTTCGTCAGCGCCATTGCGTCCAGAACGTCGGAGCCATTCAAATCGACTACCTGAAGTGCTATGTTCGGATTTCAGACAGTGAATTGGCTCAACGTTGACGCGAAGGGGTTCGAAAATTAGGGTTTACCGTTCATTGTACCCTCGACTTAAGTCGCGGGTCCCGCCCGCTTCTTCGTCGATTTCTGGAAGATCCGACCGTCAGATCTGAACAAGTTTAATATGGTTTTCACTCAGTTCGTCATGACGGTCGCACTCGTGGTCTCGGATCTTCGAGATTAGGCTCGGATTGAAAGGCGATATTTCTGGCCCACTAATTGTGCAAATTACACTGCAGAAAAGGGGCACTTTGACTACGGGTGCTTTTCATGATCCAGATTCAACTTGACTCAAATCAATTTCATTTATTTATTTATTTTTAAAATTCAAGTTCTTACATCTCTCCCACCAAAAAGGAAGTTTCGTCCCTGAAACTTAATTAAACCAGGTTGCAATAGTGACAATCAGTCACAAACATATTGACAACTCTCAGACTACTCATTTAGACCCAATCTGAATATTCCCCATTACAGGGCAAAGTATTTCTCAGTTCTTTCGGAAGTACGTTGTCGGCCGCCCAACGTGCTTACCAAAAGAAAGGCGAAATACCATAGATCTGTCGCCAACAACTAGTTGGGGACACCACTCACATCTGAAGGTACATCACATACCTCCCTACACAGTCTCTGGCGACGCCAGTCTCAACTCAAACATCGACACGGGAGATTGCGACCCCAAATCAGTTTACACACAATGTGCGAATCACTACAAATCGAATCAAATCCTCAAGTTATCATCATTACTCCGTATATTGGACCCTTCAGTCTTATCTCACCATCATAACAGCCACAACGACTAGTTACGAAAAACATCTCATAAGTGTGAAAATACACCTGAACTCCTTACCGCTAGACAAATACCCCGCGCTCTCACGTCATAAGTCATCCTAGGGTTCATCCTAACCAGATCCTAATCAATCTTTCCTAGGTACCGTATACCTATGCTCTGATACCATCTAATCTGTCACGCCCCGAGTTTAAAAATCAGGTCTGAAATTTTTTTTTTTTTTTTTTTTTTTTTATATCAGAGTTTGCAAAACAGGCGTAACAGACCGCCACACATATAGGAAACTCTCTATTCCGCGAACAGAGACTCCCCTATATATGCACGGCTAGGCTAGTAATCAGCGACAGATATCTCAGTACAACTACTAATCTATTCAGCAGGAATAATCAGAATTAAGTTATTACATCATCAGTTTTAAATGTCTAAATCAAGATAAGCTGGAATGAAATGCGGAAAGTAAATGTCTGCAAAAGTCATCAATATGTAATGCTCATGGGGACAGCTCTATCGTAATCGGCTCACTGGATCGTCCCGACATCTCACCACCCGACGGACCTGCAACAGTCACCCGAGGGTGTGAGATACACCGGAGTGCATCCCAGTGGGCACGACGAGCCGAGAAATAGCTAATCGTACCTACTGGGTACTAAAATCTGCGGATAGTAAAGATCTGTAGGAAAAGCTGGAAACATAGATGTCTACTAATAATCAGAAATAAAACTGCAGGTAAGAATGCTGAACAATCAGGGTATCTCAGAAATAACTATCATGAAAACTGTAGAGCATGCAGGCCGGAAATCAAAGTCAACTACAAGGATCATGTATAAAGAACTGCAAGAGATAAAAATGATACAAGTATGTCTACAGATAATAGTGCTGGAACAACTGAGCAACTGTACGAGTAAAAGTAATGCGTCAAAGGTAGAAAACCAAATATCCAATCATGTGCCAATATTGGTCTCAGAGAACCTCAGGCAATGCCACTGTTCGGCACCTTTTTCGGCTGACATAACCTTGTCGAGGGCTCACGGGTCTATCATCAGACCACTTTACCGGTAAAGAACAATCTCCACGGGGAGCTACCCCGGCCATGTTCGTGAAGTACAGCAGTGCATGGCAAATCATAATGATCAATCTCACGGTCTAGTGACCGGGTAGTCGGCAACATGCCGAGATCCCAACAGGGAATCATCTGTCTATATCTATCCATCGGAATCAATCAATCATGCATATCGAGTAGTATCTATCAATCAGGATCAATCAATCATGCATATCGAGTGGTATCTATCAATCAGGATCTATCAATCATGCATATCAATAATATCTCGAATAACATCTCAATGACAGGAATCAACAGGTGTCATCTAATCATGCAAATCTATATATATCAATCAATCAGGATCAGTCAGGAATAATCAGGGATCATGTAGATAATAATCGGCTGACAGGAATCAACAAGTGCCATCAAATCATGTAGATCTATATACTGAAAAAGCTGATGAACAGATATGTATATGGTATGTCTCATGAAGATCAAGGTCTATCAGAAATACAAAAACTGATAAACAGGTACGTAAGATATGTCTCACGTAGATCAAGATCTATCAGGACTAATCATAGGGCATGTCAATACAATCATCAAGGCTAATCTAGATAAAATCAGCAGGTATATATGATGAGTCTAAAAGAATCAATGTCTATCAGGGGATCATGTGATATATATGCAGTCATCATAGGTCGTATCGGTATAATTCGCAGGCTGGTCAAAAAAAAAGGGTGTCCGATTGGACTAAAGCAACCAGAGGGCCGAATAGATCAAGCCCGGACCGAAGCTAACCCACCTGAGTGTAGGCCGATCCACGAACTCCCGCACAGCTACTGGGAGACTGATGCTGAACAACTGGGCCCTGTATCAGTAAATGTAATCAGTAGTAGACTCGCACAACCCATCCCGACGACGCTACACTAACGGAAAACTTAAACGGGTCAAATCGGTCGGTTTATCGATCAAAATCTGATTCCTGGTCAACAAGGACCTTCGGAACCCTAACAAAATGGCTAGCAGGTGTATATATACTGTTTAAAGACAGCTATCAAGTCCAATTTACAATTTGATCTATAATAATTCTTAATTTGCATAATTCGTTAATTTAATTGCCCGTTTCGGCTCGTTCTAACAATCCGGGAGTCCAAACGTAAATCTGTAAATTCCAGGGTGTTCGTTATGACGAGACGAAGCCCGTGCTCACGAGAATTGGGCTGAGACCAAGCCCGATACAAAGTTGACCCATAATGTTCTAAGGTCCAATTTACAACTTTGATAAAACTCAATATACACTTGATCAAATTGAGACCTAGCTAGAGCATGGTATTCAGTAATGACAGAGGAGTGGTGTGCTCACCTTGCGCGCGCCGGAGAGTGGCCGGAGAGTCGCCGGAGCAAGGTGGAGCAACCACCAAAGAATGAGCAAGGCTCGGCTTGGGCAAGTTGGGATCAAACCAGGCTCAGACCTGCAGCAAGGGTGAGCATCAGGTTACTTGGAGTCCCAGAAGGTCTCGGGTCCACGTGGGGTCGAGCCCCGGCGGCCGGAGGCGGCGGCGGCCGGAGATGAGCCCGAGAGGGTGGCTCGGGTGCAAGCTTTGGAGGCTAATAACAGGGGGTCCCTCGGCCCAAAGAAAGATGATGGAGGTTAATAAGGGGTTGCTAGGACCTTACCTGGGTGGTTGCCGGAGTCCCGGAGCACCGGGGATCGCCGGAGGTGAAGGCCGAAGTCAATTCGGGTGCAACCTTCAAGGTCAAAAACCTGACGTTAAGAGGGACATGCAACTTGATGGGAGGCTCTATGGGATCACAGGAGCCTACCTGGAGGTTCCCGGCGACCGAGGAGCGCCGGCGAGGCGGCGCCGGAGGAGCTCGGTCAAGCTTCAAGGCCTCTAATGGCGGATTCCGGCCGGCTGGGTTCCGGCCGGTGGGACTTGGATCAACAGAGTCCTCCCGACGCAAGGAGTCTTCTGGTGGGGGTGGCCGGCGACGGGGTCGATCGGCGGCGCCGGCAGAAGGAGTTCCGGCGAAGGTGAAAAACGGCCGGTTCTAGGGCTTGGTCGTGCGGCCCCGATCCTGATCCGATCGGGTTCAGACCTTGTGGGGAGGTCACAGTCGTCAAGAGGGAGAAGATCAACGGTGCTGATCTTAAGATCGCCGGCCGGATGATGGTGGCGCGAGGGGTCGATCACGAGAATGATAATCCGGCGGGGTTGCTCCCGCCGGCGATCGGGACGGCGGCCGCAGCTGTGTCTGTACCAAGGGGGTCTCCTCAATGTCAGGAACCCACTGGTGATACTCAGGTGTCGAAACAAGAAAGGAAGTTCCAAGGACGTACCTTGCCGGAAAGTGGGAGAGAAGAGGTCGCACCTGCGGCGGCGCTCGGCGGCGGCAGGGCACGGATCCACTCGGGTTCGGACGCGGCGTCACAGAGGAGTCCACCAGACAGGGCCTTGACCTCCCGAGCACCTCCCGAGTACCCTCCTCTTCAACCACCCGAGAACAAGGTGATCCTTGCTCCTCTCTTCCCCGGCGACGGGAGAGGCGGCGGCCGGTGCGGCTAGCTCCGGGGAATGCGGCAGAAGAGGGGAACGTGGTTAGGAACTGCGGCTGTGGGCTGAGGGTCTAGGGTTTCTTGGAAAACCTAGCTCGGGCACGCATGCTTATATAGGGTAATGCAAACTTGCAACTTAGTCCCCCAAAGCCACCTCATCTGCAATCCAGTCCCTCACAGTAGCTTTCCTTTGCACTTAAGTCCTTATCCAAGAAGTGGCATGCTTTACGAGGCAGGTTTCATAGGGTTTGGAGTGCAAAAGTCACATTTTTCGCTGTATTTTACGCTTTTCGAGGCGATCCGGTCACCGAAACGGAAAATGGACTGCGCCATGACGTCCGGCTCGACGAGACCTATCAGGTAGCGATCTCTGATTTTTCGCGAAACTGCCCGGATTAAATCTCGGTCCATAAAATACAGTCCCGGAATACAGTTTTCGCGTTTTTCGAGACTTAGAGTCGTCAAACGGAAATTTCGTCAGCGCCATTGCGTCCAGAACGTCGGAGCCATTCAAATCGACTACCTGAAGTGCTATGTTCGGATTTCAGACAGTGAATTGGCTCAACGTTGACGCGAAGGGGTTCGAAAATTAGGGTTTACCGTTCATTGTACCCTCGACTTAAGTCGCGGGTCCCGCCCGCTTCTTCGTCGATTTCTGGAAGATCCGACCGTCAGATCTGAACAAGTTTAATATGGTTTTCACTCAGTTCGTCATGACGGTCGCACTCGTGGTCTCGGATCTTCGAGATTAGGCTCGGATTGAAAGGCGATATTTCTGGCCCACTAATTGTGCAAATTACACTGCAGAAAAGGGGCACTTTGACTACGGGTGCTTTTCATGATCCAGATTCAACTTGACTCAAATCAATTTCATTTATTTATTTATTTTTAAAATTCAAGTTCTTACACACTCCTTACAATAAATTGATTAGATACATTATCTAACATATTTGGGATTTCAAACATCTATTGATCTTGGTACTTCATTTTCTTTACTATGTTAATGATTTGATAAACGCATTACTCATAAGATCAAGATAGATGTCATTGAACTTGTTCAACTTTAAAGGTTTTAATTTTTATAAATTTTCATTTTATTACTTGGATATTATTGATAGATTTTGCATAATCTATTTCTTTTGATGTGAAATGATGATTTTTGTTTAAAGTTGACATGCAAAAGTGCTTACATACTTTTTCTGGATTTTCTGAAATTTTCTTAAATTTTTTTGAAGAAAAAGTTTGGAGCCGATCCTGACCGGAATATCCGTTCCGGATCCCGAACGCAGGAATTTCCTGCGGATAGCCGTTCCGGACTGCATTCATAGGGCGTTCCGGACCGCGGCTAGGGTTTATATGAAACAAAAGGGTTTTTGATTTTATTACTTCTCAATCTTTTGTTTCCAAGTCTCCAGAGCTTCTCTCTCTAGAAATCATCTAATTTGGAGCCTTTCCAACTCGGGTTCTTCGAATCAAAGTGAGTTTTCTTGATCAAAACTTCGGTATTTCACAGTTTTCCTCTATTTTGCTCAAAACGTGGATGAAATCATGTAACTTTTTCGTTTGAGATTGGTTTTTGATCAGATTTCTTTTAAAATAAGAACTCTGAGTAGATTAGTTTTGATTATATGCTAGGTATTATCTTGATTAATGGATTTTTGGGATTCGATTTCTGAAAATTCGGTTTTAGGGCATATAATAGGAATTTCTGAAAATCATGGAATTGATCTATTTTTAAAATTCTTTTTGCAAAACTAATTTGATTCCTAGTCTATCTACACGATAATGATTGTTTAGGTACAATTTTTCAAATTTTTGAAAATAAACAATTTTTTCGTGTTCTTGAGTTGTTGCTCGCAGGATTCTCTCATTCACAAGAAATAACAGAGATGGTGATCACTTGGGTAATCTTTCTTCTGGCTGCTATGGTTCACACTAGAGCTACAAACAAACCTAAGAGGGCTAAGAAGACGAAGAAAACTAGGGATGATTCCGAGACGGAATCAGAGACAGAGTCTATTGATTGGGATGAGCTGTTGGTAGAAGCGACTGCTCCTACTACTTCTAAAGGGAAAGCCCCTGCTGCATCTTCAAAGGCGAAGACTCCGCCAACCGCTGCAGAAAAGGGCAAAGCTCCAATGGAAGAAACTCCTCTTAAAACAAAAAGAAAGAGCGTTGCACGCAAAAGAGGGAGTGCTCAAAGAATATCCATTGAGGAGCCACTAGCAAGCCAACCTCCTCCTCAAGACTTTATAAGCTCCGAAAGAATCAAGGACTTCGAAAAGAGGGAATGCATTGGTGAGAGACATGTCAATGTCAAAGCTCTGAAGGAGCGATCTGCACTTTTTGGCACTCTTTTTGACCATGCGGGACTTGCCCCCATTTGTCATTTCCCTGAACCTACTGGATATTGTCTTCACTCGGTGAGGATGTTTTATCAGAATGCATCAAGGTTAGTTGATCAAGAGGACGGACATCGAGAATTTCTAACAATGGTTAGAAATGTTAAGATTAAGGTCACACCTCAATTGATTGGAGAGGTGTTAGGGATGAAGGCACGGGTTGAAGGAGCACATTACGTGAAAAGTCAAACCTTCTCCACCACCTCAAGGAGAGTGGTTGTGGATGGAATTTGTCTTCTAGATACTCGGTCGACGGGGAACTCAGTCTTTTCAAAAGAACTTCGACCGGAGTATCGCTTTTTGAATTTTATTGTTTGCTACAACATTCTTCCTAACATGCAAACAAAAATTCTTAGATGGGATAGGATGTTATTTCTATATCTTCTTGGAAATCCCACAGCGGCTATGGGATCAAACTTAAACATTCCATTTCTCATTTGGTCAAGGATGACGCGGTATGTAGAACATGCGCATCCCACAGAGCGACTTCCCTACCCAGTTATAATTATGCGCATTTTGAAGAAATTCAAAGTCGATATTGTGATGATCCGGACTTTTGTAGAAGCCTTTACAGCTTTAATAGTGATTACAGGAAGCTTACACAATGTATCGGAGCTCGTAGTGTCGAAAACGGATTTTTAAAATGGATCCGGCACGAAAAACGGAGCAAATTGGCTTTTTCGGGGGCTTTCGGCAAAATTTCGGATGAGAATTTGGCGAAATGGACGGCGGATTTGGACTCAGCGCGCGAAAACGATCAAAATGGTGTATTCACTTTATTTTCGGCACCAAAATTACTGTTCACCGGAACAGTAACTCCGGCTGGCCGGAATTACTGTTCCGGCGACCGGCGGCAGGCGGCAGGCGGCGGCGCACGGCGGAGCAGGGCGGCGCAGGGGCGGAGAAGGGCCGCGGGTAGGCGCGGGCAGGCGCGGGCGGGCGCGCAGGCGCGGTGTCCACAGGCAGGCGTGCACCGGGTGCACAGAAGATTTGGTTTGCCACGTGGCAGCACCCCATTGGCTGGACGGCGTCAAAGGAGGCGGCGGTGTCTGTGACATGTGGCACGCTGTGATTGGCCGACAAGATCCGGAAGACCCGGCGCGTGGACCGGGCTCGTGCGCCCCGTGGACCACGTGGGACACGTGGCGGCTGTTCATTGGCGGGCGCACGGCCGCCCACGTGTGCCGGGCGCGTGAGAAACGTGGGCGGCGGGGGACACGTGGCGCGTTTTCATTGGCCCGTATGGCTGTTTCGTGTTCTGGGACACGCGGCGCAACCTGAGTGGAGGGTTTTGGTGTTTCCTGTTCTGGACCCGGATTCGGTGTGGAGCTCGAATAGTAATTTGGCCCATTATAAATAGACCTCCCTCTCTCTCTGTAAATTCCGAGCTCTAGAGAGAGAAAATGACAATGAGCCCTTAATGAAAGTTTTTCCTTTCTCTGTCCTCTATCTACCCTAGAAGTTTCAGAATTTTTGGAGTTTCCGACAGTGAGTTATCTGCGACACGGCGCGCTTCGACGTTTCCCCTTTTTCGGCCCGTTTCCGTCGCAGTTCAGTCGGAAAATTGCTGTGAGCAAACCAGGAGGAATTTTTGGACGATTTTTGCGACAGCATGTTCCTAAGAGGTAAGGCTTTATTTTCCGTGTTGATCGTTTCACCTCGTTTCGCACTTTTGGCATGGGTTACGAGGCATCTCTAAGCCCCTATTTTGCTGGTAGTTTTTCTGGACAGCAGAGCCTTGTCGGATTTTTATCTTCGCAACCGGACATCGGAATTCGATGATTAAGGACTCTATCGACATCTACGCTTCGCGAGGATCGCCGTCGTATTTTTATTGGGATTTTTGGAATTTACCTTAAAGGTGATAATAATGCTTCTTTTGGGCAGAAATTTCAGCAACACTGTACACATGGAATTTTGCATTATTTATAATGTTTGGGCTATATCTTTGTACCCAGGAGGAGTTTTTGGGTGTTTTTAGGCCCGTTGGAATCGTGGAAATCTGAGGATTCATCCCCGTGCAGTTTCAGCTTATTTGGATCTTGGTTTAACGCGCGCTACAGGTGGGTGACCTTGTCTTCAAAATCGATGGACTGGACATTAATTCTATTATAGTAGGATTATGCATGATTGTGAGTTTATTGGATTTTCCTCCAAGTCTGCGGACTTTTCCCCTAATTCTAGTAGTGTAGCTTTGATCATACTAGAATAGATGTTATCTTTGATATTGCGATAGAGTCACGTGATTTGACTAGCACTCCGACATATGATTGCATTTATTTAGCCAGACTGCTGGAATATGTTCACATGGGCAATGTTCTTGTATGTTCTAGTCCCCATCCCTTTGGATTCCTTTCCTTGGATATAGAGCTTTTCTCGCCTTGATAGTGGGCTGAGTAGTTGGGTTAGTGTGGGATGCATGTTACACTCGTACCGGGGGCCGAGTGGAGTCTGGTAGTTGTACTTGGGCGTTTATCTGTGGTGGGAGCCGTTTGGGTAAACGGCAGTCCCGAGATGTCTTGTTTCCTTGTTTTATTTGTCTCCACTGTGTTCATGGCAGTTGCATATCGGTGTTAGTACGACCTAGGATCCAGACTGATTTCAGGCACACATGATTTCTGTAAACTAATGTTTTCTTCCAAAATTTCGAGGGGTCGCCGGAGCCTGTTCTTGTGTGGTTTGGGTGAAGGTAATAGCCCTTCGGAGTTTGGAAAATAAGACTTATTTAAACGGATTTTCTTAAAAGAACTAAAATATATTAATTTGGGTTTCTCAGATTAAAATAGTTTTCAATAACAACTGTCATCTTTTTATTACAACTTCCTCATCCGAGAGAGTTTGGGTGATCTGGGTTCTAGGGGCCGTTCCTCTTCGGGATGAGAGCTACGGGGACCGTGCCTGGAACCTGTTCTTGTTTGATAGGGTTGTAGGTGTTGGTCTCTCGGAACTTTCGGACCCTGGCTGGTGTCTTTCGCATGTTGTACCAAGGTTTTCGCGTTTCCGAACTGTAAGAAGGTCGGGAACCTTGATGGGCGGAGCCTGGAGTCTGTTCTTGTTTGATTGGGGTTCTAGGCGCCGACTTATCGGGGTTTTCGAACCCTTATGGTGTCGGTCCTTTCTGTGAGTTTGGGTTCTATGTGGGAGCCGTTGGGTTGACGGTGGTCCCGGCTGTGAGATGTCAGTTGATCATGGATATGGACTATAGCCTGCATGAGCCATTTGAGCTCGACAGAGATGCGCGGATACTTTGCTCGGTGGGGTCGCGCCCCTCGAGTGCCACTCCGGAGTTGGGCGTGTTACTTGCTATCGCGACTTGTCGACGCAGTCCCTCTGGCTGGGCCAGCTTTGGCAGTCACGGACACCCTACGGTAGACCCGTCCTGTTGAGGATGTGCGGCAGTAGGTGGGCGCAGGTTTGACTGGACCCTTTGTGGCAGTCAGGTTGGTTGGGCGACTATATTTCAGTGTTAGTAGATGCATCATGTTTCCATCTGTTCCACTTTTTGAGCATCTAGATAGAGGCATAGTAGCTGTAGAGTTTATTTTTCCAGCTCTTTCCTTTCAGTACTGCATATGTTGTTACTTTATGCCTCTAGTAGACTTAGTGGGCAGACCGTCGGGCTTGTTGGCGGCACCCACTGAGAACTACTGTGGGACGTAGTTCTCACACCCGTCGTGGTGTATATTTCCCCAGGGCCTTCTACTCTTGTTCCTGTTACTCCTGTTGCTGATCCGGCTGATCGAGGTAAGGGAGTCGCGAGATAGGTCCCTACCAGTTGTCGTCCAGAGAGTAGATGTACCCCCTTACTATTTTGAGAGTTACATTTTGAGAGACCTTTGTAGTGAGGTTCACTTGTACGTTTTCTTTTATAGTTGAGAGACTTTGTACTTTGGTGAGGACTTGAGTTGTATTATTTTATTTCAGTAGTGTACTTTCCAGCTCTGATATCAGTATAGCTATAGTCTCATTCTTTTTGCAGGTTAGACGCTTCGTCTATACGTGGTTTTTCGTATGGGCGGCGGATCTGTTGGCGGCCCCGGGTCGCAGATTCGATCCCGGGGCGTGACAGATATTTCATCATTGGCTTATATGCATAGCTTGGGAACAATCAACGATACAACTATCGTAAAGTCACTCTCAACAAAACAAGATGAGCCTCCTTCACCTCCTCGCAGACGCCGACCCTCAACATCAACAGCACAAACAGCAGCTCCAGCTTCAGTACCACCAGCACCAGCAACACAACCTGCACCTCCTTCAACTTCAGAGGATGATGCTTCAGTTACCTCTATTTATAGAGAGCAACAACGACTTTCCTCTGAACAGGAACGCATGTCGAATGAATTTACTGAAATGAAGGACGAGATACGAGAAGTCAAAAAGGAATAGGCATCCATGAACAAGCGCATAAAGAAAATTTTCTAAAAACTCGGATGCATTAGTTCAGAGGATTCTGAGTAATCTTTATTTTCTTTCTAATATTTTGTTTTGCAGGTTTTTTAGTCTTAGTTCTCTATCTTTTTGAACTTTTAACACTCCCTTTTATTTTGTAATTTTGGCTACTTTAGTGACAAAAAGGGGGAGAGAGATATGAACAATTGGAACAATGGTTATAATGTTTGTGAGAACTTTGAACTTTGAACTCTGGAAGGTAAGTATCAAAGCAACTTTTGGTTTTGTATTGTGATTGCATGCATGCCTCGACTAACTATTTGACTAACTATTTGTGCATGTATTATTACTAACAAGTTGTTTGATTACTAACAAGTTTATGACATTTGGATTTTTAATGCTTAGAAGATATGTCAATTTTTGATTGTGATCTTATTACATATCTGAGTTCATAAATGTCATGGTGAGTATAAACTCTATCTCTGTTTGGTTTTTGAATGCTAAAAATTCTTGAGGTATCTAATGATCTCTTTTGTCAAGAATGATTTTTTTTGCAGAGAGTACAGATATCTAAGTCTAGAGTCTGTTTTAGGAGTTTATCTCATGTATTTGTTTTATTTGGATCTCTAATGTAAATTTTTGTTGTATGGTGATAGCAACAAAAATATCTTTTTGAATTTTCTTAAGTGGATCTCCGTTTTGTCACGAAACCGCCAAAGGGGGAGATTGTTAAGGATTTTAGTTTGGCGTATTTCGTGAAAGTTTTTAAGTCTTGAAGATTGAAGATAAAGAAGCTTGGATCATATACCTCAATCTCAAGAAAGAAGAATTCAATATGATCAGGTAAGTTTAACTAAACATTATTGGTGATCTGAATACTTCTTATAATGTAGAAACACTTGGATGGATTTTTAATCGCATAAAAATAAAAAACTGGACAAGTTATATGTTCAGGATCCGGAACAGGGGACTACAGTCCGGACCCCGAACGTTGGTAGTTCATGCACAAATCCAGCCATGAATAGTCCGGACCATAGGGTTTTGTTCCGGACCCCGAATGTGGATTTTGGTGAAACTGCATGAACAGTCCGGACCGTAGGATTTTGTTCCGGACCCCGAACGTGGAGTTTACTGAAACTGCATGAACAGTCCGGACCGTGGATTTCGTTCCGGACCCCGAACCTTGATTTTTCAGGAATTCTCTGAAAAACAACGACAGTCCTGAACGAGACTAATCTGGTCCGGACCGTCGTGCGGGATAAAATCTGTTACAATCAGTTTTTGATTCTTATCCTCTTCCAATGGTTTCTAACCTATAAGTAAACCCTAATTCTATTTTTTAGGGTAATCCACACTAAGTTTTATCTCTGGGAAATGATAGATAAAAATTAACGGAGATAAACTTAGAGATCCACATATAGAGAAGAAAGGAAATAACTAGATCTGATTCTATGTTTCTTCATCTATATTAATTAATTTGATTCTAGGTTTTCATACTCAGATTTTGAGTAGAATCAAATTAATGAATACTTAGATGGCATTTCTGATCTATCTTTGATCTAAGTATTCGGCGGATCATCACCACCAACAAAACAACGATTTTCCCCAAAATCGGCGCGTGGATTCGCGTGGCCTTGTGGATTCAAGGTGCCACCGCTCTCATGGATTCAGAGCGAGGTACGTTCGTGTGATCGAGACGTACTACCTGGTGGAGACCGTGGATTCGGTCAGACGTCGTGGACTCGACGTTGGACGCCGTGGATTCGGCGTTGGACGCAAATCGTGGATTCGAGGCGCGTTGCGGAGCGAGCGGAGAAGATCAACTCGGAGCGTATGGAAAAAGGATGAGTCGTCTGTGAGTGCGTTATATCACCTTTGTACGTGTTATAATCTTAGTTGATTTCACCGTGTTATCGGTCCCGTGGTTTTTTACTCCTGGTTTTGGAGTTTTCCACGTAAAAATCTTGCGTGTTATTTTCATTTCCGCATTGGGATTTTATTACGCAAAGATTTTTGAGTGTTTATCGTTTACAGCTATTCAGCCCCCCTCTATGTGGTTTTTTTCCTATTTAGATCCTTATTACAGAGGTGACCCAACAGAGGCAGCGTCTAGAGGACATTAGCCATTGAGGCTTCACATTATCGTTTGTTTGGGTTGTCTTATTTTCTTTCTTGTTTAACTGTTAAGTTTCATTTGCTTGATTGTGGACCATTATGGATGTTGGATGGATAGTTAATTTGGTATTGTGGACTTGATATACTCGTATGGACTTATATGCGGCATGTTTTACACTAAACAAAAGGGTTTCGAAAATGCTTTCCAAAACCAAGTGTCGTGTGGGCACTATCTTGAAAACCTCTGGATTTATCCTTTCAAAAGATGCAGCCGCCTAATTGAGACTCGCGGAATTACTTTGGGAATTTAGGTGTCATTTAGACACCGTTCGTAAATCTGCAGTCTCATCTTGATGTTGTGAATGAAACCTTAAGTTTATGGATAAAAGTAGTACTCTCCATCAATGTATTCATTGTGACTGTGTGGTTAAAGAATAATGTTGTAAATGTGACGCCGTGCATATACAAAGGAGACTCTGTCCGTTTAAAGAGTGAATTTGTATATGTGGCGGGTCTGACGCGCACCGGCAGGAGGGGTTGTTAAGATAAAAGAAAATATATGTACGTTTCCCGCTAATCCTTAAACCTCCGGGGCGTGACAGATTATATGTTATAAGAAAAAAACAACTTTAACCACAGTAGTCAGTGACCAACATCCACAGTGCATAACGCTACAAGCAATTGAACATGAGATAACCAAGGTGTAGGTGCGGTAGACCGTGAGTGTACGAGGGAAAAAGGGGGGGGAATTAATTTCGGTGCGGTCGTAGGTCAAAGTGCTAGGCCAGTAACCTTAGGGTTAACGCGGTTTCTTTGTATACAGCAGATAATGGTCCGGACCTTGTCATCGACTGACGACGCGGGTGCAGAAAATATGGCCCCGACCACCGCGGAGAGCCAACTCCTCCGACAGCAACTGCAAGAAATGGCCGGGCAACTGGCGACGTTGACAGAACAAGTCCGTCAGTTAACGCAGCGGCAGGCAACCGCACCAGCGGAGGACGCTCCGATCCCTCTGTGAGGTCCCGGAATCTCCCGCGTAGGGCTTGCTGGTTGTTGAGCAGCTTTTAGTGGCCTTTGGGAGTGTTTGTGCGCGTGTCGGGCCCGAGAATTGGATTTGTGGTGCAATTTGGGTTTTAGTTGCATCACTGGAGGCCTGCGTGGTGCGTCGGTAGTGTTTGCGCGCAATTTGGACACAAGTGTTGGACTTTGGGCTTAAAGGAGATCCCGTGGGAAATTGGAGGACCCGTCGGGTGTTTGGAAGTGGTTTCGCGCGATTCAGATGTCAAATTTGGACTCCGGGCGAAGTTTGGATAAGAGTTTACCTCTCCGGTCGCCTTCGGGAATTTTTAGAGTTGGAATTTGGCAAATCGGACTTAAAAAATGGACCCGGCGCGAAAATCGGATCGAGTGGGCTATCCGGGGGCACTCCGTAATTTTCGGATGAGAATTTGGAGAAATGGACATCGTTTTTGGATTCAGCGTGCGAAATTGCTAAGAATGGACTATTTACTTGTTTGTTTTGGAGCCCGGATGTTTTACACGTTTTTCGAGGCGGCGCGGCACGTTTCCCGAGGCGAGGCGACGGCGCGGATCCCGAGGCGGCTCAAGGCGCGCA
This sequence comes from Tillandsia leiboldiana, assembly GCA_029204045.2. Taxonomy (NCBI): domain Eukaryota; kingdom Viridiplantae; phylum Streptophyta; class Magnoliopsida; order Poales; family Bromeliaceae; genus Tillandsia; species Tillandsia leiboldiana. The sequence continues at coordinate 45,659,459 of CM055060.1, read as the reverse complement.
GCTGGCGCGCGTTGGGAACGCGCGCCTGCGCGTGTCAGCGCAGGGGCCGCCACGTGGCGGCCCCCCGTTGGAGGCCCGCGCGGGAGCAGGTGGGCGCGCCCGTGTCACGCGCCCGTGTCCCGCGCCTGCGCGGGCGCGGTGTCACGCGCCCGTGTGGCGCGTGGACTGCGCGCCCGCGTGGCGCGCAGGGGCGCGGCCACGTGGCGGGCGCGCGGTCGCCTGCGCCTGGTGCACCGCTTTGTGCCGTGGACCGGGCGGTTGGAGGGTCCGGATTGGCCGGTGCACCGTGGACCGATGCACCGTGGACCATCCCCTTTTTCCCCCTCTTCTTCTTCTTCTTCTTTCTCCCCCGCACGCCACTTTCTTCCTTTCTTTTCCTTTCTTCTTCAACCGAGCGAGAGGGAGGAGGTGGTGGGTTGTGTGGCGTGGCGTCGTGGGCCTCGTGGAGCGTGCGAAGTTCGCCGGCGGAGCGTTTCGGCGGCGGCGGCGCAGTCGGGTAGGCCCCGTGTGCTAATTTTTTGGTGTTTTTAGCACAGTTTTGGGGCGTTCTTTGGACTGTGAATTAACCCATTGTTCTTATCTGTGTTAGGGACTGTATTTTTACTATGCTCCGTTTTGCGTGCGGTCCCCGACGCCGTGCACCGTTTTATGTGCGGACTTCGTTTTGCGTGCGGATTCTGGCACCGTGCTCCGTTTTGCGTGTGGACTCCGGCACCGTGCACCGTTTTGCGTGCGGACTCCGTTTTGCGTGCGGACTCCGGCACCGTGCACCGTTTTGCGTGCGAACTCCGGCACCGTGCACCGTTTTGCGTGCGGACTCCGTTTTGCGTGCGGATTCTGGCACCGTGCTCCGTTTTGCGTGCGGACTCCGGCACCGTGCACCGTTTTGCGTGCGGACTCCGGCACCGTGCACCGTTTTGCGTGCGGACTTCGGCACCGTGCACCGTTTTGCGTGCGGACTCCGTTTGGCGTGCGGATTCCGGCATCGCGCTCCGTTTCGCGTGCGAACTCCGGCGGCGTGCTCCGTTTTGCGGGCGGACTCCGGCAGCGGACATCGTTTTGCGTGCGGATCGCGTGGAGGCCAATTGCAAGTGTCTACGAGCAATTGGTGGCAAATCGAGGTGGGTGACCTTATCTCCAAGTTGTATGGACTGTACATTAATTCTATTGATGTAGGACTATGCATGATAGTTTATTTCCTTGTGTAGCATGCTAGATTGTTGGAATGGTTATTCCTTTATCATCTGTTAACATAGTTATCTTGGAACTTGACCTAGCACCCCCGTCATATGTTGCATGTGTAACCAGACCAGTAGAAAACCCTCACTTGGGCTAGGGTTATTTTATGCTTAGACATCCACACTGTTCTTTCATTCCTGGACATAGTGTTATCCTCGCCCGGGTAGTGGGCCGAGAGGTCGGGACTTGCTTTTAGTGTGGGATGCTTTTGCACTCTTGCTTGGGAGCAGAGTGGAGTCTGGTAGTTGTAGCGGGTTGCTTATCTGTGCCGGGAGCCGTTTGGGTAAACGGTAGTCCCGAGAGGTCTTGTTTCCCTGTTGCACAGTCGTGGGAGAGAGCCGTTGAGTAGACGGTAGTCCCGGGCCGTCGCGTATCTTCCGGTCAGTGTTGTTGGGAACCGTTGGGGTTAACGGTGATCCCGGGTCGTTGAGTTTTATCCGACCAGTATTGTTGGCCTGAGTTGTGGGTCGTTCCTGGCTGTGGAGTACCTCCAGCCAGTGTGCTTTGTGCTGCGAGCTGTCGGAGAGGCTAGTGTCTCGTGTTTTGTGTGAGCTGATCAGCTGAGTCGTAGAGAGTGCTCCGACTATTGTGCGAGATATTTGGGGATCTTGAGTCCTACCGTTCTGAGAGTGAGCGTGGATTTTGACTAGCCTGCATATACCAAGGTTTGATACTCTGTGCCGCGCCGTTTTCCTCAGTTAGAGTCGTGCCCCCCCCTGAGATGCCGCTGTGGATGCGATGGTTGGCCTGTTTGGGCAGTTTCCGCAGTGGAGGCAACGATGGGCCTGTTGAGGAAGTGGTGCGTGAGGGATGAGTTAGCCGGACAGGACGCCCCACGTAAATCCCGTCCTCATGTGGATGTGTGGTAGTGGGCAGGTGCGTTTCCTAGTCGCCAGGCGCAGGCTTGACTGGACCCTATGATCGAGTTAGTTCGATTGGGTCGATTGAGCACCTTGGGTGCGAGTGGTCTCATTTACTTTCATCTGTTCCACTTTTGAGTGTCTAGGTAGAGGCATAGTAGCTGTAGAGTAGCTCCAGCTTTTCTTGTTCAGTTTCATTGCACTGTTATCTTTTACCTCTAGTAGACTTAGTGGGCAGACCGTTGGGCTTGTTGACGGCACCCACTGAGAACTACTGTGGGAAGTAGTTCTCAAACCCGTCGTGGTGTCTTTTCCCCAGGAACTTCTTCTCCTGTTCCTGTTGCTCCAGTTGCTGATCCTTCTGACCGAGGCGAGGGAGTCGCGAGCTAGTTCCCTACCCGTCGTTGGAGTGTAGCGGTACCCCTTCAGAGGAGAGCTTCAGTAGATTAGTTTACTTCTTTTTCCTCTGTTGAGAGACCTTTGTTGTGAGGTATCGAGTTGTACTTTATTTTACAGTTTGAGAGACTGATGTAGTGAGGATATTTTTGTAGTGAGAGCTTGTACACCGATGTACTTTATTGGAGATATCTCCCTTTTGAGTTTTGTATCAGAGGACTTTGTGTACGATCGTATTTGGGAGATGGATATTGTATTATTTTCAGTTGTACAGTGTTGGGTTTTCAGTTCTTAGTAGTTTACTTTCTGCTCTGATATCTGTATTTCTGTAGTTGATTCTTTTCGCAGGTTAGACGCTTCGTCTGTACGGCAGTTTCCGTACGGATGACGGATCTGTTAGTGAGCCCGGGTCGCAGTTTCGACCCCGGGGCGTGACAGATTAGAGTGGTATCAGAGCCTAGGTTGTAGGTCGTGGTGGACTTAGAAACCCTAGGCTTGTGGTTGGACATTAGGATGACTACGTGAGAGTCGTGACTTATAGCGAGAGTCTTGATTGAGTTTTTACCTCTCCCAAAAGACGGGATGAGTGTTTTCCATGTTTACTTTCCCAAGCGATTATGTTGGCTGCGACAACATAATGCTATGGAATGGATGACATGTCTTAGACTTTCGCTGGATTGGGTCGTATGGTTGTTGTGTCCTGACATTTGTTGTTTTGCAGTGGGTTGCGATACCCCTGAGACATCGTGTTGTGACGAGGACACACCCCGCATCGGATGAGTACCCGAGCAGCGGGAGGCAGAGCTTTCAGAGCAGAGCGAGACCCAGGAGTTTGTGTGCTGAGATAGTTTCCCACTTTAACCGGGAGGGGCCGAAGCCCTGAACGGTAAAGGATCGAGAACTTCGATAGGCTGAGCCTAGAATCTGTTCTTGTTTGATTGGGGTTCTAGGCACTGGTCTATCAGGATTTTCGGACTTTTGCCGCGTCAGTCGGTTCTTCTCGCCTATGAGTGGGGTGTTGTTGTGGGAGCCGTTTGGAGTGACGGCGGTCCCAGCTGTGTAGATACTTTTCCCTGGCCGAGTTACCAGGTGGATACTTTCCACTGGCCGAGCTACCAGATGGATGCATTGCCCCTGACCGAGTTACCAGGTGGGCACATGCCCTGGCCGAGACACCAGGAGGACACTTTTCCCTGGCCGAGTTACCAGGAGGATACTTCCACTGGCCGAGCTACCAGTGGCGATGCCGCCCAGTGAGTGGCGATGCCGCCCAGTGAGGGGCGATGCCGCCTAGTGAGTGGCGATGCCGCCCAGTGAGGGGCGATGCCGCCCAGTGAGGGGCGATGCCGCCTAGTGAGTGGCGATGCCGCCCAGTGAGGGGCGATGCCGCCCAGTGAGGGGCGATGCCGCCTAGTGAGTGGCGATGCCGCCCAGTGAGTGGCGATGCCGCCCAGTGAGTGGCCCAGTGAGGGGCGATGCCGCCTAGTGAGTGGCGATGCCGCCCAGTGAGTGGCGATGCCGCCCAGTGAGTGGCCCAGTGAGGGGCGATGCCGCCTAGTGAGTGGCGATGCCGCCCAGTGAGTGGCGATGCCGCCCAGTGAGTGGCGAAGGTTTGGCCTGTTGAGGCGATTTTCACCTCCAGCCGAGTTACCAGGTGGGTACATGCCCTGGCCGAGTTACCAGGTGGTTGCTTTAGTGAGATTGAGATGGTCTGACAGGACGCCAAAATTTGGTGGCGTCGAGTTCATCCTGTTGGACTACCGGGAGCGCAGTTGTTGACTTGGAACCAGTTTCGTGCTTTGCGGCTCAGGGCCTTCTTTCCTGACAGTGTAAGCAGAAACTGGAAGGGGATCTTAGACTCCTGCAGCAGGGGAGATGACCTCTTTTGGAGTATGTTCGCGAGTTTTGCGATTGTTGAGCCGTGTACCCCATGTCGCCTGGATGAGGCCCAGGAGGTTGAGCTAGTTGAGAAAGGACTGCATTGGAATATCTAAGAGAAAGGACTGCATCGGAATATCTATCACTTGGTGTATTCTCGGTGGGTGCCGACGTTAGATGCAGCGATTGAGCATGCTTAGCGGGTTGACCGAGGATCAGTGATCATGTCAGAGATAGACGGAGCGCCAGGGACCAGCTCCGGGGAGAGGCATCCAGTGCCGCCTGAGTTTGGACAGTCGAGTAGATCGAGACCCCGGGGCCGCCACGATCCCAGTCTGAGGGTCGTGAGTCTCAGAGGAGACAGAGACCAGGAGGTTCTCCGCAGCCGATGTGTCCGCAGCAGCAGCGGGATGACTGTGTCCTTGGTGGTGGGCCGCATTTTGCGCCGCAGTGTGACCACAGGCAAGGCACAGATCATGGTCTTGTCCTAAAGCGGGGTCATCAGTCGCATTGGCAGCTACGGCTCCTCCTCCTCCGCTCTTCCAGACAGGCGGAGCTTCGACAGGTTATGGCCAGATAGTTAGGGCCACTTCTTCGCGGCTGTCCGACGAACGACCACCCCCGAGCGAGAGCGTCTATGTCGCACAGGATGAGGATTCGGGGGCAGCTAGCCACGTGGTGGCAGATACTAATCTTATCTCCCCTTCACGCACTTGAGCGTTATTTGTTACCGGAGCATCGCATTCATTTCTTCTGTAGGGCATTTGCTTTGTTGTATGGGCTAGAGATAGGACCCTTAGCTTGTGCTCGTGAGGTTCAGATACCTGATCACGTGTTGCACATAGATGGGTGTTATTGGTCCTGCCCAGTGCAGTTGGGGCCCTGGTTTTTGCCTGTTGATCTTTTGGCTCTTCCTCAGCTCCGGGATTTCGAGGTAGTGTTGGGTATAGTACTGTGAGGATCTGAGGCCGTTGATACACGGTGGTGATACCACACCGTTGATACACGGTGGTGATGCCACACCGTTGATACACGGTGGTGATGCCACACCGTTGATACACGGTGGTGATGCCACACCGTTGATACACGGTGATGATGCCACACCGTTGATACACGGTGGTGATGCCACACCGTTGATACACGGTGATGATGCCACACGGTGGTGATGCCACACCGTTGATACACGGTGGTGATGCCACACCGTTGATACACGGTTGTGATGCCACGCCGTTGATACACGGTGGTGATACCACGCCGTTGATACACGGTGGTGATGCCACGCCGTTGATACACGGTGGTGATGCCACGCCGTTGATACACGGTGGTGATGCCACGCCGTTGATACACGGTGGTGATGCCACGCCGTTGGTGCACGGTGGTGATGCCACGCCGTTGGTGCACGGCAGTGATGCCACGCCGTTGGTGCACGGTGGTGATGCCACGCCGTTGGTGCACGGCAGTGATGCGACGCCGTTGGTGCACGGCAGTGATGCCACGCCGTTGGTGCACGGCAGTGATGCCACGTTGTAGGTACACAACGGTGAGAGTTTTGTAGATGTTTCAGACTTTGACCGCGAGTTTGGGCATCAGCTTTATGATCGCCTTGTGGGCCAGTTTTCAGTCCCGTTCACCGACGGTTTGGTCCCCGTCATGGTGTTCTTTATTAGTTGAGGGATCGACTTCGACCCGTGGGTCCGTTGGGGTTATGATAGCATGTTGAGCGACCAACTGTGGCATGAGATTGTGCCTTTTGAGGATCCCTTTTGAGGGTAGCCTGCAGTTGTGTTGTCCACTCGAGTGGTTTCGGATCGGGAGGTAACCGAGTGAAGACCCCAGCGTATTGGATTCCCTTCCTTATTGGATTAATATGCGGGTATGCTCGGGTCGTCTTGTTGAGGTTGGCACCATGTTGTGGTTTGTTGCGTGTTACACTTGTGGTTATTTCAGTTTCCCCCAGCCTTTTAGTGGAGCCCTTTTGTTTTTCACGTCTTAGCTCAGTAATGATGTGATTTTCCTCGCCCGTGATTGACTTGCCTCTTGAGATATGTGATTGTTGGAGTACGAGGGATGCCCGTAGCAATTTCTGGCTCGAGAGATGAGAGAATTGCACATCGGGTCATACCGTACTTGTTGTTGTTGTTGCGAAGTAATCACGAGGAGCGAGTGGGGTTTAGGGAGCTGGAGGCGTATTGTTAGATACCTAGCCGTGGTATTCTTGACTCCTGATGGGCTTGAGCTAGTTTCGAGGACGAAACTTTCTTTTAGTGGGGGAGGGTGTGAGGTCCTGGAATCTCCCGCGTAGGGCTTGCTGGTTGTTGAGCAGCTTTTAGTGGCCTTTGGGAGTGTTTGTGCGCGTGTCGGGCCCGAGAATTGGATTTGTGGTGCAATTTGGGTTTTAGTTGCATCACTGGAGGCCTGCGTGGTGTGTCGGTAGTGTTTGCGCGCAATTTGGACACAAGTGTTGGACTTTGGGCTTAAAGGAGATCCCGTGGGAAATTGGAGGACCCGTCGGGTGTTTGGAAGTGGTTTTGCGCGATTCAGATGTCAAATTTGGACTCCGGGCGAAGTTTGGATAAGAGTTTACCTCTCCGGTCGCCTTCGGGAATTTTTAGAGTTGGAATTTGGCAAATCGGACTTTAAAAATGGACCCGGCGCGAAAATCGGATCGAGTGGGCTATCCGGGGGCACTCCGTAATTTTCGGATGAGAATTTGGAGAAATGGACATCGTTTTTGGATTCAGCGTGCGAAATTGCTAAGAATGGACTATTTACTTGTTTGTTTTGGAGCCCGGATGTTTTACACATTTTTCGAGGCGGCGCGGCACGTTTCCCGAGGCGAGGCGACGGCGCGGATCCCGAGGCGGCTCAAGGCGCGCAGGGGCCGCCACGTGGCGGCCCCCCGTTGGAGGCCCGCGCGGGAGCAGGTGGGCGCGCCCGTGTCACGCGCCCGTGTCCCGCGCCTGCGCGGGCGCGGTGTCACGCGCCCGTGTGGCGCGTGGACTGCGCGCCCGCGTGGCGCGCAGGGGCGCGGCCACGTGGCGGGCGCGCGGTCGCCTGCGCCTGGTGCACCGCTTTGTGCCGTGGACCGGGCGGTTGGAGGGTCCGGATTGGCCGGTGCACCGTGGACCGATGCACCGTGGACCATCCCCTTTTTCCCCCTCTTCTTCTTCTTCTTCTTTCTCCCCCGCACGCCACTTTCTTCCTTTCTTTTCCTTTCTTCTTCAACCGAGCGAGAGGGAGGAGGTGGTGGGTTGTGTGGCGTGGCGTCGTGGGCCTCGTGGAGCGTGCGAAGTTCGCCGGCGGAGCGTTTCGGCGGCGGCGGCGCAGTCGGGTAGGCCCCGTGTGCTAATTTTTTGGTGTTTTTAGCACGGTTTTGGGGCGTTCTTTGGACTGTGAATTAACCCATTGTTCTTATCTGTGTTAGGGACAGTATTTTTACTGTGCTCCGTTTTGCGTGCGGTCCCCGACGCCGTGCACCGTTTTACGTGCGGACTTCGTTTTGCGTGCGGATTCTGGCACCGTGCTCCGTTTTGCGTGTGGACTCCGGCACCGTGCACCGTTTTGCGTGCGGACTCCGTTTTGCGTGCGGACTCCGGCACCGTGCATCGTTTTGCGTGCGGACTCCGGCACCGTGCACCGTTTTGCGTGCGGACTCCGTTTTGCGTGCGGATTCTGGCACCGTGCTCCGTTTTGCGTGCTGACTCCGGCACCGTGCACCGTTTTGCGTGCGGACTCCGGCACCGTGCACCGTTTTGCGTGCAAACTCCGGCACCGTGCACCGTTTTGCGTGCGGACTCCGTTTGGCGTGCGGATTCCGGCATCGCGCTCCGTTTCGCGTGCGAACTCCGGCGGCGTGCTCCGTTTTGCGGGCGGACTCCGGCAGCGGACATCGTTTTGCGTGCGGATCGCGTGGAGGCCAATTGCAAGTGTCTACGAGCAATTGGTGGCAAATCGAGGTGGGTGACCTTATCTCCAACTTTTATGGACTGTACATTAATTCTATTGATGTAGGACTATGCATGATAGTTTATTTCCTTGTGTAGCATGCTAGATTGTTGGAATGGTTATTCCTTTATCATCTGTTAACATAGTTATCTTGGAACTTGACCTAGCACCCCCGTCATATGTTGCATGTGTAACCAGACCAGTAGAAAACCCTCACTTGGGCTAGGGTTATTTTATGCTTAGACATCCACACTGTTCTTTCATTCCTGGACATAGTGTTATCCTCGCTCGGGTAGTGGGCCGAGAGGTCGGGACTTGCTTTTAGTGTGGGATGCTTTTGCACTCTTGCTTGGGAGCAGAGTGGAGTCTGGTAGTTGTAGCGGGTTGCTTATCTGTGCCGGGAGCCGTTTGGGTAAACGGTAGTCCCGAGAGGTCTTGTTTCCCTGTTGCACAGTCGTGGGAGAGAGCCGTTGAGTAGACGGTAGTCCCGGGCCGTCGCGTATCTTCCGGTCAGTGTTGTTGGGAACCGTTGGGGTTAACGGTGATCCCGGGTCGTTGAGTTTTATCCGACCAGTATTGTTGGCCTGAGTTGTGGGTCGTTCCTGGCTGTGGAGTACCTCCAACCAGTGTGCTTTGTGCTGCGAGCTGTCGGAGAGGCTAGTGTCTCGTGTTTTGTGTGAGCTGATCAGCTGAGTCGTAGAGAGTGCTCCGACTATTGTGCGAGATATTTGGGGATCTTGAGTCCTACCGTTCTGAGAGTGAGCGTGGATTTTGACTAGCCTGCATATACCAAGGTTTGATACTCTGTGCCGCGCCGTTTTCCTCAGTTAGAGTCGTGCCCCCCCCTGAGATGCCGCTGTGGATGCGATGGTTGGCCTGTTGGGGCAGTTTCCGCAGTGGAGGCAACGATGGGCCTGTTGAGGAAGTGGTGCGCGAGGGATGAGTTAGCCGGACAGGACGCCCCACGTAAATCCCGTCCTCATGTGGATGTGTGGTAGTGGGCAGGTGCGTTTCCTAGTCGCCAGGCGCAGGCTTGACTGGACCCTATGATCGAGTCAGTTCGATTGGGTCGATTGAGCACCTTGGGTGCGAGTGGTCTCATTTACTTTCATCTGTTCCACTTTTGAGTGTCTAGGTAGAGGCATAGTAGCTGTAGAGTAGCTCCAGCTTTTCTTGTTCAGTTTTCATTGCACTGTTATCTTTTACCTCTAGTAGACTTAGTGGGCAGACCGTTGGGCTTGTTGACGGCACCCACTGAGAACTACTGTGGGAAGTAGTTCTCAAACCCGTCGTGGTGTCTTTTCCCCAGGAACTTCTTCTCCTGTTCCTGTTGCTCCAGTTGCTGATCCTTCTGACCGAGGCGAGGGAGTCGTGAGCTAGTTCCCTACCCATCGTTGGAGTGTAGCGGTACCCCTTCAGAGGAGAGCTTCAGTAGATTAGTTTACTTCTTTTTCCTCTGTTGAGAGACCTTTGTTGTGAGGTATGGAGTTGTACTTTATTTTACAGTTTGAGAGACTGATGTAGTGAGGATATTTTTGTAGTGAGAGCTTGTACACCGATGTACTTTATTGGAGATATCTCCCTTTTGAGTTTTGTATCAGAGGACTTTGTGTACGATCGTATTTGGGAGATGGATATTGTATTATTTTCAGTTGTACAGTGTTGGGTTTTCAGTTCTTAGTAGTTTACTTTCAGCTCTGATATCTGTATTTCTGTAGTTGATTCTTTTCGCAGGTTAGACGCTTCGTCTGTACGGCAGTTTCCGTACGGATGGCGGATCTGTTAGTGAGCCCGGGTCGCAGTTTCGACCCCGGGGCATGACACCCTCTGCCCGAATCGACCGCCCCCACTACGGGACCGCCAGGGGCAGGGGGTGCAACTGCTGCTACGCCCCTTCAGACCTCTATGACAGGCGTGTCGGCAGGGCGACCCACAACACCTTTGGACATACCCACCCCGGCGGCTTCAAGGCCCGTACTGGGAACGACTGCGGGGGACTCAGCAAGGGAAGCGGTGACGACCCCTACTCCCGGGGTGTCCGCAGCTGCAGGAGAAGCAACGGATCAGCGAACCGAACGGGAAAGAGTGAGGACGAACCTGGCAGAGTTCAAGAAGCACGATCCGCCCACCTTTGAGGGGGAAACGACCGACCCTTGGGCCGTAGAGAAATGGGTGGATACCATGGAGAAGCTTTGTGAAGACCTACTGATGGAGGAACATGAACGGGTTCCCTTGGCCGTCCACTGTCTTGAAGGGAACGCTCGTATTTGGTGGAAGACGGTACGCCCGGAGCCGTCTACAAACACTCCACTTCCGTCGTGGTCAACTTTTAGAGAGGAATTGTTTGGAGCGTTCTTTTCCAACAGTGTTAAACGACATAAGTAAGACAGAAGGGATTCTATTGCGGGTTATTTGGGTATTTATGAACTAAATATGCCCAACATCCTGCCTCGCGGCAATAGGCCCAGCAGACCGATAAATTGAGTGGGGCTGCGGCCCACTGTAGACCCAACGTCCAGGCGGGTTGAGTTCGGTCGAAATCGTGGGCACTATGTCTATACGCTTTAAGTGAGCTGGTTACGTGACCCTAGCGTCTCGAGCTAGGAAACTAATAGATGGCGGGTGCGTGGCTTATTTGGCCTCGGTGTACCTAACAACTCGACCCACTCCCTCACTTTCCGATATCCCAGTCGTAAGGGAATTTTCGGATGTGTTTCCGACGGAACTCCCTGGGATGCCACCCGAACGAGAGGTCGACTTCCCTATTGAACTACTCCCAGGCATTCAACCCATTACCAAAGCACCGTGCAGGATGGCCTTCGCCGAGTTGAAGGAACTCAAAGCACAACTGGAAGACCTTTTGGATAAATGCTTCATCAGACCGAGCGTGTCGCCATGGGGCGCGCCCGTTCTGTTCGTAAGGAAGAAGGACGGAAGCCTTCGCTTGTGCATAGACTATCGGGAAATAAACAAGGTCACCATCAAGAACAAATACCCCCTGCCGCGGATCGACGATCTGTTGTCACGCCCCGAGTTCGAAAAACAGCGTCTAAATTTTTTTCTTTTTTTAAAATCAGAGTTTATAAAATCCAGCCAGAGCGCGACAGACCGCCACATATATAGAAAATTCTCAATCCCCATTGGATTGAGTATTTTCTGTACATGCTCGGCTCAACTATGGCAAACCACATCAGAGTAGACTAAACTACCAAAAACAGAAACATCTATTACATCATATTACAACATGAATTACAAATTAAATAAACTGATAAATATAATCAACGGCTGTCAGGGTCAACTCTATCGCGTCATCTCACCAACACGTCCCGACATCCCAGCACCCGATCGACCTGAAAAATGGTCACCCATGGGGTGTGAGATACATCGACAGTGTATCCCAGTGGGCACGACGAGCCGAGAAATAGCAGATCGTACCTACTGGCATACAATAACTAGTAGATGGTAAGAGATCAGTAGGTAAGGCAGGTATAACAAGCTGATAACTGAATAATCATGAAAACAGTGCTGAGCATAAACAGGATACTAAACTATCATAATAAGAGTGTGCTGATATATATATTGAACAAGAACTGAGCAATCATAAGATGATAATGATAAACAAGCAAGCAATGCATCAATGGTAGAATAACAAAATACCCAATCAAAAGCCACCATATTGGTCAACAAGACCTCAGGGAAAATGCCCAACCTAGCACCAACCTAGCTGACATTCCCCCCTGGGGGTCACGGGTCTTTCAACAAACCACTTTACCGGTAAAGAACATCCACACGGGTCATGACTCCGCTGATGTTCGTGAAGTACAGTGGTGCGGGCGATCATAATGCAAATGCTCAAGCTCACGGTCCACAGACCGGGTAATCGGCAACAAGCCGGGAAAATCCCCTCTGGGATGCAACAGTAGAATGCCAACAAAATCTCAACTCAAGTAATCAACAACAAGCCGGAAAAATTCCAAAGGGATGCAACAACGGAATGTCGACTGAATCTCATCATATGCAGAATATAATCAACAACTACTAGAACATGGATCAGGATATACTGATAATCAATAAGGTGTGCAAGCTAGCTAATGACCAATCAGGCATGGCAAATGTCCAGGAATAAAATCGTAATAACTAGAAGCAAGCTAAGGGACCAATCATGCAGGCATAACATAAAATGATAACTGATAATGATCAATGAATCAAAACCAGATATAGCAATATAAAAGTAATGCTGATCAATAAAATGGCAGGCTCAAAAAGAAATCTAGGCTATCACAAGAACAGGAGTCCGACCAATTACGATACCCCAGAGGGCCGAAATGATAAAGCCCGGACCGAAGATAAACCCACCTGTTTGCAGGCGAACTATCGACTCCAACAGAAAGCTCGAAAACTGTGCCAACCTGAATAAAAAATGCTGATCAAGGAACAACTCAATCACACTAATCCCACTCAACTAGAACTCGGATCTTTTCCAGATCAACGCGAAACGTCGGAAGTCCGCCGTTCGGCTCACTTTGACCCGAACGCGCTTACAAGTTTCCGATTTCGACGAAACCTGACGTGCAGCCTCGAAATACTTAAACATCAATGTTCGACAAATAACACTTTGCTAGACTCAACCCTTTTAATTAAATGTTGGTATAATTACCAAAATGCCCCTCCCGAAGATTCAATTTGAATTTCCGGGAGACACGGGCTTTGACCCTTTGCCGCTGGCTCAACCAGATTCTACTGGGACTCAACAGACGGCTAGGCGGAATCGCCGCAATTTCCCGAATTGCGCGATTGCCACCGAGGCGCCGTTAAACCGACGATTTTGCCGATTTACGGACCGATAATCAATTTCCGCTCAACGAGAGCCGTTGGATCCCTAACGAAAAGCTTAGAGATCATGGACACACAGTCCAAGATAGCACGTGAGGCTATAATTGCATTTTGACCCCTAGGGTTTCCGAAAATTGCATTTTTATAGCAATTTGAGAGCCGTTTTCGCTCGTTCTTTTTATCGGGACATCATTTTTACGAACCGTCACCTCCAGTAGGTGACCCTCGACTTGCTGAACACCGTGCTCACCATTTGGCAGCAGCACGGAACCCGAGAAAAACTTTGGGCCATGACTTACTATACTAACATAGGCTTATAGCAAATTTTATTTCTTCGGCTCAACCAAACTGAAAACTAAGGTGAGCATCGCGTTCAGTGACCCCAAAATAGCCAGAAGCTCACTGCCGCGAAGTCACAAAACACCTAGAACAACCCCATGACCAATTAAACCCATTTTAGGTTTTGTTTACTACAACCTAGGTTTCTGCTTATGCCAACCAGAAATAAAGTTGATCATCTAACCCTGGACATCACAGAGACTCACAGGCTTGCATTTGTGCAACCCAGAAGCAGTAGGATCAAAAGATCCAAGTCCCATTGCTCTCACATGGCCACAACAAGCTCCACACAAAATCCACTCAGTCTAAAATCGGATCTGAAGTGAGCATCAAGCTCAGGGGAGTGTGTGGAGGCATCTGGTGCTTTTCTGGATGCTAGACAATTGTTAAACAAAATTCGGGCTCATTGGGGCATTTTCACAAACACTTGGTGGGCATAACTTGTATAACCCACAACATCAAAATCCCAAGCTGTAGCTTAGCAAATATAGGTTCTGGGAGCCTCTAGCATGGATGGAAATGATCCTCAAGGTTGCAGGAGCATTCTCAGAAAATATGGGTCATGCTTGCTCACATGGTTGGCCGCGGGCAAGGTGAAGGTGATGAAGAAGATGAAGCTTCAATGGCCAAAAATGGTGATTTTCCATTTCTGGATTCTGGGCCTCAAGCAACAGCACCACAAGGTGCTTCTCACCCCTCCTATCTTACTTGAACCTGTGCCCGACAACAGGACACGGCGGCGGCGGCGGAGCAAGCTCGGGTCAAGTTTGGGCTTCAACAATGGCAACTTTGTAACCAGAGGTTTTGAGGTGCAAAGGACAGCACCAATAGCTTCCTAAGATCAAATAGAGAAGGTCTGGGCAAGCCATGACTGTCGGCAGGCTGTGCATGGCCGGCCGCCATTGTTGGGCTCGAGCTTGGGCCAACAATGGTGGATCCCTCCTCGGGTTGGATGGCTGCCATGCAAAGGCATGGTTGGACTCTAAATGGCCCCACGAAGCTTCTCGGACATGTGCCCGGCGGTGGGGAGCGTCGCCGGCGCCGGAGCAAGAGTCTCGGCCAAACCGCAAAAACACCAAAACTAGGGTTTCAGTTTTTGTGGCGCACACTCGACCAAACTCCACCAAATTTGGTGGAGATGATCACCACCTTCTACAGTCCATCCCCATGATTTTATTTTTCCATTTGAACGAGTGGTCGTGACGCAAGGCCGAGGCGGAGCAAAATAGGGTTCCGGCGAGTTTCTTTCTCCCGCCGGCAACCGAGGCCATCACAAGGGCTATGGCTTGACAGGAAGCTTCTAATGACTCTACAGAGTCGACTTCCAAAGGTCTTATGACCTAGATAACAAAGAAAACGAAGACTCACCTTTGCAAATTTTTGGAGAAGAAGAGGGAAGAAGCTGGTTTTCCTCCTCGCGTCGCGCAGCCACCCAGCAGCCTCAGCCTTGATCTCCAGACACAGGAGAAACCTCCAGAGACCTCAGGAAGAATCTAGAGGATCTTGGAGCAACCTTCTCTTCTCTCTCTCGGATTGGGATGTGGGGGAGACCCTTGGTGATTCCGAGCTTAAAGGGGAACGGCTCTGCTACTTCATTGCACCCCGGAAGCTTTATTAGCTTCTAAAAACTCCTGTAACTCCCCCACACGGGTAGCCCAAAAGACCCTAGCCAAAAATATCTTATTTGCTACAAAATGCCACCTAGTCCCTATACCCTGTATCTCTAACAGCTAGGTCCCTGCTGTAGGTCCAAAATGCTATAAAGATCCTCACATAAAAATCCTAGATCATTTGGTCCATGATTAGTATAAGATTTTGCAAAAATAGTTACTTTTTCGACACTTTTCACGCATTTCGAGACAAACGGTTTGTCGAATTGCGAAACGGACTTCGCTACGACGTCCGGCTCGTCGAGACCTTTCGAATAGTATATTTGCTTTCTTGATTTGATGCTCTGATAAATTCTCGGGCCATGAAATACAGTGCATTCCATTATATTGCACGCACTTCGATGCACCCGGGTCGCCAAACGTGAATTCCGTCAGTGCCATTGCACTCAGAATGTCGAAATTAGTTAGAATTGACTACTCATACTGCTATGTTCAAGTTTCAGATAGTGAATCGGCCGACGACCGATCGAGAGGGGACCGAATCCAAAGGTTACTATTCACAACTTAAGTGTTGGGCCTCGCAACTTCTTCGCTATTTTGCGGAAGATCTGACCATCGGATCGAAAACATGTGAATATCAATCTTTCTTGTTTCGACGAGACGGTCGCACTGGTGATCTCAGATTTTCAAGATCAGACTCTGATCAAAAGTCGATATTTTTGGGCCATATTTACACTATTAATAATCTATTTTTTCTAATTAATTAATTCCGAAAATTATTTAAACTTAAAATCTTGTTTTAAAAATTATGGTTACTACATCTGTTCGACCAGTTACAAGGAGCAACGGTGTTCTCAAAGATCGATCTGCAGTCCGGCTATCATCAGCTCAGAGTTAGGGGTGAGGATATCCCCAAAACAGCTTTCCGGACTCGCTACGGCCACTACGAATTCACGGTAATGCCGTTCGGGCTCACCAACGCCCCAGCGGTGTTCATGGACATGATGAATAGGGTGTTCAAACCCTTTTTAAATCTATTCGTAGTGGTCTTCATCGATGATATCCTCATCTACTCCCGTACAGATGAGGAACATGAGGAGCACCTACGTATAGTCCTTCAGACCATCCGGGACCAGAAACTATATGCCAAACTCAAAAAGTGTGAGTTCTGGCTCCGCGAGGTGGACTTTTTGGGGCATATCGTTTCGGCGTCTGGAATTGCAGTAGACCCGAGGAAGATAGACTCTGTGACCGACTGGCCCCGACCGACAACAATAACAGAGATTCAAAGCTTCCTGGGTCTGGCAGGGTATTACAGGCGCTTTGTGGAAGGCTTCTCCAAAATAGCCACCACCTTAAATCGTCTAACCCGGAAAGGGGAGAAATTTATCTGGACGGACCAATGCCAGAAGAGTTTTGAGGAACTCAAGGACAAACTGACGCGGGCCCCGGTGCTCGCTTTACCGGAGCCCGGGGAGGACTATGAAATTTATTGTGACGCGTCGCGGAGTGGTCTTGGAGGTGTGCTTATGCAACGGGGTAAGGACATAGCCTACGCGTCAAGACAACTTAAGGAGTACGAACGGAATTACCCCACACACGACTTGGAGCTTGCAGCAGTCATGTTTGCCCTCAAGCTGTGGAGACACTACCTATACAGGATGTTACGGCTTTTTGTGTTGCCATATTTCGTGAGTTGAGTCAGAGTCTTGAAGTGATCAAATTGTCAATCAACAATCGAAGACTCAGAGAAGATTCAACAAGAGCTCAAGTTGACACTCAGTGTTTTGAGTCTTGAAGATTGAAGATGAAGAATTGTGGATCAATTACATCAATCTCAAGAAGAAAGAATTCGGAATGACTAGGCATGTTTATCTAAATAATTTTGGTGATCCGAATACTTTCTTATAGTGTAGAAACACTTGGATGAATTTTTAATTACATAAAAATCAAAAACTGGACATGGTATATGTTCAGGATCGGGAACAGAGGACTACAGTCCGGACCCCGAACGTTGGTTGGTTCATGCACAAATCCAGTCCTGAACATCCCTGTTTCGTTCCGGACCCCGAACGTGGATTTTGCTGAAATCGCATGAACAGTCCGGACCGTAGGATTTCGTTTCGGACCCCGAACCTTGTTTTTTCAGGAATTCTCTGAAAAACAACGACAGTCCTGAACGAGGCTAATCCAGTCCGGACCGTCGTGCGGGAAAAATTCTGTTAAGTCAGTTTTTGATGCTTATCTCTTTCCAAAGGTTTCTAACCTATAAATAGACACTTAGGGTTTCTCAAGAACTACCGACTAATTAAGAAAACACTTGAGAGCAACCCTAGAGGCTAGGTTTTTATCGTTCTTCTCTTTAGCCTCTTTTAGGTCAATTCGACGGTTCTTCCAAGATCTATCTTTTGTCGAATTGATCTAGTCTTTGCTTAGAGATTCCTTCTACGGTTCCTCAAAGATAATCTAAGCAAAGGATCACCATCGAAGCCAATATTCTTACCGTCTGAGTTTGCGTCGTGGATTCGACGTAGCATCGTGGATTCGGTGTGTTGAAGGCGTTTCGTGTATTCGAAACGTGTGCTCGTGGATTCGAGTGGCGTTCGTGGATTCGAACGTGTGTAGTGGACGTGCAATCGGTGGAGCGCAAGATCCGAAGAAGTTGAAGGAGGGGTTTGAGTCCGTGGAGTCGGTAATCACCTTGTTATTCTTCTATTCTTAGTGGATTGTTATTGCGTGTTGGTCCCGTGGTTTTTCAACTAGATTGGAGTTTCCACGTAAATCTCGGTGTGCTGTTTTTATTTTCCGCATTTGTTTTTATTTTACACTGAGATTTGTTTTTAAGTATTACACCTATTCACCCCCCCTCTAGTTGTTTGATAGTACCTATTTAGATCATTGTGGATCCTAATATATAAAAACCTACAAGTGGTATCAGAGCGGGTTTTAGGTTTATCTATCATGTCGGGTGAAAGTGGTAATATTTATAGACCTCCTCTTTTTGATGGGACTAATTATGCTTATTGGAAAGTGCGGATGAGAGCTTTTCTCATCGCAATTGATGAGTGGGTATGGCAATCCGTGGAATACGGTTGGGTGCATCCTGTTGAGGAAGTAGGAAATTCTAGTACCCTAAAACCTCGCTCTAGATGGTCCAAAGAGGAATTCGAAAGATCTTCTTACAATGGGAAAGGTATGAACGCTTTATTTAATTCTATTTCCTCGACTGAGTTCACACGAATTTCCGCGTGTGAAACCGCGAAGGAAATTTGGGATATTCTCAAAATTACACATGAGGGTACTAATCTAGTAAAAATTCAAAAGCTCCAGATGCTTACAAGTCAATTTGACTCTATTCATTTGGATGAGCATGAATTATTTACTTATTATTACACAAGACTCCAAGATATAATCAACACTTGTGCTAATTTAGGAGAAAAGATCCCGGAGTCGAAAGTTGTAAGAAAGATACTTCAGACTCTTCCGAAACGGTTTAGGGCAAAGGTTACCGCCATTGAAACCGTTAGTCATCCGGATGAGATGAGAGTAGAGGAATTAGTAGGTGCTTTCCAAACTTATGAGATGTCTTTTCCTACTAATCAAGTTTCTTCCAAGTCTTCTTCTAAGCTTACAAGTGCTGCATTCAAATCTACAAAGGAAGAAGATGGCGAATCAAGTTCCGACGATGAAATCACTTTTGCCGATTTTGAAGAACAATTGGCGCGGATCATAAAGAAATTTCGTCGGAAGTTTTGGAAGAATCGAACCGATGGATCTTCATCCTCGAAAACATCTAAAGGATCATCGGGTTCTAAATCCTCTAACCTCAAAAGCTCTGCAAAACCTTCTAAGGAAAAAGATGAATTCAAAGGGGAAATCCAATGTTATAGATGCAAAGGCTACGACCATATTTCAACGGATTGTCCTTCTCCGAAATCATATAAAAAGAAGGCTTTGCAAGAGAAAACTTGGGACGATTCTACTTCTAATGAATCGACCTCAAGTAAAGAGGAAAAAGTTGTTGCCTTCCATGCCTCTCAAATTCCCTCTTCTAATGTTTGCTTATCATCTTTAATCACTGACTCTATTCCTTTGATTTTGCATGAAGCATCAACATCCGGCAAAGAGTCATCAAGTGAGGGGGAGTCGGACGAAGAAGAACTCGTTGAGGCATATCAACAACTTACGGAATCGAAGAATATGGCTAAGCATATTAAGAAGTTGAGGAAGCAACGACTTGAGATTCAAGACGAGAATCATGCTTTAAAGATCAAACTTCATGATCTCGAGGAGGAACGAGAACTTTTATTGGATAATAATAAAATCCTCCAAGAAAAGATAAATCAATCGGGAACGATCATTAATTCCCATATTAACAAGATTGATTTTCTAGAAAAATAGTTTGAGGAAATTCATGTCACCAACCAAGCTTTGACCAAGCAAGTTCATCAACTTAAATCCGACATACAAAGGCTTTCAACCGGTTCGAAGAAACTTGATTGTATGTCCGGATTAGGTCAAACAAGCAAGGTTGGTTTGGGATTTAAAAAGAACCAAACTGTGAAGGCTTCAAGTTCAACAATTAAATTGAGAGGAAGAACTTGTCACCAATGTGAACTTGAAGGACACTTGATGAAGACGTGCCCAAAAAGGAGAAAGAAGAATTCTTCGGCAACTTCATCTACCGAGCGGACTCAACGGAATCAAAAGCAACATCAATTCAATAGAGTTCACTCAATCCACCAAAGGTCCGAGCCACAACATCAATCATACAAGTGGATCATTGCGAGGCAAAGACCTAAGGTGGACCAACAGTCAAAGCTATCAACTCCCGGCCACAATGAATCAAGACAACCCAAAATTCGACAATTTTGGATACGGAAAGGTGATATCTTTCCATGACTTAAGTTCTAAATAGCTTATGACTGTATGTAATGCTTTGATTGGTTTTCCTTTCATATTTTTCTTAATCTCTGCATTACATGTTTTCAATGCTCTTTGTTTTTATTTTTTGTTTTTAAACAAAAGGGTTTTAACGAACAAGTGCATTGAATAAAAAGGGTTTCACTTTCAATCACTCCAATTTAATTTTATATGAATTATCAACTTTACTCCATAATCATAATCTTTGAAGATATTCCATTATAGGAGTTTTTGATAGTTATGTTCATCAAATTTTAGTAATCATGCGTGATCTTTAGATGCTTAACCTATCTCGGTTGTGTGAATTCATTGTGATAAACATGAGACAACCGATAGACTAAAATTTGGGATTTAATTCTTTCACATAAGAGATTGCATTTTTGTTCGAGGGTAATAAATAAGTTGCAAAAGATGTGGAAAGAGTTACATCCGAAAGGAGTGTGAAAACTTCCACCACATGATGGAAAGAGCTGCCACCCCGGTCGTCCGGTTTGTGTGTGAAGCTACCACATGTTATGGATGCTTGATAGTATTTTTTTTTTTGGAAAAATCTTTAGATGAAGCATTTGGAGATTCATTTTCAAAGTTCTTATATTTTGAACAATCTCCTGGTTGGTATAAGGTGGGATAGTTGAAAGATGCTCAAAGAGCCACCCTTAGATATTTTAGTGTTCATCTCAAATTTGAAAGGGTAGAAATCAAATTGATGTCATTTGGAAATCTCTGTAAGTCATCTTTATAAATCCGTTACATCTTGATAGAGTTTGGATCTCTAGATTATTTTTGATGACTTGTGTTTGACGTATATAATATGAAAAACGGTTTATAATGTTTTATCTTTGTTTTTCATAATTTCGGAGTAAATCTTTTTAATTTTTGTAAAATTAATTGGATTGAATGACATCTATGTGATCTCATATTATTTTCAAGCACTTAAATTGTTTTCCTGATGGAATACAAATCGGTAATTCAAATATTTCAAAATCTGGATTTGTTTCAAAAAATTATTTGATTTTTGCTTTCGACTACCGGTACGCAATCTGGATTTTTGTTATATACCGGAACTGAGCTTTTATCTCTCATTCTCTATGAACTAATGCTGTTAGTGATTTCCTTTTGTCTAGTATGTTCACTGTTTGACAATTTGTGACAAAAAGGAGGAGAAGAGAAATGACGGAGATGAGATCATCGAGATAGGGGGAGACGGAGATGAGATCATTGAGATAGGGGGAGATGACGAAAAAGGAGCCCGAAAATAAAAAGAACCAAAAGGACGAATCAAATGTAGGATATAACTTTAATTTCTGACAACTGACTTTTGATTTGTTTGGAGTTTTATTTTGCAGGATCTACATCACTTTAAGACTCCAAGTCCTAAGTCATAGAGTTTGTTCTAAGACTGGTTCAAATGTAATTTTTCTTTATTGGATCTTCCACGCAAAGAAAGTCAATGTTTTGGTGATGACATTAAGTTTCGATTTTTTGGTTTAAGATGAGTGTCTTGAGTATTTTATGTATTTTTGGGTTTTGTCACGAAATTGCCAAAGGGGGAGATTGTTACGGCTTTTTGTGTTGGCATATTTCGTGAATTGAGTCGGTGTAATAACCGTAATTTTTAAAATTCAAAATTTAAGTTTAAATAATTTTCAGAATTATTTAAATAGCAAAAATGGGCAATTAGTGGGTCAATAGTGGCCCAGAAATGTCGACTTTTGATCGGGGTCTGATCTGGAAAATCCGAGATCACCATTGCGATCGTCTCGTCGAAACATAGAAGTTTCATATTCGTATGTTTTCGATCCGACGGTCGGATCTTCCAGAAATCAGAAATAAAAAACAGGCCCCGCGACTTAAGTGTGAATAGTAACTCGCGATTTTCGACCCTTCGCGAGCGACAGTTGGCCGAACCACTGTCTAAAACCCTGACATAGGGGTATGAGTAATGGATCCTAGCTATTTTCGACGTTCTGAACGCAATGGCGCAGTCGAAAATTGTGTTTGACAACTCTGGAATCTCGAGAAGCGTAAAAACTGTGAAATTGGACAGTTTTTATGGAACAAGTTTTTATCTGAGCGTCAAGCAAACCAAACAAATACGCTACCTGACATGTCTCGACGAGCCGGACGTCGTGGCGAAGTCCATTTCGCATTTCGTCGAGCGGATTTTCTCGAAGTACGTGAAAAGCACCGAATTATTGTTTTTCTTCAAATAACTTAATGGTGCCTGGGCCAAAGCCTTTGGGAACTTGTTCATTGGGCTTCTGCCAACTCGTGAAGCCCACGAAGGCTGGTATAAGAGCTCGGAGCTTGAGGTTGTGTGTGAAAGGGTTTGGTGCAAGGAATCTTGCATTTAATGCCAAGTGGCTCTTGGGTTCCTTTTGGGTGTAACACGAGGGGTCTCTGGGTGTAATACGAAGCATCAGCCTCCTCTGCAATCTCCACTTAATGCCTGGGTTATTGGGGAGGCCAAAGGACACAAGTCCTTTAAGAGAAAATCCGAGAAGAAGTGAGAGGAAGCAAGAGCAAACTCCAACATTGGTTTCACTGAACTCTGGTGATTCCTCAAGCCTTCTTGATTCCCTGCTCACCTCCAGACCAAGCCCGAGTGGAGAGCAGCCAAGAACTTCACCCCTTAGAGAGTGAATCCGAGAGAGAGTGAAGAAGTTGGAACCAAACTTCATCCGAGTGGTCTAGGTGGTTCCCGTGGTGATCTCTTGTGTCTGAGGATTACATTGGTGCTAGCCGTGGCCGCGCGAAGAGGGAGGAAGATAACCGGCTTCATCCCATCTTCATCGACTCCGGCGAAGGTAAGGAACCTAAACCAAAGGCTTCTAGCCCCCGGGACCCATTGCAGTAGACTTCCCATGTCCTAATAAGGCTCCCTGCACAAGCCCGAGCTTCCATGCATACGGGTTGGCCGGCGGGAAACAACTCTCGCCGGAAACCTAGAACTGCTCCGCCTCGAGAGAACTCTGCAACCGGTTGGCCAAAATGGCTGAAACTCGGGGTGCTTGGACTGTAGGGCATGTAGTTTAAATCTACAAAATTTGGGCATTTATAGTGGGGTATTTTGGAAGAAATCGGATGCCCTAGTTTTTCCGATTTTGTGTTGAGGCCGAGCTTAGTGCTCCGGCGCCGGCAGGCTTCTCCGGCGCCGGCCACCTACCCAGAATTGTTGCTGGGACCTTGAGGAGCGCCCCCATGCATTTGCATGGCACCCATGCAGCACCGAATTGGTGCGGCCATGGTTGAACCCGAGAAGAGACCAAGCATGGCCGCCGGCGCTCCGGCCACCTCCGGCCGGGCTTGGGTGGTCGGGAAGTTTCCTGTGGTCCCATAGATCACTTCCATCCAAGTTGGAGAACTCCAAAGTGCCTCTGTTGGAATTCGCCATTAGAGGCCATTAAGCTTGAAAGTGGAGCTTGCTCCGCTGCGCCGCCGCCGTGTCTCGTTGCCGGCCAAGGGTTTGGGAAGCATCAGGGAGATAATTAGCACCTGTTGGTGCCTTTAGTTGGGTCCCAGATGCTTCAGGTTGCTCATCACGATTTTCAATGCCGAGGGGGTCTTCTTCTTCCTCGGGCCCGGCCGGTCTGGGGGAAATTGATTGCTCCAAATTGAAGGAAATTGATCAGCAAGTGAAGTGGATTAATTCCTTCCAAGTTGGAAGCAAGATGGTCCAGTATTTCCTGAGATCCAGCTTCGAGTTGATGTTGTATAGTTGTATACGAAGCATGCATGTTAGGTGCTCGACAAAATGCCTCAATGAGAATTTAAATTGAATTAGCTCTCGAGTTGTATATCAAAGTTACTCAGAAAGGTCCCCTGAGCTTGATGCTCACTTCAGATCAACTTGTATCTGTGTGGACAGAGGTTTTATGCTTGTGCTTTATGTGAGAGAGCAAGAATATGGTTCTAGTTGAACCAGCAGGAATGGGCTGCCAAGATGGTGAGCCCTAGTGTCCTTGCAATATTTAAAGGCATGTTTATATACAAAGTTTTGATGAATGAGGTACAGATGCAAAGTTAAGTCATAATCAAGCCTTAATGTAATAATTCCTTAAAAACTGTAGTAGGGGCTGTTTGAAAAGTTGTAACAGTGTATTCCTAGGGTTTTGGGGGTCACTGAACGCGATGCTCGCGTTTGTTTTGGGTTTTGGTGAGCCGGAGAAGCGAAAATGCGTTTCGGCTAGGTTAGAGGAGTAATTCATGGCCCGAAGTTTTCCTCGGGCATCATTCTGCCACAAATGGGTGAGCACGGTGTTCAGCAAGTTGAATGTCACCTGCTGGAGGTGACGGCTCGTAAAAATGATTTACCGTTTGAGAGAACGAGCCAAAACAGTGGTTATTTATCGTATAAAATCCATTCTGAGTAAACCTGGGGGCCCTGCTGCAATTGTAACACTGTGGTAAAGCTAAATGAATGTTCTAAAGTAGTAATGACCTTTCCGTGGGTTCCCTGGGGTTTCTGAAAAGCTAAATTGCTTTATGTAGCACAAATCGACGAACTGGTCGGTTCGCGCTAGTTGCGCCTTGAGTATTGATAGACCCTGAGTTGTCATCTGGTATTATTGTAGGGCCCAGTCGTCAGGAGCCAGTCGTGATCCGTCTTGTGGTTATCGCGACCGTCTACCTTCTGGTGGAGTCGTGGTTCCTCTTATATACAGGTGGGTTTTATCTTCGGTCCGCGTTTTATCAGGTCGGCCCTATTGGGTGCCGTGGTAGGTCGGACCCCTGTTCTTGGTGTAACCCTGAACCTATGCTTTAGCCTTACTATATGCTTTCATTCCAGCATTCAGTTATTTCAGCTATATTGCCTGATTATACATATGAGCCTTTCGTGATACTCTATTCTTCACTGCATGTTTAGAATAGGAGTTCTAGTCTCAGTACTTGGCATGAATTGCATCAGTATCGATATCCTAGTGGGGATTTCCTCGGCTTCTCGCCGTCTGTCCGGTCTACCGACCGTGGACTGAGATTTAGCAGTATGATTGCTATTGAGTTTATACCTGTTCTTATTACTTGCTTATATTCCAGCAGTTGCTTGTTTACCATATTGAGATATATCATGCTTACATTCCAGCAGTTGCTTGTCATATCGTGCTTACATTCCAGCAGTTACTAGTGTATCATGTGGAGTTATATTATGATTTCTTCAGTAGTTGATATGCATTTCCTGGACACATGCCATGCTTGATTGGTCACTAGCATAGTTCTATACCTGTCTCTATTCTTCACTGCATATTTAGAATAGGAGATACTACTTCAGCATGTGGCATGTTATACTAGTATCCCAGTGGGGATTTTCTTCGGCTTCTTGCCGTCTATGTGGTCAGTGGACCATGGTTTGAGCATCAGCATTATGATCGCCGTCGAGCCAAGCTTTTCGTCACGCACACCGACGGTTTGGCCACCGTGTGGGTGTTCTTTACCGGTAGAGAGGTCTGATCGACCCGTGAGCCTAGTGGGGTTATGATAGCTTGATTGTGTGACCAAAAGTGGTTTAGCCTGAGGTCATATGCTCCATGGCAGTTTAGCCTGAGGCCCTTGTGGCCAACAGTGGCAGTGATTGGGTATATTTGTGGTGACACCTTTGACGCATGATCTTTGTTATTTCCTGCTTATCATATTATCATTCTCTGCTTGTCAGATTATCAGTTATAGCATGATCATTTACTGCTCGCCAGATTATCAGTGATAGTATGACTATTTCCTGCTTGTCAGCTATAACATATTCATTCCTACTTGTCAGATTATCAGTTATAGCATGATCAACTTTATATATGATTACACTGCTCTGTTGATTAATCCATGATTAATGGTACTCTGCTTAGATTATATACCTTTCAGTTTCAGTATATCCTACTTGTGTTATCCGCTTATTATTGTACCCAGCAGGTACGGCTTGCTATTTCCCGGCCCGTCGTGCCCACTGGGATACACTCCGGTGTGTCTCACACCCTTGGGTGACTGTTTTTCAGGTCGAGCGGGTGCTGGGATGTCGGGACGAGTTGGTGAGGTTCCAAGTTAGCAATCGACCCTGGACAGCCATTTATGGATTAGCAAGTTGTCAAAATTGTAAATAATTGTTTAAATGTTGTAACATCTTTTAGTAGTACGTAGTTAGACTACTCTGATGTTGTTGTGAAAGCTAGCCGTGCATATATAGAAAAGGCTCAATTCCATAGGGGATTGGGACTCTTCTATATATGTGGCGGTCTGTCATTGCCCTGGCTTCGTTTTGAAACTCTGATATAAAAAAAAAAAAATTTAGACCCACTTTTGAATCTCGGGGCGTGACAGTCGGAGTCTTGAAGTGATCAAATTGTCAATCAGCAATCGAAGACTCAGAGAAGATTCAACAAGAGCTCAAGTTGACACTCAGTGTTTTGAGTCTTGAAGATTGAAGATGAACAATTGTGGATCAATTACATCAATCTCAAGAAGAAAGAATTCGGAATGACCAGGTATGTTTATCTAAATAATTTTCGTGATCCGAATACTTTCTTATAGTGTAGAAATACTTGGATAAATTTTTAATTGCATAAAAATCAAAAACTGGACATGGTATATGTTCAGGATCCGGAACAGGGGACTACAGTCCGGACCCCGAACGTTGGTTGGTTCATGCACAAATCCAGTCCTGAACATCCCTGTTTCGTTCCGGACCCCGAACGTGGATTTTGCTGAAATCGCATGAACAGTCCGGACCGTAGGATTTCGTTCCGGACCCCGAACCTTGTTTTTTCAGGAATTCTCTGAAAAACAACGACAGTCCTGAACGAGGCTAATCCAGTCCGGACCGTCGTGCGGGAAAAATTCTGTTAAGTCAGTTTTTGATGCTTATCTCTTTCCAAAGGTTTCTAACCTATAAATAGACACTTAGGGTTTCTCAAGAACTACCGACTAATTAAGAAAACACTCGAGAGCAACCCTAGAGGCTAGGTTTTTATCGTTCTTCTCTTTAGCCTCTTTTAGGTCAATTCGACGGTTCTTCCAAGATCTATCTTTTGTCGAATTGATCTAGTCTTTGCTTAGAGATTCCTTCTACGGTTCCTCAATGATAATCTAAGCAAAGGATCACCATCGAAGCCAATATTCTTACCGGCTGAGTTTGCGTCGTGAATTCGACGTAGCATCGAGGATTCGGTGTGTTGAAGGCGTTTCGTAGATTCGAAACGTGTGCTCGTGGATTCGAGTGGCGTTCGTGGATTCGAACGTGTGCAGTGGACGTGCAATCGGTGGAGCGCAAGATCCGAAGAAGTTGAAGGAGGGGTTTGAGTCCGTGGAGTCGGTAATCACCTTGTTATTTTTCTATTCTTAGTGGATTGTTATTGCGTGTTGGTCCCGTGGTTTTTCTCCTGGATTGGAGTTTCCACGTAAATCTCGGTGTGCTATTTTTATTTTTCGCATTGGTTTTTATTTTGCACTGAGATTTGTTTTTAAGTATTACACCTATTCACCCCCCCTCTAGTTGTTTGATAGTATCTATTTAGATCCTTATGGATCCTAATATATAAAAACCTACACAGGACACACTGTAATGTGTATTCCGATCACCAGAGCCTCAAATACCTTTTTACTCAGAAGGAGTTAAATTTACGGCAAAGGCGCTGGCTCGAGCTGCTAAAAGACTACGATTTGTCGATCCACTACCACCCTAGAAAGGCAAACGTGGTGGCCGACGCCTTGAGCCGCAAAGGGCAGACAGTAGAATCAATGACAAATGCCATTACCCAACAAGATCGTCTGATTGCGGAGTTCTCACAATTAAGACTGGATGTAGTACCGGCTGGAACGGTCGCACAACTCCTGACCCTGGTAGTTAGGCTTACCTTGCTCGACAAGATCTTGGAAGGACAATCGACAGACACACAGTTGCAGCTGGTGCGAGACAGAATACCATCAGACCATTGGGGCGATTTCGCAATAGGCTCTAATGGCACAATACGAATCCGAGGGCGAATTTGCGTGCCTGACCTAACGGAACTCAAGGAAGAAATCCTGAGGGAAGCGCATAGTGCTCCCTACTCAGCGCACCTTGGGGGAACAAAGATGTACAAGGATATTAAACAAACCTTCTGGTGGCCTAAATTAAAGGGGGACGTGACACGATTCGTGGCGCATTGACTAGTATGCCAACAAGTAAAGGCCGAACATCAACGCCCAGCGGGGAAGTTACAATCGTTACCTATGCCGGAATGGAAGTGGGAGATTGCACCAATGAGGTGGTAAGGTTGCATGGGATACCGGCGTCCATTACTTCGGATAGGGACACGCGTTTTGTGTCAAACTTTTGGCAGAGCTTACAACGGGCAATGGGGACTAAACTACATTTTAGTACGACTTTTCACCCGCAAACCGACGAGCAATCGGAGCGAGTGATCCAGATCCTCGAAGACATGCTCCGAGCATACGTACTTGACTTGGGTGAGGGGTGGTCTCGATACCTACCCCTTGTGGAGTTCGCCTACAAGAACAGCTACCAAGCCAGCATTCAAATGGAGCCATACGAGGCCCTGTACGGGCGCCGCTGTCGGTCTCCAATATGCTGGGACGACTTGGGAGAGCGCAAGTTTTTGGGACCAGATCTGGTGGAGGAGACCGAAGCGAAAGTGCGCCTTATCAAGCAACGGCTGCTGACTGCCCAGAGCCGACAGAAAAGTTACGCGGACCACAGACGATGGGATTTGGAATTTACGGTGGGCGAGCACGTGTTGCTCTGAGTTTCGCCTTCAAAGGGGACACGACGTTTCGGCCTGAGGGGGAAGTTAAGCCCGAGGTACGTGGGATCGTTCGAAATCCTAGAACGTGTGGGCCCAGTGGGGTACCGGTTGGCTTTGCCGCCGAATGTTGATCGAGTCCACAACGTGTTTCACGTCTCGATGCTTCGGAAGTACCTTTCCGACCCCTCTCACGCCCTTGATGTTTCCACGATCGAGCTGCGGGAAGACTTAAGCATCGAGGAAACACCAGTGCGAATCTTAGCACGAGAGGATAAGAAATTGCGCAATCGGACCATCCCCTATGTAAAGGTCCAGTGGAGCAATCACGAAGAACGCGAAGCAACGTGGGAACTGGAAACGAAGATGAGGGAGTGTTTTCCCGAATTGTTTAGTGAGGGTTGAGAATAAGTTTCGAGGACGAAACATCTTATAAAGTGTGAGTGGTGTAATGACTCGACTTTTCTAGTAATATTTTACACTCCTGTTAGTAAAGTACTTCTTTTAGGAAAGCTGATTTATCGAGTTTTCTTAAGTTGGTCGATGTGTTGCACGGATATTTTTCTGTAAAAGGGCTCAAAAAACGATGACCGACGGTGCGATCGGATCTGAAATCCGACCTTGGGATCTCCCGGAACAGGGTTTTTAGGGTTGCGGTGATTTGGTGCGCATCAAAATCCGTGCAAGATATCCCACACGCTTTTTGAGGAAATTATAGGTTTAGCTCGTATAATTAATTAACCAATTAATTAGTTATTTGTTAATAAATATTTAAATGTGGGAATTATTCGTACGTACGAGAGAAAATCCCACGTTTCGCAAAAGAGAAACCCTAACCGGAGAGATCGAGAGAGAAAAGAAAAGAACGGAACCCTAACCGGAGGAAAAAGAGAAGACGAAGGGAGAAGGCGGAGGATTCCGAACAACCTGATTGACGTGTTGGAACCGGGAGTACAATCGAATCGTCTTCCCCCGACGCAAACGGTGAGTGGTTTTGGTTTATTGTAATCTTCTTAGGGTTTCGTGTCTTTTTCGGCGTCTTCTTCGTCGTCGCCGTCGCCGTCACCGCCGCCGCCGCCGCGCGACCCCGTGCGTGCGCACCGCGTGGCCTCGTGCCGCGCGGGGCGCCCGCGGGCAATACTGCACGGGCGCCACCCGCGGGTGCGCACGCCGCGCGGCTTCATGCCGCGCAGGGCACCCACGGGCGGCGGCGCCCGCGCGGGCGGCACCGCACGGGCGCCACCCGCGGGTGCGCGCGCCCCACCCGCGGGCGGCGGCACCCGCGGGTGCGCGCGCCCCACCCGCGGGCGGCGGCACCCGCGCGGGCGGCACAGCACGGGCGCCACCCGCGCGGGCGGCACAGCACGGGCGCCACCCGCGGGTGCGTGCGCCGCGCGGCATCACGCCGCGCAGGGCACCCGCGTGCGGCGGCGCCCGCGAGGGCGGCACCGCGCGGGTGCGCGCACCGCACCGGCGCCACCCGCGGGTGCGCGCGCCGCGCGGCTTTAAGCCGCGCGGGGCACCCGCGGGCGGCGGCGTCCTCGCGGGCGGCACCGCACAGGCGCCACTCGCGGGTTTGCGCGCCGCGCGGCTTCACGCCGCGCGGGGCACCCGCGGGCGGCGGCGCACGCGCGGGCGACACCGCACGGGCGCGACCCGCGGGTGTGCGCGCCGCGCGGCTTCATGCCGCGCGAAGCACCCGTGGGCGGTGACGCCGCGCGGGCAGCATCGCGCGGGGAGAAACCGTGCGTCGTGAACACGCCGCTACAGGATTTCCATTACGTCGTCAGGTTTTGGGTCTCGTTTTGCAGCATGGTTTGATTTATCGTTCTTTTTGGGGACTTCTTTAGGTCCAGGTGCTGAGCGGGAGGGTGTGAAAGTTCAAGGTGTCCCGATCGTCACGCAACAAGGTGGGTACCCTCGCAATAAGTGCTGAATGTCATCATTATAACAAGTATAATAACAAGCCTAATAAAGTAGATGTATTGTATTAACTATTTAAACCCATCGCATGCGTATTTCCTGTTCTTCCATTATTAACTGTGGCGACTGAGTGTCGCGGTGATTGTTACACGCCGATTTCGACTATTATATTCTTAGATTCTTACATGCACACCGGCGGTTTGGCCACCGATTGGGTGTACTTTTCCGGAATTGTGGTACGTTGACCCGTGTACCCCACGAAAGTAAAGGTGTCTAGTGGGGACCCCTCGCGCTCGCTATAGGTGCAGCACTAGCACCGTGGAGGGGTTAAAAGCATTACGCAAGTAAAGTGATCGTGTAATTAAATCAAGAGATGTGGTGACTCATGAGGGGAAAAGCGAAAGGTTCCGGTGTATTCGGTTTGTCTTAACAATACTTTTATCGCTTTGATCATCTATTTGTCACTGACTTTCCCACACTGTGACAGGTCCGACTAGGTGTTGTAGACGGGACGATGGTGAGGCAGCGTCTAGAGGACATTAGCCATTGAGGCTTCACATTATCGTTTGTTTGGGTTCTCTCATTTCCTTTCTTGTTTAACTGTTAAGTTTCATTTGCTTGATTGTGGACCATTATGGATGTTGGATGGATAGTTAATTTGGTATTGTGGACTTGATATACTCATATGGACTTATATGTGGCATGTTTTACACTAAACAAAAGGGTTTCGAAAATATTTTCCAAAACCAAGTGTCGTGTGGGCACTATCTTGAAAACCTTTGGATTTATCCTTTCAAAAGATGCAGCCGCCTAATTAAGACTCGCGGAATTACTTTGGGAATTTAGGTGTCATTTAGACACCGTTCGTAAATCTGCAGTCTCATCTTGATGTTGTGAGTGAAACCTTAAGTTTATGGATAAAAGTAGTACTCTCCATCAATGTATTCATTGTGACTGTGTGGTTAAAGAATAATGTTGTAAATGTGACGCCGTGCATATACAAAGGAGACTCTGTCCGTTTAAAGAGTGAATTTGTATATGTGGCGGGTCTGACGCGCACCGGCAGGAGGGGTTGTTAAGAAAAAAGAAAATATATGTACGTTTTCCGCTAATCCTTAAACCTCCTGGGCGTGACAATTTTAGACCAGAACAAATTTGAGGAAATTATCCCACTTGATCAAAATCTGCCCTTTCTATAAAGGGAATGCTTTCGACAAGAATTTCTGTTCCTTATTGGGTTCAAAGAATTTATTAACTTTTTAAGAAATTGGCTGAAAGTATGGCACATTGATCAGTTAGTTGATTGATTAAATCTTCTTGAGAAATGCTATAACCACTATGTTTGAACAATGCACTGCCACCCTTTAATCGAATGGGACAAATTCTTGTACATATATTTTTGTAGGAATAACATCCCCTATGGCTTTAGTGTATTTTCACTTAGTCACTTTGTGTTGGGTTATATGAATAATAGGATCTAAATAGGGGAAAAAACAACTAGAGGGGGGTGAATAGGTGTAAACCATAAACACTCAAAAATCTTTGCGATATAAAAACCCAATGCGGAAAAATAAATAACACGCAGAGATTTTTACGTGAAAAACTCCAAACCGGAGTAAAAAACCACGGGACCGATAACACGGTGAAATCCACTAGAATTAAACACGTACAAGGTGATATACCGTACTCACAGACGACTCAACCTTTTCCATACGCTCCTAGTTGATCTTCTCCGCTCGCTCCACGACGCTTCTCGAATCCACGATGTGCGTCCAACGCCGAATCCACGACGTCCAACGTCGAGTCCACGACGTCCGACCGAATCCACGGTCTTCACCCAGTAGCACGCTTCGAATCCACGAACGTACCTCGCTCCGAATCCACGAGAGCGGTTGCACCTTGAATCCACAAGGCCATGCGAGTCCACGCGCCGAATTTGGGATAAATCGTTGTTTTTTGGGTGGTGATGATCCGCCGAATACTTAGATTAGAAATAGATTGGAAATACCATCTAAGTATTCATTGATTTGATTCAACTCAAAATGTGAGTATGAAAACCTAGAATCAAATCAATCAATATAGATGAAGAAACATAAGATAGAATCTATGATTTCCTTTCTTCTCTATATGTGGATCTTAGGTCGTATATAAGATTTTATTATGACGGCTATTTGGATTGACGGCCTCTTTTTGGACTAACCCTAGAAAGAGAATCATAGGGTCTATTTATAGGTTAGAAACCCTCGGAAGAAGATAAGGATAAAAAACTAACCTTTTCTGGAGTTTTTACATGACGACGATCCGGATCGGAGATCGGCGATCCGGATTGCAGTAGCGAGAAAAACAGATTCCAGAAAAACGAAGGTTCGGGATCCGGATCGAAGTGCTTGATCCGGATCGTTCATTCAGTTCACCAAACATCAACGTTCGGGATCCGGATTACGAAGCCTGATCCGGATCGTTCAAATAAAATGGTAAACTCAGTGTTCGGGATCCGGATCAAGGGAAGCGACGATCCGGATTGAACTGGTGTATGAACGAACCACCTACGGGATCCGGATCGAACAGTCTGATCCGGATCCTGAACATGTCCCATGTCCAGTTTTTGATATTTATGCAATAACAAATCCATCCAAGTGTTTCTACGCTATAAGAAGTATTCGGATCACCAAAGATATTAAGTTAAACATACCTGATCCTTTTGAATTCTTCTTTCTTGAGATTGAGTTATATGATCCAACTTCCTTTACCTTCAATCTTCAAGACTTAATCGAATGCACGAAATACGCCAACTCAAATTCCGTAACAATCTCCCCCTTTGGCGGTTTCGTGACAAAACATAGATCCACTCAAGAAAATTCAAAAAGATATTTTTGTTGCTATCACCATACAACAAAAATTTAGAACGGAGATCCAAAATAAAATACATGAGTTAAACTCCTAAAACAGACTCTAGACTTAGACATCTGTACTCTCTGCAAAAGAAATCATTCTTGACAGAAGAAATCGTTAGATACCTCAAGAATTTTATATCATTCAAAAACCACATACAGAGATGAAGTTTATACTCATTTATACTTACCATGACTTTTATACATTCAGATATGTAAACTGATCATAGTTAAAACACCAACATATCTTCTATGCAATCAAAATCCAAATGTCATGTTAGTGAACATCAACTTGTTAGTTATATTACATGCCCAAATAGTTAGTCGAATAGTTAGTCGAGGCATGCACTCAAACACAAATGAAAACCGAAAGTTGAAGTTCTACTTACCTTTCAAGTTGAGGTTATACTTACCTCTATAGTTTCAAGTTTTCTCAGTAACCATTGTATCATAGTATCATTGTTTATACTTCTCTCTCCCCCTTTTTGTCACAAAAGTTAGCCAAAAAATTACCAGAATGGAGAGAATAGTTAACAGTTCAAGTACCAGAAGTTTGAGAACAAAAACTTAAAACTAAAACTTAAAAGACCTGCACAAAAAAAGGTTAAAAAAAATGAAGTTCCTGCACAAGAGAAGGATTAAACATATGCATAATAAACAGAAATTGGAAGGATACGGATTATTCAGACTCATCTGAACTGATACAGCCGAGAATTTGGAAGATTTTCTTTAATCTCTTGTTCATTGATGACTGATTCTTATTTACCTTCTTTATTTCTTCCTTTACCTCAATGAGCTCATTTGATATACGTTCTTGCTCGTTGGAGAGCCTTTGCTGTTCTTTATAGATTGAGGTAACTGATGCATCATCATCAGAAGTCGATGGAGGTGCTTGTTGTGCTGTCGGTGCTGGTTGGACTGGAGGGGTTGCTGCCGGTGCAGAGGTTGTTGCTTGTTGTTGTTGTGCTCGTTGTCGGTGAGGAGGTAATATGGGCTCATCTTGCTTTGTCGAGAGAGACTTTACAATTGTTGTTTCATTGATCGTTCCTAGACTGTGCATGTAGGAACTCGCATTCGTGTCAGCTTTAAATTTTCGAAGAATGCGCATGATGATCATTGGATAAGGTAGTCTCTCTGAAGGGTGAGCATGTTCCACATAGCGAGCCATCCTCGCCCAGATGATGTAAGGGATGTTTAAGTTTGCTCCCATTGCTGCTGTCGGGTTTCCAAGAAGATAAAGGAATAACATCCTATCCCATCGCAGAACCTTTGTGTTCATATTTGGAAGGACGTTGTAGCAGACAATGAAGTTTAAGTAGCGATACTCAGGTCGTAGCTTTTTTGAAAAGACTGAGTTTCCTGCTGACGGAGTATCGGGCAAACAAATGCCATCAACTACCACTCTCCAGGAGTTGGTGTTGAAAATTTGATTCTTCAGATAATGAGCGCCATCGGTTCGGGACGTCATCCCTAATACCTTCCCAATCAGTTGAGGGGTTACTTTAATCTTAACATTTTTGACCAATGTTTGAAAGTCTCGACGACCGCTCTCCTGATCAACGAGATAGCAAGCATTTTGATAGAACATCCTCACTGAGTGAAGACAATACCCAGTGGTCTCGGGGAAATCGCAAATGGGAGCAAGACCTGTCTGGTCATACAGTTTCCCAAATGCCGGAGATCTTTCCTTCAAGGCTTTGACATTAACATGCCTTTCGCCAATGCATTCCCTGTTTTCAAAGTCCTTTATCCTAGCAGAGCTGATAAAGTCTTGTGGAGGTGCTTGGCTATCAACTGGTTGCTCAATGGAGATTCCTCGAGCACTCCCTGTTTTGCGAGCAACGCTTTTTCTTCTTGTTTTCCCAGAAGTTTCTTCCATTGGAGCTTTCCCCTTTTCAGCAGCAGTAGGCGGAGCCTTCGATGTCTCCGCAGTCGCTTTTCCCTTTGAAGCAGTGGGAACAGTTGTTGCTTCAACTTGCAACTCATCCCAATCGATCGATTCCGTCTCAGATTCCGTATCGGAATCATCTTTTACTTTCTTCGCTTTCTTAGCCCTCTTGGGCTTGACAGTGTCTCTCGTATGTACCATAGCAGCCAGAAGGAGAATGATCCACGTGATCACCATTGCTATTGGTTTCTTGTGAAAAGAAATCCTGTGAGCAACACCTCAAGAACACGAAAAAATTGTTAATTTTCAAAAATTAGAAAAATTGTACCCAAACAATCATTATCGTGTAGAGAGACTAGGAATCAAATTAGTTTTGCAAAAAGAATTTTAAAAATAGATCAATTGCATGATTTTGGAAAATTCCCATTATATGCCCTAAAATCAAAATTTTTGAAATCGAAGACCAAAAATCCGTTTATCTTGAGAATACCTAGCATATAATCAAAACTAATCTACCCAGAGTTCTTATTTCAAAAGAAATTTGATCAAAAACCATCCACAAATGAAATTGATACAAGAAATTCATCACGTTTTGAGGAGGAATAAGAAAAACTGTGAAAAACTGAGATTTTGATCAATAAAACTTACTTGGAATTGAAGAACTTGAGTTTGAAAGCTTCCAAGATGGATGAAATCTAGAGAGAGAAGCTTTGGAAACTTTGGAACAAAAGATTGGAGTAAAAGAAATCAAAACCCTTTTGTTCTATATAAAACCCTAGCCGCGATCCGGATCAGTTTGTGATTACGATCCGGATCGGCTACCCGCAGTGAAAAACTGCGTTCGAGATCCGGATCGGCAGATCCTATCCGGATCGACTGCCCGCAGAAGAATATCTGCGTTCGGGATCCGGATCGGCAGGTCCAATCCGGATCGGCTCCAACTTTTTCTTTAGAAAATTTCAGAGAAATTCTAGAAAAACCAGAAAAAGATTGTAAGCACTTTTGTGTATCAACTTTAAACGAAAATCATCGTTTCATACAACAAGAAATAGATTATACCAAATCTATCAATAACATCCAACAAATGAAACGAAAATTTATAAAAATTAAATCCCTTAAAGTTGAACAACTTAAATTACATCTAACTTGATCTTATGAGTAATGCCTTTATCAAATCATCAATTCGGTAAAGAAAATGAAATACAAAGATCATTAGATGTCTAACATCCCAGATAAATTAGATAATATATCTAGTCAATTTATTGAAGAGAGTGGCTCTTTGAGCATCTTTCATTAAAAATCCCACCTTATACCAACCTTGAAATTTTGACAGAGTCAAGTATTTCAACATGCATTTTAATTAATCAAACTTGAAAAACCTTGCTTGGTATACATGTGGTAGCTGCACACAGTACTCGGACGACCGAGGTGGTAGCTCTTTCCTCCATGTGGTGGTAGTTTTCACACTCCTCATTGGGATGTAACTCTTTCCACATCTTTTGAGAATAATACTTTTTCTTTGACTCCCCCTGTGACACCCCCGGAATTTGGATTAGTCCTCTATATAAATGATATAATAGGACTAAATCTCTAACCCGGCTATAGCATTTTGGATGGTAGCAAGATCCAAGAGGAACATGAGAGTTAAGCGTGCTAGAGCTAGAGTAGTTCTAGGATGGGTGACCCCTTGGGAAGTGGGGCGTCACAATTGGTATCAGAGACATTCACCAGCCGGAAATGTGAGATGAGTCTCGGCTGAGCCAGGGTTATATAGCGGATAGGGCGAGGCTCCCCGGCTAATGACCGTTGTGAGTGGAGTGCGGCTCCTCACAAGGTCGGCTAAGGCTAGCGAGACGAGTCTCACATCGCCTGGTGCTTGTGAGTGTGCTTGAGCCTGACGTGGACGTCAGGGCTTAAAGGGAGGAAGAATGTGACACCCCCGGAATTTGGATTAGTCCTCTATATAAATGATATAATAGGACTAAATCTCTAACCCGGCTATAGCATTTTGGATGGTAGCAAGATCCAAGAGGAACATGAGAGTTAAGCGTGCTAGAGCTAGAGTAGTTCTAGGATGGGTGACCCCCTGGGAAGTGGGGCGTCACACCCCCTCAATTGGCTATCAATTATTTAAGATATAAAGTATTCAGCCAAATATTGATCTCGATTTCATACTCGACTAAACAGTCAAATAAGATAAAAACTATACCAAGAGATCATCGAGAGAGAAATTGACTTTGATCAAAACAAAGATGATTTAATTGACATAAATGATCATTGCATCAAATGAAATATTATGATATCTAAAGCATAATAGATTTCTAAATATATAAAAGGATGCAGTCAAAGTCGATAAAACTAATACTCAATTAATATTCTATGTCTAAGCATAGATAATGAACAAAAACACAAAAACAAAACCTAACCTAAACAAGAGTTTCAAAAGGGTTTATTTCAAGGAAAGCATTCCAATTGCTTTACGCAAATGAATAAAACGTTTTTGATCCAAAGGCTTTGTTAAAATGTCAACTAATTGATTTTCAGTTGAAATGTAGGAAATTTGAAGAATATTTGATTCAACTAGGTCTCTAAGAAAATGATATCTAAGTTCAATGTGTTTTGTTCTAGAGTGCAACACAGGGTTTTTTGAAATGTTTATAGCACTTGTGTTGTCACATAAAACAGTTACCGAAGTTGCTGAAATCCGGAAGTCGCTCAACACGCTTTTCATCCAATTAAGTTGAGTTGAACAACTACCCGCTGAGATGTATTCCGCTTCGGCAGTCGAGAGTGCAATGCAGTTTTGCTTTTTACTATGCCATGCAACAAGACAATGGCCAAGATAAAAACATGCACCACTCGTACTTTTCCGATCATCCACAGATCCTGCCCAATCGGCATCTGAGTATCCAATAATATCTAAACTTGTTCCCATAGGATACCAAATTCCGAAGTTTACAGTTCCTTTGACGTACCGGATGATCCGTTTCACCGCTTTCAGGTGAACCTCCTTTGGTGCTGATTGATATCTCGCGCAAATCCCAACACTAAAGGATATATCCGGGCGACTAGCTGTGAGGTAAAGTAGACTTCCAATCATGCTGCGATAGAGTTTCTCGTCTACATTATCACTAAGAGATTCACTTCCTAATCCCTTATTGCTAGTTCCCATAGGAGTAGGAAAATCTTTAGAATCTTCTAATCCGAATTTCTTTACCAACTCCTTTGCGAACTTGGATTGACACAGATGGATGCCTTCACCATTTTGTTTCGCTTGCAATCCAAGAAAGTATGTCAGTTCGCCCATCATAGACATCTCAAATTCGCTTTCCATGGTTTCTGCGAATTTAGAAGCATCATTATCCTTTGTTGCTCCAAACACAATGTCATCGACATAGATTTGTGCAACAATGAAGTTATTTTGATAATGCTTCACAAAGAGAGTCCGATCTGCTCCCCCTCGAGTATAGCCCTTCTCCAAAAGGTGCTTTGTCAACCTTTCGTACCATGCTCGTGGTGCTTGTTTTAAACCGTAAAGAGCCTTTTTCAAACGAAAAACATGGTTAGGTAGTTTACAGTCTACAAAACCTTTCGGTTGAGCCACATAAACTTCCTCATTTAAAAACCCATTTAAAAACGCGCTCTTAACGTCCATTTGAAAGAGTTTTATATTGAAGTGACAAGCAATAGCGAATAAGATACGAATGGACTCGAGTCTAGCTACAGGGGCGAACGTTTCATCAATGTCTATACCTTCCATTTGAGAGTAGCCTTGAGCAACTAAACGTGCTTTGTTCCTGATGATGGTACCATCCTCATTTTTCTTGTTCTTGAAAATCCATTTAGTACCAATCACATTGTGTTGCTTCGGAGGCGTCGTTAATTCCCAGACTTCGTTGCGTTCAAACTGATGGAGCTCTTCCTGCATTGCTTCAATCCAGTAGTCATCCTGAAGAGCTTCATCGACATTCTTTGGTTCGATCATGGAAACGTAACAGGCGAATCCACAAACCAACTGTCTCCGAGTTTTGACTCCTTCTTGTGGGTCTCCAATGATATATGTTTGATTCAGGATGATCCTTGGAGATGCATAACGTTTGTTGTAATGGAGTACTCAGAGGTATATGAGATGATTCCTGCACATCAGATAAACTTGAAGAACCATTAGAGTCATCATTAATATTGGAAGTATTATCATGAGAAGATGCACTTACAGGAGTATCATCATCAAGAGAGATATCAGGGGTAGATTTATCAGATGCAAAGTGGAAAGCTTCATCTACTTTAACATTTATAGATTCTACGATTGTCTTAGATTCCAAGTTAAATACCCGATATGCTCTACTATTCGTAGAATACCCCAAGAAAATCCCTTCGTCACTTCGAGAGTCAAACTTTCCAAGATTTTCGCGGTCACGTAAAATGTAACATCGACTCCTGAAGATACGAAAATATTTGATGTTGGGTTTTCTACAACACCATAGTTCATATGGTGTATTTAACGTTCCCGGGCACAAATAAACTCGATTAATAACATAGATTGCAGTGTTCACAGCTTCAGCCCAAAAATGTAGCGGTAAATTCCGGCTATGAAGCATAACACGTGCCATCTCTTGAACAACCCTATTTTTGCGCTCGACAACACCATTCTGTTGAGGTGTATAGGGTGCTGAGAATTCATGCTTAATGCCGTTGGAAGTGCAAAAATCAAAGAATTTAGAATTTATGAATTCTCCACCTCTATCACTTCTAACACGAATGATCTTTTCATTCTTTTCAATCATAATACGAAGGCAAATCTCGTGAAAAGAATCAAAAGTATCAGCTTTCTCTTTTAAAAATGCTACCCATGAATACCGAGAGAAATCATCAACCAATAAGAAAATATACCATTTACCTCCCAAGGATGGTTGACGTGTTGGCCCCATAAGATCCATATGCAATAATTCCAAGGGCCGTTTGGTACCGACGTGATTCAAGTTCTTGTGTGCAGTCCTAGATTGTTTTCCCTTTTGACAACCACCACACACAATGTTTTGATTAAGTGAAAGTTTAGGAACCCCCTTGACCACGTCTTTGTTCGAAATTCTAGCAAGTTCCTTAAAATTTATGTGTCCTAGCCTTTCATGCCAAAGTGTTTCATTATTCAAAGAGGCTAAGTTACAATTTTTAGAAATTTTATTGGGAACAACATAACAATTGTTTTCAGATCTAACCCCTTTTAAAAAGAAAACATGATCTTTATCAGTTACAATGCATTCAACAGATGAAAAGTTAACAGAAAAACCATTGTCGCAAAGTTGACTGATACTAATGAGGTTAGTCTTAAGACCATCAACAAATAATACATTATTCAGAATCGGGCCATCTGGAATAGCTACCGTTCCTTTTCCAACAATTTTGGAAGACTGACCGTCTCCGAAAACCACAAGTCCTCCGGAGATTTTCTCAAAATTTTGAAAGCTGTTTTTGTCACCGGTCATGTGACGGGAACAGCCGCTATCCAGATACCAAGACGAATTATCATATGTATGCAAGGAAAATATTTGTAACAAGACAAGGGAAAACTTCACCTTTGCGTACCCTAACCTTTCGAGTTTTGGTGTACGTCGGAAGTGATTGTGAGGTTGATACCTTTGGTGAAAGCGTCTTGTTCGATCCATCGCTTTTCCTTGACGTCGTCGTCTTGTTTGATAAACTACCGAGGCTTTTTCCTTTCGAATAATTTGCATTTGCTTTCCGAGGAATTACCCTTTTGGTAGTCGTTGCAAGAAGTGCTTGAGTTGAGCATTTGGCTCCCATCTTGCAATTTCTCCTTATGTGCCCTGCAAAATTACAACGAAAACATACCTTAGTGCTTGACGATCCCGAGGAGGGTGAAGTTGGCTTGTTGTCGTTGCTTGTCGTGAATTCCGGTGTCGGAGGAGGAGATACCGACTGAGGCACAAAAACTGTCCCAACCGAACTAAAATCGTCTTTAGTTCGATTGTATCCAAGGCCGAACTTGTTTGATTGACCAAGACCAAGACGCTTATCCAACTTACTCCTTCATGATGAAAATCGCTGTAAGTCATCCTTGAGTTGGA
This sequence comes from Tillandsia leiboldiana, assembly GCA_029204045.2. NCBI lineage: Eukaryota > Viridiplantae > Streptophyta > Magnoliopsida > Poales > Bromeliaceae > Tillandsia > Tillandsia leiboldiana. The sequence goes on along the minus strand of CM055060.1, from coordinate 45,617,925 downwards.
TAATGGTCTCTGTCATTTCCAATTTTTCCTGTCGAGCCTCGCCGTTGAGCTTCAAGAAGTAATTCGCTTTGTTAACCATATCTACATAATTCTTCTCGAATTGCTCATTGGACTCTTGAAGGGAAATATTTGCTTTTATCAGATTATCCCTTTCCACTTCAAGATCGGTTGAGAGAGAAGTTACCCTTTTTAGTTCTTCTTCGAGATCCTGCAATCTCCCTCTCAACCCCTTGTTTTGCTTAACCAGTTTCTTTGAATCCCTCAGAAGTCTATGGTAGGCTAGAGCAAAATCTTCACCTTCCGAATCATCCGATTCATTGTCCGTTGCATTCTTTTCAACAGTGGAGTTGGACAACGAGTCGGATGTACTTGCCATTAAGCACATGAAGGGTGAAGAGGTGGACGCGTGGAACGCAGTTGCGTTGTCTTCTTCATCACTTGACGATGACTCATTTGATGATGAGGTGTCATCCCAAGTGACGGCTTGCATCGCCTTCTTCTTAGACGGATTCTTAGTTGGACATTCCGTTGAGATATGGCCGTACCCTCGGCACTTGAAGCATTGGACTTGTCCTTCTGTGCTTTTCTTATCCTTAGAAAAGCCTTCTTGCTTTCTTGACTTGTAACTTGAAGAACCCTTGCCTTTCTTCCACTTTCCGAAGGATGGAGTTTTGCTTGAATTACCCCTTCGAAAATTTCGGCGAAACTTCCTTGTCAAGAGAGCGAGCTGCTTCTCAAAGTCCTCCATAGATAAATTCTCGTCATCGCCTGAGGAGGATGAATCCGCGTCTTCTTCTTTTATTGTTTTCAAAGCATAACCTGAAGACTTAGAAGAGGATGCCTTTCCCGAAGAATAGTTAGTAGGAAATGTCATTTCATAAGTTTGTAAAGAACCAACTAATTCTTCTACACGGATTTCGTCCGGGTGTTTAATAGTTTCAATGACTGTAACCTTGGAACGAAATCTTTCAGGAAGAGTTCTTAAGATCTTTCTTACAATTTTAAATTCTGGAATCTTCTCTCCCAAGTTAGCACATGAGTTTACGATGTCTTGCAATCGTGTGTAATAGTCAGTGAACGATTCATTTTCTGCCATGAAAATAGAGTCAAACTTGCTCGTAAGCATTTGCAGTTTCTGAATCTTCACAAGGTTAGTTCCCTCATGCGTAACTTGAAGATCCCAGATTTCTTTAGCAGTCTCACATGCCGAGATGCGAGAGAACTCAGTTTGAGACAAAGTATTAAATAGAGCATTAATCCCTTTGCCATTGTAAGAAGAAAAGGGTTTCGAAAATGTGGCATGTTTTACACTAAACAAAAGGGTTTCGAAAATGTTTTCCAAAACCAAGTGTCGTGTGGGCACTATCTTGAAAACCTCTGGATTTATCCTTTCAAAAGATGCAGCCGCCTAATTAAGACTCGCGGAATTACTTTGGGAATTTAGGTGTCATTTAGACACCGTTCGTAAATCTGCAGTCTCATCTTGATGTTGTGAGTGAAACCTTAAGTTTATGGATAAAAGTAGTACTCTCTATCAATGTATTCATTGTGACTGTGTGGTTAAAGAATAATGTTGTAAATGTGACGCCGTGCATATACAAAGGAGACTCTGTCCGTTTAAAGAGTGAATTTGTATATGTGGCGGGTCTGACGCGCACCGGCAGGAGGGGTTGTTAAGAAAAAAGAAAATATATGTACGTTTTTCGCTAATCCTTAAACCTCCGGGGCGTGACAATTTTAGACCAGAACAAATTTGAGGAAATTATCCCACTTGATCAAAATCTGCCCTTTCTATAAAGGGAATGCTTTCGAGAAGAATTTATGTTCCTTATTGGGTTCAAAGAATTTATTAACTTTTTAAGAAATTGGCTGAAAGTATGGCACATTGATCAGTTAGTTGATTGATTAAATCTTCTTGAGAAATGCTATAACCACTATGTTTGAACAATGCACTGCCACCCTTTAATCGAATGGGACAAATTCTTGTACATATATTTTTGTAGGAATAACATCCCCTATCGCTTTAGTGTATTTTCACTTAGTCACTTTGTGTTGGGTTATATGAATAATAGGATCTAAATATGGGAAAAAACACCTAGAGGGGGGTGAATAGGTGTAAACCATAAACACTCAAAAATCTTTGCGATATAAAAACCCAATGCGGAAAAATAAATAACACGCAGAGATTTTTACGTGAAAAACTCCAAACCGGAGTAAAAAACCACGGGACCGATAACACGGTGAAATCCACTAGAATTAAACACGTACAAGGTAATATACCGTACTCACAGACGACTCAACCTTTTCCATACGCTCCTAGTTGATCTTCTCCGCTCGCTCCACGATGCTTCTCGAATCCACGATGTGCGTCCAACGCCGAATCCACGGCGTCCAACGTCGAGTCCACGACGTCCGACCGAATCCACGGTCTTCACCCAGTAGCACGCTTCGAATCCACGAACGTACCTCGCTCCGAATCCACGAGAGCGGTTGAACCTTGAATCCACAAGGCCACGCGAGTCCACGCGCCGAATTTGGGATAAATCGTTGTTTTTTGGGTGGTGATGATCCGCCGAATACTTAGATTAGAAATAGATCGAAAATACCATCTAAGTATTCATTGATTTGATTCAACTCAAAATGTGAGTATGAAAACCTAGAATCAAATCAATCAATATAGATGAAGAAACATAAGATAGAATCTATGATTTCCTTTCTTCTCTATATGTGGATCTTAGGCCGTATATAAGATTTTATTATGACGGCTATTTGGATTGACGGCCTCTTTTTGGACTAACCCTAGAAAGAGAATCATAGGGTCTATTTATAGGTTAGAAACCCTTGGAAGAAGATAAGGATAAAAAACTAACCTTTTCTGGAGTTTTTACATGACGACGATCCGGATCGGAGATCGGCGATCCGGATTGCAGTAGCGAGAAAAACAAATTCCAGAAAAACGAAGGTTCGGGATCCGGATCGAAGTGCTTGATCCGGATCGTTCATATAGTTCACCAAACATCAACGTTCAGGATCCGGATTACGAAGCCTGATCCGGATCGTTCAAATAAAATGGTAAACTCAGTGTTCGGGATCCGGATCAAGGGAAGCTACGATCCGGATTGAACTGGTGTATGAACGAACCACCTTTGGGATCCGGATCGAACAGTCTGATCCGGATCCTGAACATGTCCCATGTCCAGTTTTTGATATTTATCCAATAACAAATCCATCCAAGTGTTTCTACGCTATAAGAAGTATTCGGATCACCAAAGATATTAAGTTAAACATACCTGATCCTTTTGAATTATTCTTTCTTGAGATTGAGTTATATGATCCAACTTCCTTTACCTTCAATCTTCAAGACTTAATCGAATTCACGAAATACGCCAACTCAAATTCCGTAACACTTTGTGGTTTAAATAGTTTGAATTTTCTATCTCATGGTTTTCTCTTTGTACTTTGATGACATCCTCCCGTCAAGTACATAGTGTAGTAATCCGCAAATTCTTTTACATATATTTTTGTAGGAATAACATCCCCTATGGCTTTAGTGTATTTTCGCTTAGTCACTTTGTGGTTTAAATAGTTTGAATTTCCCATCTCATGGTTTTCTCTTTGTACTTTGATGAGATCCTCCGGTCAAGTACATAGTGTAGTAATCCGCAATAAAGTCTCCTAATATATAATCAATTTTAGTAAAAAATTGGAATAGGGTTATAAAGTCTCTTAATATATAATCAATTTTACTAAAGAATTTGTATGAAATATGTTCTTACCCAAATTCCCTATATAATTAGATTTTAAAAAATAAATAAAATTTTTTAAAAACTAAAGGGTCAGCAGCACCATATAAACAAAATATAAAATCTCTCTGTGAACCCAAATCTTAAAATGCAACAACATATGTAAATTTTTTTTAAAAAAAAACATTCAGAAAGCTCATATTAAATAAGTTTTTCTTTGAACAAGTACAATCACTTTCTTTCATAATTATTCTAGATCTTCAATTTGTTATTTAAATCAATAAAATAGTATCTCTTATATTTTTTTAGTAGAAAAATTTTTAGAGACAAAATATTTTTAATCCAAGATCTGACCAAAGTATGAAGAACATACGAACAAAACAAAGAAACCCCCTCCCCATAAGGATAAGGATTACTATACTTTGGTTTCACGCCCTATTCTCTTTTCCTAGAGGACAGCGCCCTTGAAGTCAATGGAAATAGCAGCACCAAGCTCGGCGATGCCGTGCACGATCTTCTCCTCCGTCCACAGCACGCGGTCGCTCTTGGCTTCGAAGCCCATGAAGAAGGAAGGGGAAGCGGAAGAGGGGATAACGGGGTGATTGCCCGGGAGAAAGGAGGTTTATAGAGTTTGTGGTGTTTATAATTGAAGGTGGGTGGAGGCATTAATTGGAATGATAAGCGAAGAAACACAAAAAAAAAAAAAAATTAGAAAAACAGAAGAGGAGATGGAGGGTGATTGCCTAGGAGAGAAGGTGTTTGAATTAGAGTTAACAGGATTTATGGTTAGTATAATTGAAGGCAGGCGAACGCATTATTTGGAACGATAGTCGAAAGGATACTAAAAAAAAAGAGTACATGCAAGAGAAGCGAAGGGTCACCCTAATATATATATATATATATATAGGTGGAATTCATCCCCTCAAAATAAGAAATGGATGTCATGTCAGCTCAAAAATTAGAGAATCATATATTTATATAGATTATTGAAGTGCTAAAATGTAACACATGGGTCAGAAAAGCAACAGAGCTAGTGTAGTGTAGCTCCAATGGCGAAGGAGAGCGCCTGGGAGAACTCAGGAGAGAAGGAGAGTAAGGGAAGAAGCTTGGAGAAAGAAGAGTAAAGGGAGCCAGAGCAATAAAGGAGGGAGTCAGAGCGTCAGGGAGGTAGGTGAGATGTGACAAGGGAGGGGGCATCTCTAGAAACCTCTCTGCGGAGTGGGCGAAGAAGAGTAACGGGCGCAACCCGAGAGCAGCCACAGTTGGAGACAGCACTGTAGCGAGTCAAGGCCCAGTAGCAAGAGTCGCATTAGGCCCATCAGTAGCCCAGTAGCAAATAAACACAATGCTAGTTAGTACTTGTAATAGGTTACAATTACACAGGAGTCTGATATTAAGTCACATATAAATAGCAAGTTGTAAAAGAGGAGAGCATGAATGAAATATTGAATCAACCAATCTTCTCAAACCTTCTACTGTATCTCTTCCTTCTTCCCCAATTCATCTTCCTTCTTCCCCAATTTCTCAACTCTACTCTCTCAATTCCCTCATGACTATCCCCATTTTCCTCCTCTAGCTTCACCATCATCCTCCCCGCCAAGCCGGTCTCAGAGCGATTTCATCCTCGACGGCTGCGGTTCGTCCGGTTTGTTACAATTTGGTATCAGAGCGGCATGATCCCAGGGATCGGCGCGCATATCATCTACCAGCAACCGAGGCAACAAGCAACACAACCACGAGCTACAAGGCAACAAGCAACCACAAACCGAGGCAACAAGCAACCACAAGCCGAGGCAACAAGCAACACAACCACGAGCCACAAGGCAACAAGCAACCACAAACCGAGGCAATAAGCAACACAACCACGAGCCACAAGGCAACAAGCAACCACAGAACGAGGCTTCTAGCAACAACTGATAAGCAACCAGAGACTGGGCTCAAGCCAATCACTCCCAGCATTGCTCTCTAGCATTGGAGGTATTATTCCCACCAGTTGTTTCAACTTTTATACTCAGCATAGTAGCTGCCCTCAGTGAAACCTGGGTAAAAGAAGAAGATTATCATCAGTAGCATCCAACCTCAGCAATAGGGAAAACTAGAAACAATCGGTTCCAATTCAACACCAGAGATCCATACCTGATAGAGATGGCAGAGGGGACTAGGCTCAAGGAGATGAGTGAGCATATTAAGAGTATTGAAGAGAATATGCAACTAATGGCAACTGAATGCAACCACACTATCGAAGACAAGATGCAAAACTTTGGGGCAGAGTACAACAAGAAGCTAGGGGCCCTAGTACAGCAACTGGGAGAGATACAGCTTGAAGGCCAGCAGAGGCATGAAGCCCAGCAAAATCGAGGCTGCAAGGAGACCTGAACAACTGATGAAGTTGTTTAGCTCACAACCCCACACAACCAAAGCTAGCCCTGGACCACCACTCCACATCAGAGAAGACAGAGCAATGGGGGCAAAGTTCCCTGGTAGTAGCACTAAGGTACCCTTCAGGGAGGATAAAGGGAAAGGAGTGCTAGCAAACCCACACCTGAGAACTGACTATACTGCTGCCCAACCATTACCCAGACAGCCCTACCACCTGCCATATCCAAAACTGGACTACCCCACCTTTGGAGGAGAGGAGCCTAGGGAGTGGCTAAGCAAAAGTGAGCAATACTTTAGACTATACCAGATACCAGAGGAGCAGTGGGTGGAGGTAGCTACCTTGCACTTCACTGGCAAGGCACACAGATGGAAGGAAGGGTACCTCATGGGTAGGCCTGACTTGGAATGGAATGATCTAGTGGAGGCAGTTTGTAGAAGATTTGATGGTTCATCAATGAAAAAGCTAGTCAGGGAGTTCAACAATCTGGAGCAGACCACTAGTGTAGAAACTTACCAAGAGAAATTTGAGGATCTAAGAGCAAGGATGCTATACTTAAACCCTACACTAAGTGAAGAGCACTTCATTCAAAGCTACATTAGTGGACTCAAGGAAGAACTTGTTCCCTTCATTGATCTTTCCAACCCAGCCTCATTGGAGGAAGTGTATGAACAGGCCAAGCTACATGAGCAAGCTCTCACTGTGATGTGGAAGAAGCACAAGACCCCTGGCAGAGCATGGAATGGACCCTCCTCAGGGTCACAAGCCAGCAAGTTCCACAGTCAAAGAACACTGCCCAGAGCCCCTCCATACAAGACCACAGAATGGAAACCTCAAGCCAACAGACAACTAATAGAGCAAAGAAGGGATGCAGGATTGTGTTTCAAGTGTGGAGAAAAGTATTCCCCAGGACACCAGTGCCAGACCAAAGCTCTCAACCAACTAGGTGGAGAGTCTGAGGCCGAAGAGGTGTTTGATGAAGGGCTGCTGCAGGAAGAAGAAGAAGAAGAGCCACCTGAGCTGGAAGAGATAGGGCACTCAGTCCATGCCTTGAGTGGGGAAGCCCCACAGGAGACCATTAAAGTGCAAGGTGAAGTTGGGGGCAAACCTGTCACGCCCCGGGTGTAAACCAGAACCCGGGCCCGCTCACAGATCCGCCGTGCATGCGGTATTTCCCACATACACGAAGCGTTGGTAACCTGCTCAGATAAGCAATAATAATAAAAGAGCATAAAGTAATCAGAGCTAACTAAAACTACTGTAATTCAGACAGAAACTGGAAGTAAAAAGTACAACAGTAAAATAAACTACAGATGTCTCTCACACCGCTACTACAATATATACAACTGGCAGAAGCCAGACCCAAAAGGAAGTAACTAAATACTGTCTGAGAAGTCCAGGTACCCAAAACTCTCCAGCTACAGTCCGCGGGTGGCACTCTATCTAGTCCGCGATACGCTTGCCCCGATCAGTTGCTGACGGCCCAGCAACTCCCACAGAGGACTCTGCAAAACAAGGGAGAGAGAGAAACAAGCAAAACAGTGGGGGTAAGTACTACTATAAACAGTAGCCTCCCCTAGTGGGTAAAGCCTCAGCTCAGGTATGCCCACCAGGAAGATCAGAGGCATAAAGGAAAGGGATAGAAAGGGGAGTGTAATATGAGCAACTCAGATGAAATGCTACCCCTAATATGCCTCTACATGCTAAACCAATCAGGATGACAAAGTATGCATCTGTGTCAGAAGCCTGTCTAGATGATCCAATCTGACCGCCAGTGGACACTGGCACTGCCTGCTCTGCCGCCTCGGGTATGCCAGCCTACGCATAACACCGAAGCAAAGGAGTCCCCAGGACTCAAAGTCTGGCAATCGCGCACTCCGGAGTCGCACTCGTGGGGAGCGACCCACACGAGAGAAGTAAGTAACCACAAGTAACTGTCTCTAGCAGGACTGGATCGAGACTCAAAGAAGTGGGAAAAACCCTCCACTAAAGCAAGCCCGATCCCCCAAGTACCCAATCTGATGCAATAAGACGACCCGGTCAACCACCCAAGATCCGTGGTCGCCGCAACACCCTGTCAAAAGCCTACACTGTCCCAGATCCCCAATACCTGACTACACTGTCCGATACCCGCTCGAACCCGAACAACTATGCCTCCAGTCTACCAGGATAGAAGAAGGAGAATTAGATGCATGGTTTCTCCTAAGTCAAGTCCCAAAAACAGTGTAGCAGTAAAAGATGACATTATTAGGTGACCCGTTTAATCATGCATTGTTCCAACATTTGTCCAATTTCCCAGAATAAGCAATATAGAGTGACCTGAGCTAGAGTGACAGTCTTATAAGAGGAGTTATTAGTTTTACAGTCCACAATTACTATTTTATCTTCAGATATACCGTTCAGATTTGATAAGTGGTTAAAACAGGTGATCATTCTAACAATAGGATCTGATTAATAAGAGTTAATTCCCTAAGCATGCAAGTCTACCCATCTTATATTTAGCATCTTCAATTCAGGGACACTCTAACATTCCTAGTGGCATACCAAAGAGAGGAGTACAACAACCACCCACCTGATCAGTCGAGCTGTCAAAAGTCCTCCAACTGATAATACCAAAGATGGCGGCTACACAGAGTCCAAACGGTCCCGCGCAGTCCACACTGCTCCTGGGTACAAAAACCGAGCTGTCACAATCCATATATATCCCCAGAACTGCCAAATTTAACAAACAATAACTCCGCTGCGAAGATGAACAAAAATCACCTGCTCACAGTCCTCAGAAAAATCCAAATAAAATATCCCCGCGGTCTACGCGTCGATAGCTTCGAAACAACTACCTGCACACCCAAATCCGAGTTTTCTACGCTGAGATATAAATCCGGCAAGAAAATAACCTCTAACCCTACTGTAGAAATTCCCCCAGATCAACATCCGGAAAGAGAGGAGATTCTCACCTTCGAAGCAATCTCCTAAAGTCCTGAGAAAAATACAGTAGATTCCTCGCGAAGAGTAGATGAATTTAGGCTCTTGAATCACCCTGATCCGAGGTCTGTACGCGAAGTTATGGCCAAAACACCGTGTCGCTGTCCAAAAATCCGCAAAGAAAGAGGGGCAACAGAATACTCAAATACCTCCAAAATCCGAAATTAATTTGGGGAAACTTTGAATATCAAAATCAAAGTCCTACCTGTCGTGAGTCCAACGGCGCAAAAATCGTCGAATTCAGGTGTCGGGTAAAGCCAGGAGAGTCTGCGCACCGAGAGGACGCAAAACGGGTCGAAGACGAACTAAGCGCGCCGCGTCGGAAAACGGCCAACCTCGGAAACCGTGCACCACCACAACTCCGGCAAGCTACTGCTGGAAAAATCACTGGCAGGGGAAGACTTCTTCTTCAGAGCCCACTGCGAAATTCCCACAGAAAATGGGTGAAAACATGGCCCCAAACCGGATAAATAAGCCTAACTAAGGCTTATCGGATTCCCGGATCCAACCCGCTAGCCCGGCCTGATCCGGCGCGGCCCGGGTCGGACCAGACGCCGTCCAACCCGCCTGGGCGCCCGCCACGTACCCCCAAACAGGGGACAGCCGTGCGGGGCCACCGCACGCGCGCCACGCGCCCCCCCGCTACAGCGGCGGGGCCCCGCGGGTGGCGACGCGTGGCGCAACGCCACGCGTCGACCGCTCCGCCGCCCCCGCTCACCGCTGAAGGGCCCAGTGGGCCGGGAGCGCGTGGACCCGCCAATGCCGCTGTGCCACGTGTCCTGCACCCGGTCCACGCGCCGCTCCGCACTTTTCCCTGGACCGAGCCGCGCGCACCCGCCAATCCGCACGCGCCACGTGGCCCGCCCCGCGGTCTATGCACCCGCGCGCCTTTCCCGTGGACCAGGTGGTGTGGGCCGACCAATCCCGAGCCGCCACGTGGCACCAGCCGGTCCACGGTCAACCCCCATGCACCCGTTTTCCCCCGAAACTTCCGGTAGCCCGTTTTTGGTCATCCGGACTCCAAATTTGGCAAATAAACAGCCGTTTTCAAGTGTTTTTCCGTGCTGAATCCAATTCTACCATCTGTTTGGCCAAAATCCTTCCCGAAATTTTGGCAAACACAGCCGAAGGCCAAAACAGTAAAAGATACCACTCAGGTCCAACAGTAGCACCACTTTGATGCACCTTGGGCCAGATACACCAACAATAGGTGTTCTCAACTGTAGATTCAGTCGGAAAACTGTACGGGGTTTACGGTCTCCACATCCTCCCCCACTAAAAGGGAGTTTCGTCCTCGAAACAAAAGGAAAGTAAACCTGCGTACCACAATCAGGAATCTCGAACAGGGAAGGGTAGGTATCCCGCATCGCCGTCTCAAGCTCCCAAGTGGCCTCTCGTTCCTCATGGTTGCTCCAAAGGATCTTCACATAAGGTATTGCCCGGTTGCGCAATTCCCTCACCTCACGAGCCAGAATCCGCAATGGGCGCTCCTCGTAAACCAAGTCCTCGCCGATATCCAAGGATGCGAAGTCGATGACATGAGACGGATCGAATACATATCTCCTCAAGGCCGAAACATGGAAGACATCGTGAACACCAGCCAAACGGGGAGGTAGAGCAACTCTATACGCCACAGGGCCTACCCTCTCGAGCACTTCAAAGGGTCCAATGAAGCGAGGACTAAGCTTTCCCCGAACTCCAAATCTCTTGACCCCTTTCGAAGGCGAAACCTTCAAAAAGACATGATCCCCAACCTGGAACTCAAGGTCTCGCCGCCGAACATCTGCATAACTCTTCTGGCGACTCTGGGCCGTCTCCAAGTGCCGTCGTATAACTCGGACCTTCTCTTCCGCCTCCCGCAGTAAATCTGGCCCCAGCGTCCTCCTCTCAACCACATCACTCCAATAAAGGGGCGACCGACACTTGCGTCCGTACAACGCCTCAAACGGAGCCATCTTAATGCTCGCTTGAAAGCTGTTGTTGTACGCGAACTCAACCAGGGGTAAGTGTCGGTGCCAACCTCCTCCAAAATCCATAACGCACGCACGCAACATATCCTCAAGCGTCTGAATGGTGCGCTCTGACTGGCCGTCTGTCTGTGGGTGGAATGCCGTGCTGAAACTAAGCCGAGTACCCATGGCTGACTGTAAGCTCCCCCAAAACCGTGACACGAACCTCGGGTCTCGATCTGACACAATGGACGCTGGTACTCCGTGCAATCTCACAATCTCAGCCAAATAAAGCTGTGCCAAGCGCTCCATGGACCAAGTCATCTGCACAGGCAGGAAATGAGCTGACTTGGTAAGTCTATCAACAATCACCCAAACTGCGTCGGCTCCACTCGGTGATCTCGGTAGCCCAGTCACAAAATCCATGGTGATGCGGTCCCACTTCCATTCGGGAATTGGAAGACTTTGCAACTTGCCAGCAGGTACCCGATGTTCCGCCTTCACTTGCTGACAAGTTAAACACTGAGCCACGAATCTTCCAATACCCCGCTTCATTCCAGACCACCAAAAGAGTGCCTTGAGGTCCCTATACATCTTAGTACCTCCAGGGTGGACGGTATAAGGTGTATAGTGAGCCTCCCTCAGAATCTGATCCCTGATCTCCGAATCTGTAGGCACACACACTCGGTCCCTGTACCGCAGTACTCCCGAGCTATCCACTGAAAAATCCCCTAACTGCTCTGCCTGAAGCTGCGATCTGATCCTCGTCAAGTAGGGGTCCCCACTCTGTGCCTCACCAATCCTATCCAACAGAGTGGGCTGCAAGACCAAGGACAAGAGTCTAGCAGAGACCCCAGGGGACACTACCTCTATCTGTAGGCGCCTCAACTGCTCCACAAGTGGTGCCTGCTGAGTATCATCATGCTCAAGCTCTGTGCTGATCTCCTGCTCAAAGCGTCTGCAACCACATTGGCCTTGCCGGGGTGGTAAAGGATACACAAATCATAATCCTTTAAAAGCTCCAACCACCGGCGTTGCCGCAAGTTCAGCTCCTTTTGAGTAAATAGATACTTTAAGCTCTTGTGGTCTGTATAAATCTCACAGTGCTCCCCGTAGAGATAATGCCGCCATAACTTCAGGGCGAACACCACAGTGGCAAGCTCTAAATCGTGAGTAGGGTAATTCTTTTCATAATCCTTTAATTGCCGTGAAGCATAGGCAATTACCCTACCATGCTGCATCAGGACACAACCCAAGCCGCTGTGTGAGGCATCACTGTAAATCACAAACCCGTCGCCCATCACGGGTAGAGCTAGGACTGGTGCTGAGATCAATCTTCTTTTAAGCTCTTCAAAGCTCTCTTGGCACCGCTCAGACCAAATAAACTTCACCCCCTTTCTCGTCAGACTGGTCAGGGGAGTAGAGAGCTTCGCAAAGCCCTCAACAAAACGACGGTAGTAACCTGCTAATCCAAGAAAGCTACGAACCTCAGTAACCGTCGTCGGTCTAGGCCAATCCCGAACTGCATCAATCTTCGTCGGGTCCACTGCCACCCCCGCGGCTGATATAACATGGCCTAGAAAAGCAACCTCCCGAAGCCAAAATGCACACTTCTTCAGCTTGGCAAACAGCTTCTTCTCTCGCAGAAGCTGTAGCACAATCCTCAAGTGCTCCTCATGCTCTACCTCACTCCGGGAGTAGACCAAAATATCGTCTATGAATACAACGACAAATCGATCTAAGTACGGCTGAAACACCCGGTTCATTAAATCCATGAATGCAGCCGGGGCATTAGTTAGTCCAAAAGGCATGACTGTAAACTCATAATGCCCATACCGGGTTCTAAAAGCCGTCTTGGGAATGTCCTCGGCCCTCACCCTCAACTGGTGGTAACCTGACTGAAGATCCAACTTCGAGAACACTGTTGCGCCCTGCAACTGATCAAACAGATCATCAATTCGTGGTAGCGGGTACTTGTTCCGAATGGTCACTTTATTTAGCTCTCGATAATCCACGCACAAGCGAAGTGATCCATCCTTCTTCTTCACGAATAAAACAGGCGCTCCCCACGGAGATACACTGGGTCTCACGAAGCCCACATCCATCAAGTCCTGCAACTGAGCCTTCAATTCCCTCAGTTCCGCTGGGGCCATCCTGTAAGGTGCCTTTGAGATTGGTGCGGTCCCTGGAACCACATCAATCACAAACTCCACCTCCCTCTCCGGCGGCAAAGTCGATAGCTCAGAGGGAAACACATCCGGGAACTCGCGGACGATAGGGATATCCTCGAGTCCCGGTGCCACCGTAGGCACCTCTACGACCGTCGCCAAGAAAGCGATACAACCCCTGCTCATCATCCGCCGAGCTCTCGATGACGAGATAGTCATCGCAAACAGGGTACTCTGACAGCCTCTAAATACGAACTCCTCCTGCCCTGGCTCACGAAGAGTCACTGTCCTCTCTCTGCAGTCGATAGTGGCGGAATAACGGGATAGCCAATCCATCCCTAACACCAAGTCGAAATCATGGAGCTGCTGCAAGACAAGCAAGTCTGCCGGCAAAATCCAAGGCCCCAACTGCACCGGGCATGTCAAACAATGCTCCTCGACATGCATAACGTGATCAGGAACCCGCACCTCTAATGCATAAGACAAGGACTCTACCTCTAGACCATGCAGGGATGCAAATGCTCGACTAATGAAAGAATGAGATGCACCAGTGTCGAATAAAGTGCGAGCCCGAATACAAGACAGAGTATACCTTCCACCCAACCTGGTCTCCGCTGAAGAATCTGCTAACCTGGGCGCATACACCCGCCCGCTCGTTGCTGGAGGTCGAGAATCTGTAGGATGGCGGTTTGGACGGCCTCCCGCTGATCATAAGACCGCCCGGTCTTAGTGTGCTGCTTCTGCTCGAGGGGATCTGAGAGTCGACTCCGAAGAAGGTTCCGAGGAATTTAGAACAGTTGCAGGTAGCTCGCACATGCCCCGGCTGTCCCACAACGGAAGCATCGACCCCCATCTCTGGTCCACAAGTGATATCGGCATGCTGACCTTCCGCCGAAGCATACATTGGTCAGAAGATCGGGGCTTTCTCGGCTTCTGCTGCGCTAGCCTCGGGACTGCTAGCTAGATAATCTGCTGCCTCTGCTGCGAGTCTCTGCTGCTGGTGCTGCTGCTGATGCTACTGTCGTCTCTGGGGTCCCACCGCTGGCCCTCTCCATCAGGTCGCTCCACGTCCGTAAGACGGGACTGCGGCGGCCGTGGGCGGTGCTCCTTACTAGTCCTGTCCCACCGTCCTCCGGGCTGGTCACGCTTCCTTCGAACTCCTGCGCGCCGCGCAGTCCCTTCCGTCTGGCCACCGTCCTGATCACTCTCTTCTGCACCCATGGCGGGCCTGCGCTGCCTCTAGGTCGAAATCCTCTTGGCATTGCCAAGTGTGAAAATCTCTGGCGAAGGCCTGCC
>CM055060.1:45531101-45603310 GCA_029204045.2 Tillandsia leiboldiana | reverse complement strand
GCACCCAGCCGCTCCCCTCTGTTGGACCGAGCGCTGCGGAACGGCCAATCAAAAGCCGACACGTGGCAGCGGCGGTCACACGGCCCTCCATGCACACGATATTCAGCGAAAACTTCCGGGGGTCCGTTTTTGGGCATCCGGACTCCAAATCTAACAAGCAAATAGCCGTTTTCAAGCGTTTTTCCGCGCTGAATCCAAATCCATCCTCTGTTTGGCCCAAATCAATTTCAAAAATTTGGCAAATGCAGCCGAAGGCCAATCCAGCTGTGGATATCACACAGGGTCCATCTGTGGCATCCCTTTGATGCACTATGGACCAGATACACCAACACTAGGTGTTCAACACCACGGTTCAGGGAGAAGCTACACGGGGATCAGGGTCACCACATCCTCCCCCACTAAAGGAAGTTTCGTCCCCGAAACAAAAAACACACCCACAACCACAAAACCAAGACAATCAAAACAACCAAGAACGCAACACTAAACTAACAAGAAAGGTACGGCTCCACCAGCAGGAAAGTCATCAACCCCAACCCTCAATTTAAAAAAACTGCTGAAATTAGCGAAAAGTCCGAAAATTTCGAAAGATCAGTGCCTTCGCCCCAATCAAACAAGAACAGGTTCGGGCACTGTCCCCATTTCTGGAGCAATCTTTCGAAGTTTTCGTCCTGTTCGTAAATTTCAGCACAAAGACGAGAAAAGTGAGAGAAGTGTTGGTGTCGTTCCTGCTGCGGCCACAAAACGAAAGCTATCACTAATCGAGACTCCTAAGGACACAACCACTAGTCCTAAACATCGCAACTGCTCCCGAGGCGGCGTCTGTCCACAGTCGCTGAAGCCCATGTTGCTGGAAGGATACGCCGGCAATCCGAGAAAAATGAACTCCTCCAGTCCAACTCGCAGAAGGGTAACTGCTCTCATTCCAATATCAGTCGTAGCACGGCACCGCACCGACCGGTCCAACCCTTGTGCTCACTCAAAGTCCTGGAGCTGTCCTTGAATCGTCACATCAGCCGGTGAAGTCCCAAGTCTCAACTGCACTGATCACACACCGCGATCCTCCTCTACTCGTAGGATACTGGGAAGAATCCAATCGCTAAAACATGTAGCAGAAATTCCTAACCCCTACCCATGCAAAGATGCTGATGCAGATACTCAACTAATAATGAAGAAGAATGCAGCGGTATCGAAATGCTCAATTCAGCTAACTGAAATAAATCATACCTGCCGCGACATGATCTGCTGCCGGGGTGTCCTCCACCAGGGCTGCATAAACCCGTCCGCTGGGTTGCTGAAGATCGTCGTCGCGTCTGTCCCGACGTCGTGGCCCACTCTGTCTGACGGTGGGCCGGAGGGGCTTCCGCTGCATGGATAGGCAATGGGGGTGCTGTCGCAAGGGGTCGCACTGATAGAATGGCTCGGGGACAAGCTGCCTGAAGATTGTCCCAACGATCCACAGAGGAAACACCGTCCCCGTCTCTGGTAACAATGCGACGGCGAATGAGGGCCGCCACAGATGACACACCGCTACTGTCGCTGGTGCCGAAACCGCTGCTGTCGGGGGTACTGCTGCTGAGACTTGCTGTCGCTGCTGGTGCTGCTGATACCGGGGCTGCTGCGGGGGTCCACCTGATCTCTGGCGCCTCCGAAACCTACGACCCTGAGGATGAGATCGTGAAGGTCTCGGAGGTCCCTGCTGACTCGTCTGTCCCTCAACATCCCGTGATGGGCGCTTCGCCCCCGGAATCCCTGCGGGGGGCTGGAGCCACCTTGGCCGTCACCGCCTCTCCGCGCTCCGTACTCTGCCCCGAAAAACGATGCGGATCAGACTGATGGAATCTCGTCAACATATCAACCACCTCGCGCTGCTCTGCAGGGGTCAACTGTCCTGCTGTCCCAGACGGGCTGACCACTGGTACTCGATGCAGTAGGGGCTGCCTGTGCTACTGGTACAACTGGGGGTGCCACAGCTGGCGAAGCAGGTGCGGGGAAACTCCCTGGGGGTGCTACAACTGGCTGTACCCTCTGCTCCAACAAAAGCATTATGCGACCCAAGGCCTCCTCCTGGCGCCGAGAAGCCTCCTCCTGGCGCTGTGATGTCTCCTTCTGGTGCCGCACCGCCTCAGACAACTGTGCCACCTGGGCACGGAGCTCCAGAACCTCCCTCTGCCGTCCCTGCCCCGAGTCCTCCTGCTCGGGCTCATCGGAGGGGAAAGGCTGAGAACGCGTATGCACCCTGCGTCGGGGAGGAATCGTGCCTACCTGCAACACACAAGCAACCATCAGGACAGTACCAAACAACACTCGACCCAATCCAGCGAAAGTCTAGGACATGTCATCCATTCCTTAGCATTATGTTGTCTGCAGCCAACATAATCGCTTAGGAGCATAAACATGCCAGTCACTCATCCCACCCCTTGGGAGAGTATCAAACTCAATCAGGACTCTCGCTAACAGTCACGACTCTCACGTAGTCATCCTAATGTCCAACCACAAGCCTAGGGTTTCTAATTCCACAATGACCTACAACCTAGGCTCTGATACCACCTAATCTGTCATGCCCCGGCGTCAAAACTGCGACCCGGGCTCGCCAACAGATCCGCCGCCCATACGGGAAGCCCCGTATAGACGAAGCGACTAACCTGCAAAAGATCAACTATACTATTCAGATATCAGAGCTGAAAATAAAACTGCTAGAAATAAAACTATATACAACACAAGTCCTCGCCAAAAGTACATAAATCTCTCGAGCAGTAAAATAAATACAACTCAATACCTCACTACAAGGTTCGCTCAACATAACTCTCAAAAGTAAGGGGGTACATCTACTCTCTGGACGACGTCTGGTAGGGATCTATCTCGCGACTCCCTTACCTCGATCTGAATAAGCAGCAACAGGAGCAGCAGGAACAGGAGTAGAAGTCCCTGTGGGAAAATACACCACGACGGGTGTGAGAACTACGTCCTAAGTAGTTCTCAGTGGGTGCCGCCAACAAGCCCGACGGTCTGCCCACTAAGTCTACTAGAGGCATAAAGAGCAATATAAAACTGAAATGAAAGGGGCTGGAAAAGTAACTCTACAGCTACTATGCCTCTATCTAGATGCTCAAGAAAAATGGAACAGATGGAAGCATGATGCATCTACTAACACACACAGTATACTCACCCAATCTATACTGACTGCCGCAAAGGGGCCAGTCAAACCTGCGCCCACATACTGCCGCACATCCTCTACAGGACGGGTCTACCGTAGGGTGTCCGTGACTGCCAAAACTGGACCAGCCAGAGGGACGGCGTCGACAAGTCGCGATACCACAGTGCAGACCCACTCCGGACGTGGCACTCGAGGGGAGCGACCCCAACGAGGACAAGGGTATCCGCGCACTCTGTCGAGCTCAATATGGCACATGCAGGCTATAGTCCAAAACCACGATCAACAAGATCGACAGTAACCAACATCACAACTCACAGGTAACACAGGGAGGACCGTCACCATAAGGGTTCGAAAATTCTGATAGGTTGGTGCCTAGAATCCCAATCAAACAAGAACAGAAATCCAGGCTTCACCTATCGAAGTTTCCGACCCCCTTACAGTTCGGGAACACACTCCCTCGGTACAACACGCAGAAGACACCAACAGGGCCCGAAAGTCCCGGGAGACTTACACCTACAACCCTATCAAACAAGAACAGGTTCCAGGCTCGGCCCCCGTGGCTTTCGTCCCGCCAAAGGAACGGCCCCTAGAACCCAGACCACTCGAATCCTTCGAGTGGGAAGATTTACTGGAAAAAGGTGACATTTGTTATTGAAAACCATTTTGATCTGGAAGAAATCCATGTTTAATAATTTTAGTTCTTTTTAGAAAAATAGTTAGAAAAACAAGTGTTTTACCCAAACCCCGAAGGGCTGATGCCTTTGTCCAATCAAACAAGAACAGACTCCAGCGGCCCTTCGATGCTTGGAAGAAAATATTGGTAGACTAAAATCATGGGTATGTCGAAAAGGGTTCTGGGTTCTAGGTCCGGCTAACACTAGTAAACCACACCCAGTAACACAGTGGCAACAACCCCAACAGGGGAAAACAAGACCTCCCGGGACCACCGTTTACCCTAAACGGTTCCCGGTACAGACAAGCGATACACTACATCTACCAGACTCCACTCTGCTCCCAAGCACGAGTGCAAACGCATCCCACACTAAAAAGAAGTCCCGACCGCTCGGCCCACTACCCGGGCGAGGATAACACTAAGTCCAGGAATGCAACAAAAAGTGTGGATGTCTAAACATAAATAACCCTAGCCCAAGTGAGGGTTTTCTACTGGTCTGGTTACACATGCAACATATGACAGGGGTGCTAGGTCAGGTTCCAAGATAACAGATATTTAACAGGCGGTAGGAAGTAGAAGAGATCAAACGATCAACAGATAAAAACAAGGAATAACAACATTCAAATTCTAGCATGCTACCAAGTCCAACCATTATCATGCATGATTCTATATCAATAGAATTAGAGCGCAGTCCATAGATCCTGAAAGCAAGCCACCCACCTGAAGGTGCTAACTGTCCGGGGTCGCACAGCTGAGAAAACCAGGAAAACAGCAACTCTAAGTCCAACAGGTCCAGTACAGTCCACAATCCCTCCTGGGTACAACATAAGGCCACAGTTACACTTAAATCCCAAAATCTGCCAAGAATTACAACACTGAAATTCAGCCGCAAAGATGCGATTATTTCACCTGCTGAATGTGCTCGAAAAATTCCAAATAAAATATCCCTGCGATCCTCGTGTCGATAGCTTCGAAACAAGTACCTGCACGCCCAATTCCGAGCACCGTAGGCCAAGTTACAAATTCCACAATATCGGTGCGCAAAAACCCAAAACCATCCAACTGTAAACTCTTGTACAGATAAAAGGAAAAGTGTATACCTTCGGGAAGGTCTCCAAAAATTCCAAGAAAATTCCACGATGTTCCTCGCGTCGAGTACATGAAAAAAGTCTATAAGCACGTCCTGATCCGAGATTTGTGCGCGGAGATCTCCTCAAAAGAAGGTGCTGCCCTCACCAAAATCTCACAGCAAGAAGGGTCCCAATGAGCACAAGAAAACACCTCGAAAAACGCAAAATCTGAAAATGTGCGAGAAATCCAAAATCGTAGCCTCACCTGTTACGAATCCAGCAGCGAAGAAATCGCTCGAAAAGATCGTCGGAGTAGGTCGGGGGAGCTCGTATACCGAAGAGTGACGGAAGAAGCACCGAAGAAAGAACGTCGCGCCGAGCCAAGAAAATGAGAATCTCGAAAAGCGTGCCCCCAAAAATCCCCAAACTCTGCAGATGGATGCTCCACAATGTGAGGATCAACTTTGGTGAAGGACTCTCCTCGTTTTGACGCTCAGAAATGCCAAAAAGCCGAAGAGGAAGAGAGCTCGGACTTTAAATAGGCAGCAGAAAAACAAATGGGGAAATTCCCATTTAGTCCTAAGATTCGGGCGCACCCGAACTTTCGGGCGCCCGAATCTGGGCGCAAGGCCCAAATACTGTAGCCGCCCGGAAAAACCTGGGGCGGCCACGTCACCCGCACAGCAAACAGCTGTGCGGGGCGCGACGGGAGCGGCCACGTGGCCCTCCCGGGGCCCGACGCGTGTCCCGCACAGCAAACAGCTGTGCGGGGCGCGCGAGCTGCTGCCACGTGGCACCTACCCGGTCAAACCGGGTAGGTGGCGCCCGCCAGTGGCAGGGCGACACGTGGCCCTGCCACTGTCGCGGTCACACGTGCGGGCAGGCGCCGCACTGGCCGCCTGCCACGCACGCGCCCCGAGGCGCACGCCCGCGACCCGGTGCACCGCGCCTCGTGAGCCCGCGAATGGCGTGACGACACGTGTCCTGTGCACCCGGTCCACGCACCCAATTCAGGTTCCGTGGACCGCGCCGCGTGCACCGACCAACCGGGGGATGCCACGTGTCCCCCCGCCCCGGTCCATGCACCGCCGCGCAAAATCTGTGGACCGCGCCTCACGAGCCCGCCAATCAGGCGGCGCCACGTGTCCATGCGCCAGGTCCGTGCACCCAGCCGCTCCCCTCTGTGGACCGAGCGCTGCGGACCGGCCCAATCACAAGCCGCCACGTGGCAGCCGGCGGTCCACGGCCCCTCCAATGCACCGATATTCAGCGAAAACTTCCGGGGGTCCGTTTTTGGGCATCCGGACTCCAAATCTAACAAGCAAATAGCCGTTTTCAAGCGTTTTTCCGCGCTGAATCCAAATCCATCCTCTGTTTGGCCCAAATTAATTTCAAAAATTTGGCAAATGCAGCCGAAGGCCAATCCAGCTGTGGATATCACACAGGGTCCATCTGTGGCATCCCTTTGATGCACTATGGACCAGATACACCAACACTAGGTGTTCAACACCACGGTTCATGGGAGAAGCTACACGGGGATCAGGGTCACCACATCCTCCCCCACTAAAAGGAAGTTTCGTCCCCGAAACAAAAACACACCACAACCACAAAACCAAGACAATCAAAACAACCAAGAACGCAACACTAAACTAACAAGAAAGGTACGGCTCCACCAGCAGGAAAGTCATCAACCCCAACCCTCAATTTAAAAAAAACTGCTGAAATTAGCGAAAAGTCCGAAAATTTCGAAAGATCAGTGCCTTCGCCCCAATCAAACAAGAACAGGTTCGGGCACTGTCCCCATTTCTGGAGCAATCTTTCGAAGTTTTCGTCCTGTTCGTAAATTTCAGCACAAAGACGAGAAAAGTGAGAGAAGTGTTGGTGTCGTTCCTGCTGCGGCCACAAAACGAAAGCTATCACTAATCGAGACTCCTAAGGACACAACCACTAGTCCTAAACATCGCAACTGCTCCCGAGGCGGCGTCTGTCCACAGTCGCTGAAGCCCATGTTGCTGGAAGGATACGCCGGCAATCCGAGAAAAATGAACTCCTCCAGTCCAACTCGCAGAAGGGTAACTGCTCTCATTCCAATATCAGTCGTAGCACGGCACCGCACCGACCGGTCCAACCCTTGTGCTCACTCAAAGTCCTGGAGCTGTCCTTGAATCGTCACATCAGCCGGTGAAGTCCGAAGTCTCAACTGCACTGATCACACACCGCGATCCTCCTCTACTCGTAGGATACTGTGAAGAATCCAATCGCTAAAACATGTAGCAGAAATTCCTAACCCCTACCCATGCAAAGATGCTGATGCAGATACTCAACTAATAATGAAGAAGAATGCAGCGGTATCGAAATGCTCAATTCAGCTAACTGAAATAAAATCATACCTGCCGCGACATGATCTGCTACCGGGGTGTCCTCCAACAGGGCTGCATAAACCCGTCCGCTGGGTGCTGAAGATCGTCGTCCCGTCTGTCCCGACGTCGTGGCCCACTCTGTCTGACGGTAGGCCGGAGGGGCTTCCGCTGCATGGATAGGCAATGGGGGTGCTGTCGCAAGGGGTCGCACTGATAGAATGGCTCGGGGACAAGCTGCCTGAAGATGTCCCAACGATCCACAGAGGAAACACCGTCCCCGTCTCTGGTAACAATGCGACGGCGAATGAGGGCCGCCACAGATGACACACCGCTCCTGTCGCTGGTGCCGAAACCGCTGCTGTCGAGGGTACTGCTGCTGAGACTGCTGTCGCTGCTGGTGCTGCTGATACCGCGGCTGCTGCGGGGGTCCACCTGATCTCTGGCGCCTCCGAAACCTACGACCCTGAGGATGAGATCGTGAAGGTCTCGGAGGTCCCTGCTGACTCGTCTGTCCCTCAACATCCCGTGATGGGCGCTTCGCCCCCGGAATCCCTGCGGGGGCTGGAGCCACCTTGGCCGTCACCGCCTCTCCGCGCTCCGTACTCTGCCCCGAAAAAACGATGCGGATCAGACTGATGGAATCTCGTCAACATATCAACCACCTCGCGCTGCTCTGCAGGGGTCAACTGTCCTGCTGTCCCAGACGGCTGACCACTGGTACTCGATGCAGTAGGGGCTGCCTGTGCTACTGGTACAACTGGGGGTGCCACAGCTGGCGAAGCAGGTGCGGGGAAACTCCCTGGGGGTGCTACAACTGGCTGTACCCTCTGCTCCAACAAAAGCATTATGCGACCCAAGGCCTCCTCCTGGCGCCGAGAAGCCTCCTCCTGGCGCTGTGATGTCTCCTCCTGGCGCCGCACCGCCTCAGACAACTGTGCCACCTGGGCACGGAGCTCCAGAACCTCCCTCTGCCGTCCCTGCCCCGAGTCCTCCTGCTCGGGCTCATCGGAGGGGAAAGGCTGAGAACGCGTCTGCACCCTGCGTCGGGGAGGCATCGTGCCTACCTGCAACACACAAGCAACCATCAGGACAGTACCAAACAACACTCGACCCAATCCAGCGAAAGTCTAGGACATGTCATCCATTCCTTAGCATTATGTTGTCTGCAGCCAACATAATCGCTTAGGAGCATAAACATGCCAGTCACTCATCCCACCCCTTGGGAGAGTATCAAACTCAATCAGGACTCTCGCTAACAGTCACGACTCTCACGTAGTCATCCTAATGTCCAACCACAAGCCTAGGGTTTCTAATTCCACAATGACCTACAACCTAGGCTCTGATACCACCTAATCTGTCATGCCCCGGCGTCAAAACTGCGACCCGGGCTCGCCAACAGATCCGCCGCCCATACGGGAAGCCCCGTATAGACGAAGCGACTAACCTGCAAAAGATCAACTATACTATTCAGATATCAGAGCTGAAAGTAAAACTGCTAGAAATAAAACTATATACAACACAAGTCCTCGCCAAAAGTACATAAATCTCTCGAGCAGTAAAATAAATACAACTCAATACCTCACTACAAGGTTCGCTCAACATAACTCTCAAAAGTAAGGGGGTACATCTACTCTCTGGACGACGTCTGGTAGGGATCTATCTCGCGACTCCCTTACCTCGATCTGAATAAGCAGCAACAGGAGCAGCAGGAACAGGAGTAGAAGTCCCTGTGGGAAAATACACCACGACGGGTGTGAGAACTACGTCCCAAGTAGTTCTCAGTGGGTGCCGCCAACAAGCCCGACGGTCTGCCCACTAAGTCTACTAGAGGCATAAAGAGCAATATAAAACTGAAATGAAAGGGGCTGGAAAAGTAACTCTACAGCTACTATGCCTCTATCTAGATGCTCAAGAAAAATGGAACAGATGGAAGCATGATGCATCTACTAACACACACAGTATACTCACCCAATCTATACTGACTGCCGCAAAGGGGCCAGTCAAACCTGCGCCCACATACTGCCGCACATCCTCTACAGGACGGGTCTACGTAGGGTGTCCGTGACTGCCAAAACTGGACCAGCCAGAGGGACGGCGTCGACAAGTCGCGATACCACAGTGCAGACCACTCCGGACGTGGCACTCGAGGGGAGCGACCCCAACGAGGACAAGGGTATCCGCGCACTCTGTCGAGCTCAATATGGCACATGCAGGCTATAGTCCAAAACCACGATCAACAAGATCGACAGTAACCAACATCACAACTCACAGGTAACACAGGGAGGACCGTCACCATAAGGGTTCGAAAATTCTGATAGGTTGGTGCCTAGAATCCCAATCAAACAAGAACAGAAATCCAGGCTTCACCTATCGAAGTTTCCGACCCCCTTACAGTTCGGGAACACACTCCCTCGGTACAACACGCAGAAGACACCAACAGGGCCCGAAAGTCCCGGGAGACTTACACCTACAACCCTATCAAACAAGAACAGGTTCCAGGCTCGGCCCCCGTGGCTTTCGTCCCGCCAAAGGAACGGCCCCTAGAACCCAGACCACTCGAATCCTTCGAGTGGGAAGATTTACTGGAAAAAGGTGACATTTGTTATTGAAAACCATTTTGATCTGGAAGAAATCCATGTTTAATAATTTTAGTTCTTTTTAGAAAAATAGTTAGAAAAACAAGTGTTTTACCCAAACCCCGAAGGGCTGATGCCTTTGTCCAATCAAACAAGAACAGACTCCAGCGGCCCTTCGATGCTTGGAAGAAAATATTGGTAGACTAAAATCATGGGTATGTCGAAAAGGGTTCTGGGTTCTAGGTCCGGCTAACACTAGTAAACCACACCCAGTAACACAGTGGCAACAACCCCAACAGGGGAAAACAAGACCTCCCGGGACCACCGTTTACCCTAAACGGTTCCCGGTACAGACAAGCGATACACTACATCTACCAGACTCCACTCTGCTCCCAAGCACGAGTGCAAACGCATCCCACACTAAAAAGAAGTCCCGACCGCTCGGCCCACTACCCGGGCGAGGATAACACTAAGTCCAGGAATGCAACAAAAAGTGTGGATGTCTAAACATAAATAACCCTAGCCCAAGTGAGGGTTTTCTACTGGTCTGGTTACACATGCAACATATGACAGGGGTGCTAGGTCAGGTTCCAAGATAACAGATATTTAACAGGCGGTAGGAAGTAGAAGAGATCAAACGATCAACAGATAAAAACAAGGAATAACAACATTCAAATTCTAGCATGCTACCAAGTCCAACCATTATCATGCATGATTCTATATCAATAGAATTAGAGCGCAGTCCATAGATCCTGAAAGCAAGCCACCCACCTGAAGGTGCTAACTGTCCGGGGTCGCACAGCTGAGAAAACCAGGAAAACAGCAACTCTAAGTCCAACAGGTCCAGTACAGTCCACAATCCCTCCTGGGTACAACATAAGGCCACAGTTACACTTAAATCCCAAAATCTGCCAAGAATTACAACACTGAAATTCAGCCGCAAAGATGCGATTATTTCACCTGCTGAATGTGCTCGAAAAATTCCAAATAAAATATCCCTGCGATCCTCGTGTCGATAGCTTCGAAACAAGTACCTGCACGCCCAATTCCGAGCACCGTAGGCCAAGTTACAAATTCCACAATATCGGTGCGCAAAAACCCAAAACCATCCAACTGTAAACTCTTGTACAGATAAAAGGAAAAGTGTATACCTTCGGGAAGGTCTCCAAATTTTCCAAGAAAATTCCACGATGTTCCTCGCGTCGAGTACATAAAAAAAGTCTATAAGCACGTCCTGATCCGAGATTTGTGCGCGGAGATCTCCTCAAAAGAAGGTGCTGCCCTCACCAAAATCTCACAGCAAGAAGGGTCCCAATGAGCACAAGAAAACACCTCGAAAAACGCAAAATCTGAAAATGTGCGAGAAATCCAAAATCGTAGCATCACCTGTTACGAATCCAGCAGCGAAGAAATCGCTCGAAAAGATCGTCGGAGTAGGTCGGGGGAGCTCGTATACCGAAGAGCGACGGAAGAAGCACCGAAGAAAGAACGTCGCGCCGAGCCAAGAAAATGAGAATCTCGAAAAGCGTGCCCCCAAAAATCCCCAAACTCTGCAGATGGATGCTCCACAGTGTGAGGATCAACTTTGGTGAAGGACTCTCCTCGTTTTGACGCTCAGAAATGCCAAAAAGCCGAAGAGGAAGAGAGCTCGGCCTTTAAATAGGCAGCAGAAAAACAAATGGGGAAATTCCCATTTAGTCCCAAGATTCGGGTGCACCCGAACTTTCGGGCGCCCGAATCCGGGCGCAAGGCCCAAATACTGTAGCCGCCCGGAAAAACCTGGGGCGGCCACGTCACCCGCACAGCAAACAGCTGTGCGGGGCGCGCCGGGAGCGGCCACGTGGCCCTCCCGGGGCCCGACGCGTGTCCCGCACAGCAAACAGCTGTGCGGGGCGCGCGAGCTGCTGCCACGTGGCACCTACCCGGTCAAACCGGGTAGGTGGTGCCCGCCAGTGGCAGGGCGACACGTGGCCCTGCCACTGTCGCGGTCACACGTGCGGGCAGGCGCCGCACTGGCCGCCTGCCACGCACGCGCCCCGAGGCGCACGCCCGCGACCCGGTGCACCGCGCCTCGTGAGCCCGCGAATGGCGTGACGACACGTGTCCTGTGCACCCGGTCCACGCACCCAATTCAGGTTCCGTGGACCGCGCCGCGTGCACCGACCAACCGGGGGATGCCACGTGTCCCCCCGCCCCGGTCCATGCACCGCCACGCAAAATCTGTGGACCGCGCCTCACGAGTCCGCCAATCAGGCGGCGCCACGTGTCCATGCGCCGGGTCTGTGCACCCAGCCGCTCCCCTCTGTGGACCGAGCGCTGCGGACCGGCCCAATCACAAGCCGCCACGTGGCAGCCGGCGGTCCACGGCCCCTCCCATGCACCGATATTCAGCGAAAACTTCCGGGGGTCCGTTTTTGGGCATCCGGACTCCAAATCAAACAAGCAAATAGCCGTTTTCAAGCGTTTTTCCGCGCTGAATCCAAATCCATCCTTTGTTTGGCCCAAATCAATTTCAAAAATTCGGCAAATGCAGCCGAAGGCCAATCCAGCTGTGGATATCACACAGGGTCCATCTGTGGCATTCCTTTGATGCACTATGGACCAGATACACCAACACTAGGTGTTCAACACCACGGTTCATGGGAGAAGCTACACGGGGATCAGGGTCACCACAGGTACTCCAGTCGAAGATGTTTGGATTTTACACTTTTACCATCAGCTGATTTCGTTCCTTCCAAACAGATTTTATCTAACACTGTTTGCCACAAGGTATTCGTCAAACTTCTTCCTTTCAAAAAGTTGAGCCCCGATGTGTTAGATTCCATTCCAAGGACTTCGCCAATTAGCTGCGGAGTGATTTTAAGTTTCATCCCTTGGATATTTGTATAGAAATGCATTGATCCATGTTCATCTTCTTGAAGATGTCTTGCATTCGTGTAAAAGGTTCTTACACGATACAAACAATACCCAAGTAGTTCGGGGAATCGGCAGACTTGGATGAGATTAGCTTGCTCAATCAAGGTTCCAAACTCTTGTGAGTGATTTCGGAGAGCTTCAGTGTTGACATGACGTTCACCGATGCATTCACGACGTTCAAACGCTCGAAGGCGATCCATGCTGACGAACACTCCTTCCACGCGAGGCGGGGAGTCAGGAACTAACGGCGTGTCAATATCAGCGTCTCGTCGTAGTCCAAAACGTCTAGTTACTCGTTTTCTTTTCACAGAGATGGTTGGATTAGCCATAGGCACTTTTCCTATGTCCATGGGTCCCTTTCCTTTTGATCCATCAGAAACTTTTCCTTTTGAACCATCAGACGCCTTTTGTTCAGGCAATGAGTCATCATCATCTGTCAGTTCAGTCCAATCTACCTCTTGACAATCTGCTTCCACTTCTGTGTCGCTGATCAGAAGAAACTCACCTTTTTGTTGTGTTTTCTTAGCTCTCTTTAATTTGTTTGTGGCCCGAGTGTGCACCATAGTGACCAACAAAAGGATGATCCATGAGAATCCCATTGATCCAAGTGCCTTAAGAAGATTGAAATCCTGTGAAGACCAACTCAAGAACACATGAAAATATTGTTAATTTTCAAAAATTAGAAGAATTGTACCCAAACAATCATAATCATGTAGAGAGACTAAGAATCAAATTAGTTTTGCAAAAGGAATTTTAAAAATTGATCAATTGCATGTTTTTCAAAAATTCCTATTATATGCCCTAAAACAGAGTTTTCAGAAATCGAAGCCCAAAAATTCGTTAATCAGGAGAATACCTAGCATATAATCAAAACTAATCTACCCAGAGTTCTTATTTCAAAAAAGATTTGACCAAAAACCATTCACAAACGAAAAGAATAGAAAAATCTCATCACGTTTTGAAGAATAAAGAGAAAACCTGTGAAAAACGAGATTTTGATCAATAAAACTTACTTGGATTCGAAGAACTTGGGTTAGGAAAGCTCCAAGGTGCAAGGATTCTAGAGAGAGAGGCTCTAGAGACTTGAGAACAAAAGATTAAGGTAAAAGAAATCAAAACCCTTTCGTTCTATTTAAAACCCTAGCCGTGATCCGGATCGGATCGAGATTTCGATCCGGATCGGCTAGCCGCAGGAAGAAGCCTGCGTTCGGGATCCGGATCACTTAACCTGATCCGGATCAGCTGCAACTTTTTCTTCAGAAAAATTTAGAAAAAATCCATAAAATCCAGAAAAAGTATGTAAGCATTTTAGCACATCAACTTTAAACAAAAATCATCGTTTCATGTCAAGAGAAATAAATTATGTTAAATCTATCAATAACATTCAAATAATGACATGACAATTTATAGAAATTAAAACTTTTAAAGTTGATCAAGATCAAACACATCCATCATGATCTTATGAGTACGGCGTTTATCAAATCATTAAAATGGTAAAGAAAATGAATTACCAAGATCAATAGATGTTTGAAATTCCAAATAAATTATATAATGTATCTAGTCAATCTGTTGAAGAGAGTGGCTCTTTGAGCATCTTTCTTTAAAATCCCACCTTATACCAACCTTGAAATTTGATAGAGTCAAGTATCTCAATCATGCATTTTATTTAATCAAAAAAATTGAACAACCATGCTTGGTATACATGTGGTAGCTGCACACAGTACTCGGACGACCGAGGTGGTAGCTCTTTCCTCCATGTGGTGGTAGTTTTCACACTTCTCATTGGGATGTAACTCTTTCCACATCTTTTGAGCATTTTACTTTTCTTTGACTCCCCCTCAATTGGCTATCAATTAATTTAAAATATAAAGTATTCAACCAAGGATTGATCTCGAATTCATACTCAACTAAATAGTCAAATAAGATAACAACAATACCAAGAGATCATTGAGAGAGAAATTGACTTTGATCAATTAAAAATGGTTTAATTTAAATAGATGATCAATGCATCAACTGAATTATTATGATATCCAAAGCATAATAAATTTCTAATTATATGAAAGGATGCAAGTAAAGTCAATAATACACATGCTCAATTAATGTACTATGTATAAACATAGATAAAGAACAAAAACACAAAAACAAAACCTAACCTAAGCAAAAGTTTCAAAAAGAAGTTTATTTCAAGGAAAGCATTCCAATTGCTTTATGCAAATGAATAAAACGTTTTTGATCCAAAGGTTTTGTTAAAATGTCAGCTAATTGATCTTCAGTTGAAATATATGAAAGTTGAAGAGTATTTGATTCAACTAGCTCTCTAAGAAAATGATATCTAAGTTCAATGTGTTTTGTTCTACAGTGCAACACAGGGTTTTTGGAAATATTTATAGCACTAGTGTTGTCACAAAGAATTGTTACCAAAGTTGCTGAAATCCGGAAGTCGCTCAACACACTTTTCATCCAAATGAGTTGGGTTGAACAACTACCCGCTGAAATGTATTCCACTTCGGCAGTCGAGAGTGCTATGCAATTCTGCTTTTTACTGTGCCATGCAACAAGGCAATGGCCAAGATAGAAGCATGCACCACTCGTGCTTTTCCGATCATCCACTGATCCTGCCCAATCGGCATCTGAGTATCCAACAATATCCAAACTAGTTCCCATAGGATACCAAATTCTGAAATTAATTGATCCTTTGATGTACCGGATGATCCTTTTCACCGCTTTCAGGTGAACCTCCTTTGGTGCTGATTGATATCTCGCGCAAATCCCAACACTAAAGGATATATCCGGGCGACTAGCCGTGAGGTAAAGTAGACTTCCAATCATACTTCGATACAGTTTCTCGTCTACATTCTCACTATGTGATTCACTTCCAAGTCCCTTGTGGCTAGTTCCCATTGGAGTCGGAAAATCCTTCGAATTTTCTAAGTCAAACTTTTTAACCAACTCCATTGCATACTTGGATTGACACAAGTGAATACCTTCATCATTTTGTTTAATTTGCAATCCAAGAAAATAAGTCAATTCGCCCATCATGGACATCTCAAATTCGCTTTCCATGGTCTCCGCGAATTTAGAAGCATCATTATCTCTTGTTGTGCCAAATACAATGTCACGCCCCGGGTGTAAACCAGAACCCGGGCCCGCTCACAGATCCGCCGTGCATGCGGTATTTCCCACATACACGAAGCGTTGGTAACCTGTTCAGATAAGCAATAATAATAAAAGAGCATAAAGTAATCAGAGCTAACTAAAACTACTGTAACTCAGACAGAAGCTGGAAGTAAAAAGTACAACAGTAAAATAAACTACAGATGTCTCTCACACCGCTACTACAATATATACAGCTGGCAGAAGCCAGACCCAAAAGGAAGTAACTAAATACTGTCTGAGAAGTTCAAGTACCCAAAACTCTCCAGCTACAGTCCGCGGGTGGCACTCTATCTAGTCCGCGATACGCTTGCCCCGGTCAGTTGCTGACGGCCCAGCAACTCCCACAGAGGACTCTGCAAAACAAGGGAGAGAGAAAAACAAGCAAAACAGTGGGGGTAAGTACTACTATAAACAGTAGCCTCCCCTAGTGGGTAAAGCCTCAGCTCAGGTATGCCCACCAGGAAGATCAGAGGCATAAAGGAAAGGGATAAAAAGGGGAGTGTAATATGAGCAACTCAGATGAAATGCTGCCCCTAATATGCCTCTACATGCTAAACCAATCAGGATGACAAAGTATGCATCTGTGTCAGAAGCCTGTCTAGATGACCCAATCTGACCGCCAGTGGACACTGGCACCGCCTGCTCTGCCGCCTCGGGTATGCCAGCCTACGCATAACACCGAAGCAAAGGAGTCCCCCGGGACTCAAAGTCTGGCAACCGCGCACTCCGGAGTCGCACTCTTGGGGAGCGACCCACACGAGAGAAGTAAGTAACCACAAGTAACTGTCTCTAGCAGGACTGGAGCGAGACTCAAAGAAGTGGGAAAAAAACCCTCCACTAAAGCAAGCCCGATCCCCCAAGTACCCAATCTGATGCAATAAGACGACCCGGTCAACCACCCAAGGTCCGTGGTCGCCGCAACACCCTGTCAAACGCCCACACTGTCCCAAATCCCCAATACCTGACTACACTGTCCGATACCCGCTCGAACCCGAGCAACTATGCCTCAAGTCTACCAGGATAGAAGAAGGAGAATTAGATGCATGGTTTCTCCTAAGTCAAGTCCCAAAAACAGTGTAGCAGTAAAAGATGACATTATTAGGTGACCCGTTTAATCATGCATTGTTCCAACATTTGTCCAATTTCCCAGAATAAGCAATATAGAGTGACCTGAGCTAGAGTGACAGTCTTATAAGAGGAGTTATTAGTTTAACAGTCCACAATTACTATTTAATCTTCAGATATACCGTTCAGATTTGATAAGTGGTTAAAACAGGTGATCATTCTAACAATAGGATCTGATTAATAAGAGTTAATTCCCTAAGCATGCAAGTCTACCCATCTTATATTTAGCATCTTCAATTTAGGGGCACTCTAACATTCCTAGTGGCATACCAAAGAGAGGAGTACAACAACCACCCACCTGATCAGTCGAGCTGTCAAAAGTCCTACAACTGATAATACCAAAGATGGCGGCTACACAGAGTCCAAACGGTCCCGCGCAGTCCACACTGCTCCTGGGTACAAAAACCGAGCTGTCACAATCCATATATATCCCCAGAACTGCCAAGTTTAACAAACAATAACTCCGCTGCGAAGATGAACAGAAATCACCTGCTCACAGTCTTCAGAAAAATCCAAATAAAATATCCCCGCGGTCTACGCGTCGATAGCTTCGAAACGACTACATGCACGTCCAAATCCGAGTTTTCTACGCTGAGATATAAATCCGGCAAGAAAATAACCTCTAACCCTACTGTAGAAATTCCCCCAGATCAACATCCGGAAAGAGAGGAGATTCTCACCTTCGAAGCAATCTCCTAAAGTCCTGAGAAAAATACAGCAGATTCCTCGCGAAGAGTAGATGAATTTAGGCTCTTGAATCACCCTGATCCGATATCTGTACGCGAAGTTATGGCCAAAACACCGTGTCGCTGTCCAAAAATCCGCAAAGAAAGAGGGGCAACAGAATACTCAAATACCTCCAAAATCTGAAATTAATTTGGGAAAACTTTGAATATGAAAATCAAAGTCCTACCTGTCGTGAGTCCAACGGCGCAAAAATCGTCGAATTCAGGTGTCGGGTAAAGCCAAGAGAGTCTGCGCACCGAGAGGACGCAAAACGGGTCGAAGATGAACTAAGCGCGCCGCGTCGGAAAACGGCCAACCTCGAAAACCGTGCACCACCACAACTCCGGAAAGCTACTGCTGGAAAGATCACTGGCAGGGGAAAACTTCTTCTTCAGAGCCCACTGCGAAATTCCCACAGGAAATGGGTGAATGAATGGCCTCAAACCGGATAAACAAGCCTAAATAAGGCTTATCGGATCCCCGGATCCAACCCGTTAGCCCGGGCTGATCCGGCGCGGCCCGGGTCGGACCAGACGCCGTCCAACCCGCCTGGGCGCCCGCCACGTACCCCCAAACTGTGAGGACCCGGAAATTCCCACGTTTGCTTTACTGTTGGATCCGCGGCTTCTGGAGACCCCTGTTGGGTGGTAGAGGTGTTTGTGCGCATATTGGACCCAAGGATTGGACCCGGCATGAAAAACGGATCAAGTTTGCTTTCCCGGGAATTTTTGAGAAATTTTTGAAGTGGAATTTGGCAAATCGGACTTCGGATTTGGATTCAGCGCGCGAAAACGATCGAAACGGGCTATTTACTTGTATTTTTCGGAGTCCGGATGCGAAAACACGCATTTCGAGGTCTTGGGTACTGTTCCGGCTGCCGGAGAGGCGCCGGCGGCGGCGGCGGGCGGCGGAGCGCGGCGGCTGGCGGCGGCGGAGGCGCGCGGTCCACCGCGGAGGCGTGCACCCGGGCGCTGGCCACGTGGCGCCTCCCGGTTGGCGGGCGCAGTGGGCGCGGTCCACGGGATGGCGCGGGTGCACGGTGGACCCGGGGGTGGACACGTGGCAGTTCGGGGTTGGTGCGGCGTTGTGCGCGCGGTCCACGCAGCTGGTAGCAGGTGCCTCGGGATGCGTGCCCGACAGGCGCGCGTGGGCGCACGTGGGGCGCGGCGTGGGCGCGCTGACCCGCGCTTCCCGCTCGGGGGCGCCACGTGTCGGCACCCGCTTCGGCCGCGTGGCGCAGCGCGGTTGGCCCAAACAGCTGTTTGCTGTTTGGGAGGCTACGTGGCTGCCTGGGGGATTTCCGGGCGTGAACAGTAACGGGCTGGGCCCGTTACTGTAGCAGCCCGGAAGTTTCGGGCGCTCAGTTTTGGGCCAAAATTCCAAACCGTTGGATTTTCGGGCTGGGCCTTTTTATAGCTGTCTTGTGAGGGAGTTCTGCCCCCTTTCCCGAGCTCCCCTGCCCATGGCCCCTTTAGCAAAGTTGGAGATCTTCATCTTGCGCATCTTCTGGCAGAGGCCCGGATTTTTTGGAAGCCGCGGCGTCGACGACTTCCGCATCGGAACACAGTGTGGCGATCTTTCATCGGAGGCCCGTTATCGTCGCAGTTCGATCTGAGATGTCTACAGAGCTACTCCGTCAGTATTTTTGGACGATTTTTGTGGCGTTGGAATCACGAGAGGTACGTCTTCGATTTTCGTGTTGATCATCTTGCTGGATTCAGAGTTTGTGACACGGTTTTCGAGGCATTTCTAAGCCGCTGTTTTCTGGTGGAGTTTTTGGACAGCGGCCCCTTGCCGGAATTTTATCTCCGCAACCGAGTGTCGGATCGAGATGAGCCTATACACTTTTTGGATCTACTCGTCGCGAGGATTATCATCGTATTTTTTTGGGATTTTTATGAGGCTTGCCCGAAGGTATACTGTTTCCCCTCTTACTGTGCAGAGTTTTACAGTTGTGTGGTTGTGAGTGTTTGCGCACCTGTACTGTAGAATTTGTAACTCGGCCTACGGGGCTCGGTTTTGGACGTGCAGGGTACCGTTTCGAAGATATCGACGCGAGGATCGCTGTGATATTTTTATTGGATTTTTCTGGTCATTTTCAGCAGGTGAAAAAGGGACATCTTTGGGACTGAAATTCTGTGTATGTTTTTATGGACAGTTCTGGACTTGATGTGTATTTGTGGACTTTGTGTTGTACCCAGGAGGGTTACGAGTGTTGCTGGATCTTTTGGAGTAGGAGATTTGGATTTTCTGGTATTTTCAGCTGTATGACCCTGGACAGTTGTGCACCTTCAGGTGGGTGGCCTTGTCTCCATGATTGACGGACTGTGCTTTAAATCTGCTATAGTACGACTATGCATGATAGTGAAATGCTTGTGCAGCATGTTAGAATGTAGGAATTGCTATTCCTTGTTTTATCTGATGGTATTGTCATCTTCTTGCTTTCTACCATCTGTAAATTATAGTTATTGGAACTTGACCTAGCACCCCGTCATATGTTGCATGTGTAACCAGACTAGTAGAAAACCCTCACTTGGGCTAGGCTTATTTCTGCTTTAGACATCCACACTTCTACTTTCCTGGACATAGTGTTCTTCCTCGCCCGGGTAGTGGGCCGAGTGGTCAGGAGTTATCTTTTAGTGTGGGATGCATTGCACTCGTGCTTGGGAGCAGAGTGGAGTCTGGTAGATGTAGTGGTTCGCTTGTATGTATCGGGAACCGTTTGGGGTAAACGGTGGACCCGAGAGATCTTGTTTTTCCCCTGTTTGGGTCGTCGCCACTGTGTTAGTGGCAGTAGTTTACTAGTGTTAGCCGGACCTAGAACCCAGAACCCTTTTCAACATATACATGATTTTAGTCTACCAATGTTTTCTTCCAAACATCGAAGGGCCGCTGGAGTCTGTTCTTGTTTGATTGGACAAAGGCATCAGCCCTTCGTGGTTTGGGTAAAACACTTATTTTCTAACTGTTTTTCTAAAAAGAACTAAAATCATTAAATATGGATTTCTTCCAGATCAAATTAGTTTTCAATAACAAATGTCACCTTTTCCCGTAAATCTCCCCACTCGAAAGGATTCGAGCGGTCTGGGTTCTAGGGGTCGTTCCTCTGTCGGGACGAAAGCCATGGGGGCCGAGCCTGGAACCTGTTCTTGTTTGATAGGGTTGTAGGGGTAGGTCTCCCGGGACTTTCGGGCCCTGTTGGTGTCTTCTGCGAGTTGTACTGTGATTATTGCTTTCCCGAACTATAAGGGATCGGGAACTTCGATAGTCGGAGCCTAGAGTCTGTTCTTGTTTGATAGGGCTCTTAGCGCCGGTCTATCGGGTTTCCGAACCCTTATGGTGTCGGTTTTTCTGGAGAGTTTAGTGTTCTGTTGTGGGAGCCGTCTGGTGGACGGTGGCCCCAGCTGTGTGACTTCCAGCTTGTGGTTGAGAGTTGGTGTTGTTGGTCGATCTTGTTGATCGTGGTTTGGACTATAGCCTGCATGAGCCATATTTGAGCTCGACAGAGTTACGCGGATACTTTACTCGGTGGGGTCGCTCCCCTCGAGAGCCACTCCGGAGTTGGGCCTGTTACTTGCTATCGCGACTTGTCGACGCCGTCCCTCTGACTGGCCCAGTTAGCGGCAGTCACGGACACCCTACGGTAGACCCGTCCTGTTGAGGATTTGCGGCAGTAGGTGGGCGCAGGTTTGACTGGACCCTTTGAGGCAGTCAGTTTAGATTTGGAGAGTTTACTGTGTGTGTTAGTAGATGCATCATGTTTCATCTGTTCCTTTTCTTGAGCATCTAGATAGAGGCATAGTAGCTGTAGAGTTACTTTTCCAGCCATTTCATTTCAGTTTTATATTGTTACTTTATGCCTCTAGTAGACTTAGTGGGCAGTCCGTTGGGCTTGTTGGCGGCACCCACTGAGAACTACTTGGGACGTAGTTCTCACACCCGTCGTGGTGTATTTTCCCTCAGGGACTTCTACTCCTGTTCCTGCTGCTCCTGTTGCTGCTTCTTCTGATCGTGGTGAGGGAGTCGCGAGCTAGATCCCTACCAGTCGTCGTCCAGAGAGTAGATGTACCCTTTTTATTTTGAGAGTTTCTTGTTGAGAGACCTTGTAGTGAGGTATAGAGTTGTACTTTTCCTTCTGAGTTGAGTGACTTGTACTTTGGTGAGGACTTTGTACTAATTTATTTTATTTCTAGTGGTTTATTTTCAGCTCTGATATCAGGTCAGTTTAGTATCTATCTTTTGCAGGTTGACGCTTCGTCTATACGGGGTTCACCGTATGGGCGGCGGATCTGTTGGCGAGCCCGGGTCGCAGTTTCGACGCCGGGGCGTGACGGATTAGAGTGGTATCAGAGCCTAGGTTGTAGGTCATCGAGGACTTAGAAACCCTAGGCTTGTGGTTGGACATTAGGATGACTACGTGAGAGTCGTGACTTTTAGCGAGAGT
Organism: Tillandsia leiboldiana; assembly: GCA_029204045.2. Lineage (NCBI taxonomy): Eukaryota > Viridiplantae > Streptophyta > Magnoliopsida > Poales > Bromeliaceae > Tillandsia > Tillandsia leiboldiana. The sequence continues at coordinate 45,581,110 of CM055060.1, read as the reverse complement.
CCTGATCGAGTTTTGTACCTCTCCCAAGAGACGGGATGAGTGATTGGCATGTTTATGCTCCTAAGCGATTATGTTGGCTGCAGACAACATAATGTTGTGGAATTGGTAACATGCCTTAGACTTTCGCTGGATTGGGTCGTATGATTGTTGTGTCCTGATGTTTGTTATTGTGCAGTGGACCTACGATGCCCCTGAGACATCGTGTAGCGAAGAGGGCACTATCCGCATCTGATTAGTAACCCGAGCAGCGGGAGGCAGAGCTATCAGAGCAGAGCGAGACCCAAGAGTTATGGATCCAGATGGCACAGATGTCGGAGGCTGTCCGATGCCAGAAGGAGGCCATGGAACGTTCGATGCGCTTGTTGGAGCAGAGAGCACAGCTAGTTGCAGTACCGCTTGAGTGTCCTCCAGTACTCTCTTCCTATGCAGTGGTATTTTCAGTTGCACCAGTGGCGCCGACGGAGCGAGCAGCCCCCTCCGTGCCGACGAGCAGTGCCGAGGCACCGAGGCAGGGTGGATAGTGGATAGTAGCTGAGCTTCGGGACGTCATTGATCGATGGAGCCAGTCCCGGCAGTCTGAACCATCCCGATTCATAGGTTTGAGTTGGAGCCTTTGTAGGCAGAATTGGGGTCGGTGGTGATGGAGAGACTATCTGAGAGCCTCCCTGTGCTAGGGAGTTTATACAGTTGTTGAACTGCACGCTCCAGGTTTCGAGGGACGAGGCGCATAGGATATGTTTGACTGGGGATGGTTGGCGCCAGGACACCTTTCAGTTTAGTTGGTCCCTCCGTTTTGGATTATTGACGCTTCGATAGAGTAGGCGTGGTGTGTGGAGCGTGGCGCTGCAGTTCCTTTGGATAGGGATCTGCCACCAGAGGCGAGTTCTGGATTTTGGTGCTTCGCGCCGAATGATGGAGGACAGATCGGACGGCAGAGACATTTCTGATTTCTTTTCCTAGATAACGGGTCCCCGAGATGCCAGAGTTTGGGCGGGTCCCGATAGCAGCATCAGCATCTACGTCAGAGTGGCGCGGCGGTAGCATGGATTGGCTATCTGCGGAGGACCGCATTTGCCACCCCTGTGTGAGTAGAGGCGGAGGTCGTGCTCCCTATTGGGATAGTCTTGATTTTCAGGCAAACTGAGCGACGACCACTGTCAGCGAGCGGATGAATTGGTGCCGCCCGGCTGGAGGGCGCCACAGCAGCGGATTGGGTTGTCACCGGCATGATTTCTTTACAGCAGTCTGAGATAGAGTGTTTTTTGGTTTTCCTGTCTGGACTGGAGGTAGAGTTGTTACCACGTGCACTAGAGGTACAGGTTCCTGTTGGTATTGTGCACTTGGGGAAGCCTTATGGATTATGTCTTGTGCTGTTGAGACTTGGAATTTTGCCGGCAGTCGACGGTTGGGTTACAGCTCCACGACTCAGATTGAGCACACGGGATGGACCAGTTGGTGCGGTATCGCGCAAGGATTGATTGTGGATTGAGAACCGTGACCTTCCCGCGAGTTGGACAACTGGAGATCATTTTCTCAGGTCACCGTGGCATCCTTCCTGCAGCAGTGGCTTCAGCGGTTTTGGGTTGGGTGCTACCTGTTGAGCGTAGGTGACGTTTAGGACTAGAGTTGTGTTCCTAGGGGTCACGGTTTGATCGTAGCTTCTGTTTTGTAGCCACAGCAGGAACGACTTCAACACTTCTCTCCATTTTCTCGCCTTGTACTGAAATTTTCGAACATGACGAGAGCTTCGAAAGACTGCTCCAGAAATGGAGACGGTGCCCGAACCTGTTCTTGTTTGATTGGGGCGAAGGCACTGGTCTTTCGGAATTTTCAGACTTTTCATTAATTTCAGCTGTTTTTATAAACAGAGAGTTAGGGTTGACGACTTTCCTGCTGGTGGGGCCCTTACCTTTTCTTGTCGGGTTGTGGTGATGTTCTTCGTGTAGTTTGGACGAGTAGATTCGGTTAATCTTCCTTGTCCCCAGTTTTTTTTTGGAGTTCCTGAGGTTTTCTGCGTCTCAGCTCGGAGGTGTTTTGCGTTGGACCCCTCGCCCGTGATTGACTCGCTCTAGTTGAGATTTGTGGGTGTGGGAGTACGAGGGACGCCCGTTGCGAATTCTGGCTCGTGTGATGAGAGAATTGCGCAACCGGGCCATGCCGTACTGATTATTTTTTGTTGAGGAGCAATCACGGGGAGTGAGTAGCGACTGAGTAGTTGGAGACCGTGTTGTTGGATGCTTACCCTTGGCTTTGAACTCCCTTTGAGCCGTGTTTGTTTCGAGGACGAAACTTTCTTTTAGTGGGGGAGGATGTGAGGACCCGGAAATTCCCACGTTTGGTTTACTGTTGGATCCGCGGCTTCTGGAGACCCCTGTTGGGTGGTAGAGGTGTTTGTGCGCATATTGGACCCAAGGATTGGACCCGGCATGAAAAACGGATCAAGTTTGCTTTCCCGGGAATTTTTGAGAAATTTTTGAAGTGGAATTTGGCAAATCGGACTTCGGATTTGGATTCAGCGCGCGAAAACGATCGAAACGGGCTATTTACTTGTATTTTTCGGAGTCCGGATGCGAAAACACGCATTTCGAGGTCTTGGGTACTGTTCCGGCTGCCGGAGAGGCGCCGGCGGCGGCGGCGGGCGGCGGAGCGCGGCGGCTGGCGGCGGCGGAGGCGCGCGGTCCACCGCGGAGGCGTGCACCCGGGCGCTGGCCACGTGGCGCCTCCCGGTTGGCGGGCGCAGTGGGCGCGGTCCACGGGATGGCGCGGGTGCACGGTGGACCCGGGGGTGGACACGTGGCAGTTCGGGGTTGGTGCGGCGTTGTGCGCGCGGTCCACGCAGCTGGTAGCAGGTGCCTCGGGATGCGTGCCCGACAGGCGCGCGTGGGCGCACGTGGGGCGCGGCGTGGGCGCGCTGACCCGCGCTTCCCGCTCGGGGGCGCCACGTGTCGGCACCCGCTTCGGCCGCGTGGCGCAGCGCGGTTGGCCCAAACAGCTGTTTGCTGTTTGGGAGGCTACGTGGCTGCCTGGGGGATTTCCGGGCGTGAACAGTAACGGGCTGGGCCCGTTACTGTAGCAGCCCGGAAGTTTCGGGCGCTCAGTTTTGGGCCAAAATTCCAAACCGTTGGATTTTCGGGCTGGGCCTTTTTATAGCTGTCTTGTGAGGGAGTTTTGCCCCCTTTCCCGAGCTCCCCTGCCCATGGCCCCTTTAGCAAAGTTGGAGATCTTCATCTTGCGCATCTTCTGGCAGAGGCCTGGATTTTTTGGAAGCCGCGGCGTCGACGACTTCCGCATCGGAACACAGTGTGGCGATCTTTCATCGGAGGCCCGTTATCGTCGCAGTTCGATCTGAGATGTCTACAGAGCTACTCCGTCAGTATTTTTGGACGATTTTTGTGGCGTTGGAATCACGAGAGGTACGTCTTCGATTTTCGTGTTGATCATCTTGCTGGATTCAGAGTTTGTGACACGGTTTTCGAGGCATTTCTAAGCCGCTGTTTTCTGGTGGAGTTTTTGGACAGCGGCCCCTTGCCGGAATTTTATCTCCGCAACCGAGTGTCGGATCGAGATGAGCCTATACACTTTTTGGATCTACTCGTCGCGAGGATTATCATCGTATTTTTTTGGGATTTTTATGAGGCTTGCCCGAAGGTATACTGTTTCCCCTCTTACTGTGCAGAGTTTTACAGTTGTGTGGTTGTGAGTGTTTGCGCACCTGTACTGTAGAATTTGTAACTCGGCCTACGGGGCTCGGTTTTGGACGTGCAGGGTACCGTTTCGAAGATATCGACGCGAGGATCGCTGTGATATTTTTATTGGATTTTTCTGGTCATTTTCAGCAGGTGAAAAAGGGACATCTTTGGGACTGAAATTCTGTGTATGTTTTTATGGACAGTTCTGGACTTGATGTGTATTTGTGGACTTTGTGTTGTACCCAGGAGGGTTACGAGTGTTGCTGGATCTTTTGGAGTAGGAGATTTGGATTTTCTGGTATTTTCAGCTGTACGACCCTGGACAGTTGTGCACCTTCAGGTGGGTGGCCTTGTCTCCATGATTGACGGACTGTGCTTTAAATCTGCTATAGTAGGACTATGCATGATAGTGAAATGCTTGTGCAGCATGTTAGAATGTAGGAATTGCTATTCCTTGTTTTATCTGATGGTATTGTCATCTTCTTGCTTTCTACCATCTGTAAATTATAGTTATTGGAACTTGACCTAGCACCCCGTCATATGTTGCATGTGTAACCAGACTAGTAGAAAACCCTCACTTGGGCTAGGCTTATTTCTGCTTTAGACATCCACACTTCTACTTTCCTGGACATAGTGTTCTTCCTCGCCCGGGTAGTGGGCCGAGTGGTCAGGAGTTATCTTTTAGTGTGGGATGCATTGCACTCGTGCTTGGGAGCAGAGTGGAGTCTGGTAGATGTAGTGGTTCGCTTGTATGTATCGGGAACCGTTTGGGGTAAACGGTGGACCCGAGAGATCTTGTTTTTCCCCTGTTTGGGTCGTCGCCACTGTGTTAGTGGCAGTAGTTTACTAGTGTTAGCCGGACCTAGAACCCAGAACCCTTTTCAACATATACATGATTTTAGTCTACCAATGTTTTCTTCCAAACATCGAAGGGCCGCTGGAGTCTGTTCTTGTTTGATTGGACAAAGGCATCAGCCCTTCGGGGTTTGGGTAAAACACTTATTTTCTAACTGTTTTTCTAAAAAGAACTAAAATCATTAAATATGGATTTCTTCCAGATCAAATTAGTTTTCAATAACAAATGTCACCTTTTCCCGTAAATCTCCCCACTCGAAAGGATTCGAGCGGTCTGGGTTCTAGGGGTCGTTCCTCTGTCGGGACGAAAGCCATGGGGGCCGAGCCTGGAACCTGTTCTTGTTTGATAGGGTTGTAGGGGTAGGTCTCCCGGGACTTTCGGGCCCTGTTGGTGTCTTCTGCGAGTTGTACTATGATTATTGCTTTCCCGAACTATAAGGGATCGGGAACTTCGATAGTCGGAGCCTAGAGTCTGTTCTTGTTTGATAGGGCTCTTAGCGCCGGTCTATCGGGTTTCCGAACCCTTATGGTGTCGGTTTTTTTGGAGAGTTTAGTGTTCTGTTGTGGGAGCCGTCTGGTGGACGGTGGCCCCAGCTGTGTGACTTCCAGCTTGTGGTTGAGAGTTGGTGTTGTTGGTCGATCTTGTTGATCGTGGTTTGGACTATAGCCTGCATGAGCCATATTTGAGCTCGACAGAGTTACGCGGATACTTTCCTCGGTGGGGTCGCTCCCCTCGAGAGCCACTCCGAAGTTGGGCCTGTTACTTGCTATCGCGACTTGTCGACGCCGTCCCTCTGACTGGCCCAGTTAGCGGCAGTCACGGACACCCTACGGTAGACCCGTCCTGTTGAGGATTTGCGGCAGTAGGTGGGCGCAGGTTTGACTGGACCCTTTGAGGCAGTCAGTTTAGATTTGGAGAGTTTACTGTGTGTGTTAGTAGATGCATCATGTTTCATCTGTTCCTTTTCTTGAGCATCTAGATAGAGGCATAGTAGCTGTAGAGTTACTTTTCCAGCCATTTCATTTCAGTTTTATATTGTTACTTTATGCCTCTAGTAGACTTAGTGGGCAGTCCGTTGGGCTTGTTGGCGGCACCCACTGAGAACTACTTGGGACGTAGTTCTCACACCCGTCGTGGTGTATTTTCCCTCAGGGACTTCTACTCCTGTTCCTGCTGCTCCTGTTGCTGCTTCTTCTGATCGTGGTGAGGGAGTCGCGAGCTAGATCCCTACCAGTCGTCGTCCAGAGAGTAGATGTACCCTTTTTATTTTGAGAGTTTCTTGTTGAGAGACCTTGTAGTGAGGTATAGAGTTGTACTTTTCCTTCTGAGTTGAGTGACTTGTACTTTGGTGAGGACTTTGTACTAATTTATTTTATTTCTAGTGGTTTATTTTCAGCTCTGATATCAGGTCAGTTTAGTATCTATCTTTTGCAGGTTGACGCTTCGTCTATACGGGGTTCACCGTATGGGCGGCGGATCTGTTGGCGAGCCCGGGTCGCAGTTTCGACGCCGGGGCGTGACACAAACAGGGGACAGCCGTGCGGGGCCACCGCACGCGCGCCACGCGCCCCCCCGCTACAGCGGCGGGGCCCCGCGGGTGGCGACGCGTGGCGCAACGCCACGCGTCGACCGCTCCGCCGCCCCCGCTCACCGCTGAAGGGCCCAGTGGGCCGGGAGCGCGTGGACCCGCCAATGCCCCTGTGCCACGTGTCCTGCACCCGGTCTACGCGCCGCTCCGCACTTTTCCCTGGACCGAGCCGCGCGCACCCGCCAATCCGCACGCGCCACGTGGCCCGCCCCGCGGTCTATGCACCCGCGCGCCTTTCCCGTGGACCAGGCGGTGTGGGCCGACCAATCCCGAGCCGCCACCTGGCACCAGCCGGTCCACGGTCACCCCCCATGCACCCGTTTTCCCCCGAAACTTCCGGTAGCCCGTTTTTGGTCATCCGGACTCCAAATTTGGCAAATAAATAGCCGTTTTCAAGTGTTTTTCCGTGCTGAATCCAATTCTACCATCTGTTTGGCCAAAAACCTTCCCGAAATTTTGGCAAACACAGCCGAAGGCCAAACAGTAAAAGATACCACTCAGGTCCAACAGTAGCACCACTTTGATGCACCTTGGGCCAGATACACCAACAATAGGTGTTCTCAACTGTAGATTCAGTCGGAAAACTGTACGGGGTTTACGGTCTCCACATCCTCCCCCACTAAAAGGGAGTTTCGTCCCCGAAACAAAAGGAAAGTAAACCTGCGTACCACAATCAGGAATCTCGAACAGGGAAGGGTAGGTATCCCGCAACGCCGTCTCAAGCTCCCAAGTGGCCTCTCGTTCCTCATGGTTGCTCCAAAGGATCTTCACATAAGGTATTGCCCGGTTGCGCAATTCCCTCACCTCACGAGCCAGAATCCGCAATGGGCGCTCCTCGTAAACCAAGTCCTCGCCGATATCCAAGGATGCGAAGTCGATGACATGAGACGGATCGAATACATATCTCCTCAAGGCCGAAACATGGAAGACATCGTGAACACCAGCCAAACGGGGAGGTAGAGCAACTCTATACGCCACAGGGCCTACCCTCTCGAGCACTTCAAAGGGTCCAATGAAGCGAGGACTAAGCTTTCCCCGAACTCCAAATCTCTTGACCCCTTTCGAAGGCGAAACCTTCAAAAAGACATGATCCCCAACCTGGAACTCAAGGTCTCGCCGCCGAACATCTGCATAACTCTTCTGGCGACTTTGGGCCGTCTCCAAGTGCCGTCGTATAACTCGGACCTTCTCTTCCGCCTCCAGCAGTAAATCTGGCCCCAGCGTCCTCCTCTCACCCACATCACTCCAATAAAGGGGCGACCGACACTTGCGTCCGTACAACGCCTCAAACGGAGCCATCTTAATGCTCGCTTGAAAGCTGTTGTTGCACGCGAACTCAACCAGGGGTAAGTGTCGGTGCCAACCTCCTCCAAAATCCATAACGCACGCACGCAACATATCCTCAAGCGTCTGAATGGTGCGCTCTGACTGGCCGTCTGTCTGTGGGTGGAATGCCGTGCTGAAACTAAGCCGAGTACCCATGGCTGACTGTAAGCTCCCCCAAAACCGTGACACGAACCTCGGGTCTCGATCTGACACAATGGACGCTGGTACTCCGTGCAATCTCACAATCTCAGCCAAATAAAGCTGTGCCAAGCGCTCCATGGACCAAGTCATCTGCACAGGCAGGAAATGAGCTGACTTGGTAAGTCTATCAACAATCACCCAAACTGCGTCGGCTCCACTCTGTGATCTCGGTAGCCCAGTCACAAAATCCATGGTGATGCGGTCCCACTTCCATTCGGGAATTGGAAGACTTTGCAACTTGCCAGCAGGTACCCGATGTTCCGCCTTCACTTGCTGACAAGTTAAACACTGAGCCACGAATCTTCCAATATCCCGCTTCATTCCAGACCACCAAAAGAGTGCCTTGAGGTCCCTATACATCTTAGTACCTCCAGGGTGGACGGTATAAGGTGTATAGTGAGCCTCTCTCAGAATCTGATCCCTGATCTCCGAATCTGTAGGCAACACACTCGGTCCCTGTACCGCAGTACTCCCGAGCTATCCACTGAAAAATCCCCTAACTGCTCTGCCTGAAGCTGCGATCTGATCCTCGTCAAGTAGGGGTCCCCACTCTGTGCCTCACCAATCCTATCCAACAGAGTGGGCTGCAAGACCAAGGACAAGAGTCTAGCAGAGACCCCAGGGGACACTACCTCTATCTGTAGGCGCCTCAACTGCTCCACAAGTGGTGCCTGCTGAGTAATCATCATGCTCAAGCTCTGTGCTGATCTCCTGCTCAAAGCGTCTGCAACCACATTGGCCTTGCCGGGGTGGTAAAGGATACACAAATCATAATCCTTTAAAAGCTCCAACCACCGGCGTTGCCGCAAGTTCAGCTCCTTTTGAGTAAATAGATACTTTAAGCTCTTGTGGTCTGTATAAATCTCACAGTGCTCCCCGTAGAGATAATGCCGCCATAACTTCAGGGCGAACACCACAGCTGGCAAGCTCTAAATCGTGAGTAGGGTAATTCTTTTCATAATCCTTTAATTGCCGTGAAGCATAGGCAATTACCCTACCATGCTGCATCAGGACACAACCCAAGCCGCTGTGTGAGGCATCACTGTAAATCACAAACCCGTCGCCCATCACGGGTAGAGCTAGGACTGGTGCTGAGATCAATCTTCTTTAAGCTCTTCAAAGCTCTCTTGGCACCGCTCAGACCAAATAACTTCACCCCCTTTCTCGTCAGACTGGTCAGGGGAGTAGAGAGCTTCGCAAAGCCCTCAACAAAACGACGGTAGTAACCTGCTAATCCAAGAAAGCTACGAACCTCAGTAACCGTCGTCGGTCTAGGCCAATCCCGAACTGCATCAATCTTCGTCGGGTCCACTGCCACCCCCGCGGCTGATATAACATGGCCTAGAAAAGCAACCTCCCGAAGCCAAAATGCACACTTCTTCAGCTTGGCAAACAGCTTCTTCTCTCGCAGAAGCTGTAGCACAATCCTCAAGTGCTCCTCATGCTCTACCTCACTCCGGGAGTAGACCAAAATATCGTCTATGAATACAACGACAAATCGATCTAAGTACGGCTGAAACACCCGGTTCATTAAATCCATGAATGCAGCCGGGGCATTAGTTAGTCCAAAAGGCATGACTGTAAACTCATAATGCCCATACCGGGTTCTAAAAGCCGTCTTGGGAATGTCCTCGGCCCTCACCCTCAACTGGTGGTAACCTGACTGAAGATCCAACTTCGAGAACACTGTTGCGCCCTGCAACTGATCAAACAGATCATCAATTCGTGGTAGCGGGTACTTGTTCCGAATGGTCACTTTATTTAGCTCTCGATAATCCACGCACAAGCGAAGTGATCCATCCTTCTTCTTCACGAATAAAACAGGCGCTCCCCACGGAGATACACTGGGTCTCACGAAGCCCACATCCATCAAGTCCTGCAACTGAGCCTTCAATTCCCTCAGTTCCGCTGGGGCCATCCTGTAAGGTGCCTTTGAGATTGGTGCGGTCCCTGGAACCACATCAATCACAAACTCCACCTCCCTCTCCGGCGGCAAAGTCGATAGCTCAGAGGGAAACACATCCGGGAACTCGCGGACGATAGGGATATCCTCGAGTCCCGGTGCCACCGTAGGCACCTCTACGACCGTCGCCAAGAAAGCGATACAACCCCTGCTCATCATCCGCCGAGCTCTCGATGACGAGATAGTCATCGCAAACAGGGTACTCTGACAGCCTCTAAATACGAACTCCTCCTGCCCTGGCTCACGAAGAGTCACTGTCCTCTCTCTGCAGTCGATAGTGGCGGAATAACGGGATAGCCAATCCATCCCTAACACCAAGTCGAAATCATGGAGCTGCTGCAAGACAAGCAAGTCTGCCGGCAAAATCCAAGGCCCCAACTGCACCGGGCATGTCAAACAATGCTCCTCGACATGCATAACGTGATCAGGAACCCGCACCTCTAATGCATAAGACAAGGACTCTACCTCTAGACCATGCAGGGATGCAAATGCTCGACTAATGAAAGAATGAGATGCACCAGTGTCGAATAAAGTGCGAGCCCGAATACCAAGGAGCAGAGTAATACCTGCCACCACCTGGTCTGCCGCTGAAGAATCTGCTAACTGGGCGGCATACACCCGCCCGCTCGGTGCTGGAGGTCGAGAATCTGTAGGATGAGAGGTGGACGGCCTGCCCGCTGGGGCATAAGACCGCCGGGCTGGTGGCTGCTGCTGCTGAGGGGAATATGGAGTCGACGCCGAAGAAGGTGCCGAGGAAGTAGAAAGGGGGCAGGTAGCTCGCACATGCCCCGGCTGTCCACAACGGAAGCATCGACCCCCATCTCTGGTCACAAGTGATAGCGGCATGCTGACCTCCGCAGAAGATACATTGGTCAGAAGATCGGGGCTGTCTCGGCTGCTGCTGCTGCCTCGAGGACTGCTGCTGAGATCTCTGCTGCCTCTGCTGCGATCTCTGCTGCTGGTGCTGCTGCTGATGCTGCTGCAGTCTCTGGGGTCCACCTGGCCCTCTCCTATCAGGTCGCCCACGGCCGTAAGACTGGGACTGCGGCGGCCGTGGCGGTCTCCATGAGCTGGCCTGTCCCCCGTCCTCCGGGGCTGGTCGCTTCCTGTCGGAACTCTGCGCGACCGCGGCCCTCCGTCTGGCCACCTCCTGATCACCTCTCTCCACCCACTGTGCGTGCTCTGCGGCTGCCTCTAGGGTCTGAAATCTCTGGGCATGCACAAGTGTGAAAATCTCTGGGCGAAGGCCTGCCTCAAACATCTCTACCTGGTGCGGACCGTCACGGGCGACGAAAGGCACACAGTTCAGCAACTCCATGAACTCCTGGAAATAGACATGAGCCGGTCGATCGCCTTGCTGCAGATTCTTCAAGTCATCCTCCAACTTTTTCTTCACACTGGTAGAGAAGTAGGTGTCCAACACCATCCGCTGGAACTCCTCCCAAGGCAACTGCCGAGTGATCCGAAACTCCAGTGGCTCTACCCGCTGCCACCAAAAGTCTGCATCTCCGTCCAAACAGTGCACCGCCATGTGCACTCGGTACTTCGGGTCGACGAAGAAGTCCCGAAAAAGCTTCTCCATCGCAGAAAGCCATCTCCCAACATCCCGGGGCTGAGCATCCCGCCCCGAGAACCTAGGTGGTCCCCGCTTAACAAACTGGGAGAGTTTGTCAGCAAAATCCTGCTCCTCCTCCGCAGTCAAAGGCCGGATAGCTTCAGGAGCCCCGCTACTCGAAGAAGGTGCCAACGGCGCAAAAGGTGCAACAAGGGGCACAGGAGCCTCCGGAACAGCTGGGGGTGGTGCCTCCCTCCGAGCAAGCAGTTGCTCAATCCTCTGCTCCTGGCGGCGCTGACCCTCCGCCAACTGGGCCACCAAGGCCCTCAACTCAGTAAGCTCGGGGGGTGTAGGCTGCTCTGGCTCAACAGGGGGCGAAGGGACACCCCGAGTGGGAATCCGACGTCGAGGAGGCATCCTGCCACAAGGAACCAAACATCAGTAACAAAACCCCACACGACCCAATCTGGCGGAAGTCAAAGACATCCCCCTATTTCTGTAACCTTATGTTGTCTGCAGCCAACATAATGGTTCAACAGAAATAGACTATGTCGATCCCTCTTCACTCACAGGAAGAGTTAACTATCAAAATCACCGACTTCCGCAAACTGTCACGCCACTCACGCCCTAACATCCTAGGGTCTGTCCAAAAGCCTAGGGTTTCCTAAGTCCCAACTGACCCATCCCTAAGCTCTGATACCAACTTAATCTGTCACGCCCCGGGTGTAAACCAGAACCCGGGCCCGCTCACAGATCCGCCGTGCATGCGGTATTTCCCACATACACGAAGCGTTGGTAACCTGCTCAGATAAGCAATAATAATAAAAGAGCATAAAGTAATCAGAGCTAACTAAAACTACTGTAATTCAGACAGAAACTGGAAGTAAAAAGTACAACAGTAAAATAAACTACAGATGTCTCTCACACCGCTACTACAATATATACAACTGGCAGAAGCCAGACCCAAAAGGAAGTAACTAAATACTGTCTGAGAAGTCCAGGTACCCAAAACTCTCCAGCTACAGTCCGCGGGTGGCACTCTATCTAGTCCGCGATACGCTTGCCCCGATCAGTTGCTGACGGCCCAGCAACTCCCACAGAGGACTCTGCAAAACAAGGGAGAGAGAGAAACAAGCAAAACAGTGGGGGTAAGTACTACTATAAACAGTAGCCTCCCCTAGTGGGTAAAGCCTCAGCTCAGGTATGCCCACCAGGAAGATCAGAGGCATAAAGGAAAGGGATAGAAAGGGGAGTGTAATATGAGCAACTCAGATGAAATGCTACCCCTAATATGCCTCTACATGCTAAACCAATCAGGATGACAAAGTATGCATCTGTGTCAGAAGCCTGTCTAGATGATCCAATCTGACCGCCAGTGGACACTGGCACTGCCTGCTCTGCCGCCTCGGGTATGCCAGCCTACGCATAACACCGAAGCAAAGGAGTCCCCAGGACTCAAAGTCTGGCAATCGCGCACTCCGGAGTCGCACTCGTGGGGAGCGACCCACACGAGAGAAGTAAGTAACCACAAGTAACTGTCTCTAGCAGGACTGGATCGAGACTCAAAGAAGTGGGAAAAACCCTCCACTAAAGCAAGCCCGATCCCCCAAGTACCCAATCTGATGCAATAAGACGACCCGGTCAACCACCCAAGATCCGTGGTCGCCGCAACACCCTGTCAAAAGCCTACACTGTCCCAGATCCCCAATACCTGACTACACTGTCCGATACCCGCTCGAACCCGAACAACTATGCCTCCAGTCTACCAGGATAGAAGAAGGAGAATTAGATGCATGGTTTCTCCTAAGTCAAGTCCCAAAAACAGTGTAGCAGTAAAAGATGACATTATTAGGTGACCCGTTTAATCATGCATTGTTCCAACATTTGTCCAATTTCCCAGAATAAGCAATATAGAGTGACCTGAGCTAGAGTGACAGTCTTATAAGAGGAGTTATTAGTTTTACAGTCCACAATTACTATTTTATCTTCAGATATACCGTTCAGATTTGATAAGTGGTTAAAACAGGTGATCATTCTAACAATAGGATCTGATTAATAAGAGTTAATTCCCTAAGCATGCAAGTCTACCCATCTTATATTTAGCATCTTCAATTCAGGGACACTCTAACATTCCTAGTGGCATACCAAAGAGAGGAGTACAACAACCACCCACCTGATCAGTCGAGCTGTCAAAAGTCCTCCAACTGATAATACCAAAGATGGCGGCTACACAGAGTCCAAACGGTCCCGCGCAGTCCACACTGCTCCTGGGTACAAAAACCGAGCTGTCACAATCCATATATATCCCCAGAACTGCCAAATTTAACAAACAATAACTCCGCTGCGAAGATGAACAAAAATCACCTGCTCACAGTCCTCAGAAAAATCCAAATAAAATATCCCCGCGGTCTACGCGTCGATAGCTTCGAAACGACTACCTGCACACCCAAATCCGAGTTTTCTACGCTGAGATATAAATCCGGCAAGAAAATAACCTCTAACCCTACTGTAGAAATTCCCCCAGATCAACATCCGGAAAGAGAGGAGATTCTCACCTTCGAAGCAATCTCCTAAAGTCCTGAGAAAAATACAGTAGATTCCTCGCGAAGAGTAGATGAATTTAGGCTCTTGAATCACCCTGATCCGAGGTCTGTACGCGAAGTTATGGCCAAAACACCGTGTCGCTGTCCAAAAATCCGCAAAGAAAGAGGGGCAACAGAATACTCAAATACCTCCAAAATCCGAAATTAATTTGGGGAAACTTTGAATATCAAAATCAAAGTCCTACCTGTCGTGAGTCCAACGGCGCAAAAATCGTCGAATTCAGGTGTCGGGTAAAGCCAGGAGAGTCTGCGCACCGAGAGGACGCAAAACGGGTCGAAGACGAACTAAGCGCGCCGCGTCGGAAAACGGCCAACCTCGGAAACCGTGCACCACCACAACTCCGGCAAGCTACTGCTGGAAAAATCACTGGCAGGGGAAGACTTCTTCTTCAGAGCCCACTGCGAAATTCCCACAGAAAATGGGTGAAAACATGGCCCCAAACCGGATAAATAAGCCTAACTAAGGCTTATCGGATTCCCGGATCCAACCCGCTAGCCCGGCCTGATCCGGCGCGGCCCGGGTCGGACCAGACGCCGTCCAACCCGCCTGGGCGCCCGCCACGTACCCCCAAACAGGGGACAGCCGTGCGGGGCCACCGCACGCGCGCCACGCGCCCCCCCGCTACAGCGGCGGGGCCCCGCGGGTGGCGACGCGTGGCGCAACGTCACGCGTCGACCGCTCCGCCGCCCCCGCTCACCGCTGAAGGGCCCAGTGGGCCGGGAGCGCGTGGACCCGCCAATGCCGCTGTGCCACGTGTCCTGCACCCGGTCCACGCGCCGCTCCGCACTTTTCCCTGGACCGAGCCGCGCGCACCCGCCAATCCGCACGCGCCACGTGGCCCGCCCCGCGGTCTATGCACCCGCGCGCCTTTCCCGTGGACCAGGTGGTGTGGGCCGACCAATCCCGAGCCGCCACGTGGCACCAGCCGGTCCACGGTCAACCCCCATGCACCCGTTTTCCCCCGAAACTTCCGGTAGCCCGTTTTTGGTCATCCGGACTCCAAATTTGGCAAATAAACAGCCGTTTTCAAGTGTTTTTCCGTGCTGAATCCAATTCTACCATCTGTTTGGCCAAAATCCTTCCCGAAATTTTGGCAAACACAGCCGAAGGCCAAAACAGTAAAAGATACCACTCAGGTCCAACAGTAGCACCACTTTGATGCACCTTGGGCCAGATACACCAACAATAGGTGTTCTCAACTGTAGATTCAGTCGGAAAACTGTACGGGGTTTACGGTCTCCACAAAACCTTTGGTTCTATTGATTGACACAGGGAGCACCCACAGCTTTATCGACTTCCAAGTGGCTAAAGATTTAAAAACAAATATGACAGTGGCAAACCCCCTCATTGTAATTGTGGCAAATGGCCACAAAGTACTGAGTAAATTGAAGTGCGCAGACTTCAAGTGGGTTATGCATGGTGAGCCCTATCAAGCTGAATTGAGGGTGATAAGATTGGATTTGTCTAGCATCATTCTGGGCATTGACTGGCTGAGGAGGTATGGGAGGGTGACTTTCGACTACGCCAACAACTCGGTTACCTTCACTAAAGAAGGAAAAGTCATCACTGTAGAAGGGATCTCTGAAGGAGCCAAGCTCAGGACCATTGGAGCCAAACAGTGGGTAAGGGCTGGTATGTTGGGCCATTGCTGTGCTATAGCTCAGCTCAAGAGCTTTAAGGGAGGGAAGGAACTGCATGTACCAGAGGAGGTGCAGGATGTTGTGAAGAAGTATGAACACCTTTTCCAGGATCCTGAGGGACTCCCACCTAAGAGGGAGCACGACCACAAGATACCCCTACAACCAGGGGCTCAACCAGTAAACATCAGGCCCAACAGATTGAGCCACGAGCAGAAAGGGGAAGTAGAGCAGCAAGTTGCTGAACTGATCAAGGCCAACTTCATACAAAGGAGTACAAGCCCTTATGCCTCTCCAGTGCTACTGGTAAAGAAGAAGGACCAGAGTTGGAGGATGTGCGTGGATTACCGACAACTCAACAAGGCCACTGTCAAGGATAAGTATCCTATTCCCATAATTGATGATCTACTAGATGAACTTGAGGGATCTATATTCTTTTCTAAACTTGACTTGAGGTCGGGTTACCATCAAATCATAATGCGGGAAGAAGATATAGGCAAAACTGCTTTCAGGACACACGCGGGGCACTACGAGTTCCTGGTTATGCCATTTGGCTTAACCAACGCTCCCGCCACATTTCAATCCCTCATGAACGAGATCTTCCAACCTTATCTCAGGAAGTTCGTACTAGTCTTTTTCGATGACATTCTTGTCTATAGTAAGAGCTTGGCTGAGCATGTGGTTCACTTAGAGATAGTGCTGAAGACAATGGAAGATAACCAATTACTAGCCAAGAGGAGCAAGTGTTTCCTGGGGCAAGAGCAAGTGGAATACCTAGGCCACATAATCTCCACTGAAGGAGTGTCCACTGACCCAGAGAAGATAGAGGCTATGGTCAAGTGGCCCAGACCAACTACCCTCAAGGAGCTAAGGGGATTTCTAGGCCTCATAGGCTACTATCGAAAATTCATAAGAGGGTATGGGGCTGTGAGTAAACCACTCACTGAGCTGCTCAAGAAGAACAGCTTCAGATGGACCCAAGAAGCTCAGGAAGCATTTGAGAAGCTAAAGGTACTGATGACCACTGCCCCTGTACTTGCCATGCCTCACTTCCTCAAGCCTTTCTCAATAGAAGTGGATGCAAGTGAGATGGGGATAGGGGCAGTTCTGTCACAGGAAGGAAGACCCCTAGCATATATCAGTAAGGCCATTAGCCCGAGGAACATGAGTCTGTCAACCTACGAGAAGGAATTCCTGGCCATTCTACTGGCTGTTGCCAAGTGGAAGCATTATCTAAGCCCTCAGCCATTCATTATAAGGACTGATCATGAAAGCTTAAAACACCTGTTGGAGCAAAGAATCACCACAGCCATCCAACAGAAAGGGATGCTGAAACTTATGGGCTTGGAGTATACAATCAGGTATAAGAAGGGAAAAGAAAACCAGGCTGCTGATGCCTTATCCAGGAGAGGTCCAGATGAATGCAACAGCCATGCCTTGGCTGCTGTGGTTCCTACTTGGGCTGAGGAGCTTAGTGCAAGTTATGAGGGGGACTCTAAAGCTCAACAACTGAGAGCTGCAACACTGCTGCAACCAGGATCCCAAGGAGATTACTCACATCTACAAGGAATTCTGAGGTATAAGGGGAGACTATATGTGGGCAACAATGGAGGTTTGAGAGCATCCCTAGTGGAGCAGATGCACTCCTCAGCCTTAGGGGGACACTCAGGGGTGGACAACACTTACCGCAGAATCAAACAGTTATTCTACTGGCCTGGGATGAAGGCAGATATTGAGAAGTGGGTCAAATCATGTGAGGTCTGTATCAAGAACAAGGTGGACGGAACACCCTATGCAGGGCTTTTGCAACCACTCCAAATACCTACCCAGGCTTGGCAGTTGGTAAGCCTAGACTTCATCGAATCATTACCTAAATCTGAGAATAGGGATACTATCTTAGTGGTAGTGGATAAGTTGACTAAGTATGCCCATTTCATCCCTTTAACTCATCCTTACAATGCCATGGGAGTTGCCCGAGCTTTCCTAAACTCGTTCTACAAGTTGCATGGTATGCCCGGGGGTATAGTGTCGGACAGGGATAAGGTGTTTACCAGCCAAGTATGGCAGGATCTATTCAAACTCCTGGGCGTCAAGCTACACCTAAGCACAGCTTACCACCCCCAAACGGACGGCCAAATCGAGAGGGTAAACAGGTGTTTGGAAACATATTTGCAGTGCATGTGCTCCCATCAACCCGGCAAATGGTCTAAATGGATCTCCCTGG
Organism: Tillandsia leiboldiana; assembly: GCA_029204045.2. Taxonomy (NCBI): domain Eukaryota; kingdom Viridiplantae; phylum Streptophyta; class Magnoliopsida; order Poales; family Bromeliaceae; genus Tillandsia; species Tillandsia leiboldiana. Next base: position 45,563,467 of record CM055060.1, on the reverse strand, counting down.
CTGAGTGGTGGTACAACACCAACCACCATTCCTCCCTAGGGATGACCCCATTCGAGGCTCTGTACGGGTACAAACCCCCGGCACACCCTACTGTGAATCTGGGAACAGAGGTGAACCCAACCGTAGCAGAGTGGAGGAGAGATAGAGAGCAAATACTACAGGAGTTGAGAGAGGGGATACGGGAGGCCCAGAACCGCATGAAGCAGAACGCGGACCGAAAGAGGGTAGACCAGGAATACAAGGTAGGGGAAGAAGTATACCTCAAGCTGCAACCTTACCGGCAAAGCAGCGTGGCAGTTCGCCGCAGTTTGAAGCTCACCTCGAAGTACTACGGCCCTTATAAGATCTTGCAGAGAATCGGACCCGTCGCTTACCGTTTGCGGCTGCCGGAAGATGCCAAGGTACATCCAGTTTTTCATGTGTCGCAGCTCAAGAAGGGGATCCCAACCTCGGGGCCAGACGCAAGAGTAGAACTTCAGGCCGATGAGGAGGGGCAACTCTTAGCGCAGCCGGAGCAGATACTGGACAGGAGGGTAGTGGAGAAGGGAACCCGAGCTCACTCTCAGGTTCTTGTAAAGTGGAGCAACTTAGATCCAAAGGAGGCCACTTGGGAGGACTGCCGCGTGCTCAAGGCGCAATACCCGGGCTTCATCCTTGAGGACAAGGATGATTGTAAGGGGGAGGGGGTGTAACACATGGGTTAGAAAAGCAACAGAGCTAGTGTAGTGTAGCTCCAATGGCGAAGGAGAGCGCTTGGGAGAACTCAGGAGAGAAGGAGAGTAAGGGAAGAAGCTTGGAGACAGAAGAGTAAAGGGAGCCAGAGCAATAAAGGAGGGAGTCAGAGCGTCAGGGAGGTAGGTGAGATGTCACAAGGGAGGGGGCATCTCTGGAAACCTCTCTGCGGAGCGGGCGAAGAAGAGTAACGGGCGCAACCCGAGAGCAGCCACAGTTGGAGACAGCACTGTAGCGAGTCAAGGCCCAGTCCAGGCCCAGTAGCAAGAGTCGCATTAGGCCCATCAGTAGCCCAGTAGCAAATAAACACAATGCTAGTTAGTACTTGTAATAGGTTACAATTACATAGGAGTCTGATATTAAGTCACATATAAATAGCAAGTTGTAAAAGAGGAGAGCATGAATGAAATATTGAATCAACCAATCTTCTCAAACCTTCTACTGTATCTCTTCCTTCTTCCCCAATTTCTCAACTCTACTCTCTCAATTCCCTCCTGACTATCCCCATTTTCCTCATCTAGCTTCACCATCATCCTCCCCGCCAAGCCGGTCTCAGAGCGATTTCATCCTCGACGGCTGCGGTTCGTCCGGTTTGTTACATAAAATTTTATAAATTATAATAAGATAGTAAATTGGCACATTTTATAAACTATAGTGTAACAAATTTTAGGTTAATTTGTATAAAAAATCCATCAGTTTTGTGATTTGGTAAAAATGGGATGCATTTATTGTTTTTGTTGATTCGGTCCGGACTTTCAAGAAACTGATCAAAGTATTATTATTCTTTTGTCTCTCTCTCTTTTCTTTTATCTTGTTCTTTTTTTTTTTAAGCTCGATGTTCGTCTTGCTCCTCTTCTCCTTTCCGAGCTTACCTCCTTGCTCCCATTCCCAGAAACCCTCGCCCCACGTGAAGTACAAGTTGTCGTCACCCTTGCCACCGCCATGGACACCGTTGAAGAGCCGCCCCTCGATGCCGCGCTTGCTCCCGCTACGCCTGCACCTACGCCCCCATCCACACGCATGTGTATCTGATGGACACAATGTCGCGGGTACGAGCGCAATTTCGAGGGAAAGTGCTCCGGCGGGGTCCATGGCGGCGGCAAGGACGGCGGCGGCAAGGACGGCGGCGAAGGACATAAATGTAGAGGGTAGAAAATTTTTTTATAAAGAATAAAGAAAAAGGTAAAGAATTTTTTTTTTTCCTTGGGAGGGCCATTATGTATCGTTGTTGCTATAAGAAAGGCCAAAAACCAAAGAAGAAAAAGATAAAATTACACTGTTAAGATAAAGTTACACTTTCAGAAAAAACGTTGCTGTCACGCCCCATGTGTAAACAGGAACCCGGGCCTGTCTACAGATCCGCCGTGCACACGGTATTTCCCGCGTACACGAAGCGCCAAACCTGCTCAGATATAAGAGATAATAATAAAAGAGCAATAAAAACAGAGCTGAACTAAAACTAATACATCTCAGACTGAAGCAGGAAATAAAATACAATACATCTGTATAAATGATACATCTGTCTCTCCCAGCTCCCCAAAATAAATACAACCTACTGGCAAAAGCCAGTCCCAAATGTAAAAGTACAACCGTGTGAGGAAACATGGGTACACCAACAGTCCAGCTAACTCGCTCATCCTGCCTCGAGATCTATCTACTCAGCCGTCCTCTCTCCTCGACCCGCCGCTGAAAGCCCAGCAGCACCCGCAGAAGACACTGCAAAACAAGAAAGAAGAAAAAGAGGAAAGAAAAATGGGGGTGAGAACTACTAGTAAACCAGTAGCCTCCCCTAGTGGGTAAAACCTCAAACTCTGACACACCCACTAGGTCTACCAGAGGCAAAAAGAAAAGAAGAGTGGTAAGAAATGAAACTGCTGAGAAAGGGAAATCTACCACTACTATGCCTCTAAAAATACAGTCCTAGACTGGAATAACCGTATGCAACAATAACCAACCGTCCCAGATGAACCCAATCTGTACCGCCCTCATCATCGGGCAAGTAAGCCGCGCCGATGTGATAGCAAAACTCCTGCTGCCGCCCTCATCATCGGGCAAATAAGCCGCGCCGATATGATAGCAAAACTGTCCATAACTGTCTGGCCCCGGCCTCCGGAGGGGAACTCGAGGGGAGCGACCCACACGAGGAAAGCATCACCGGGCAATAACCGCGCCGGTGTGATAAGTAACAAAAGCAGGACTGGATCAATATAAAACCCCAGTGGAACACACCCCTCCACTAAAAGAAAACTGATCCCCAATCTGATGCACAAATGAACATCTGGTCAATCGCCCAAAATCCGCGATCGCCGCAATACCTCACAATCCACAATCAAGTCTAACAACAGACCTCCGGTCAACTACCCAATATCCGCGGTCGCCGGAATAACCCACAATCACAATCATGTCCCACATCCGACATCTGGTCAACCGCCTACTATCCGCGGTTGCCACAAAACCCTCTAGTCCATAATCATGCCCTGTCACCGATGTCCTATAACCGACATCCGGTCAACCGCCCAATATCCGCGGTCGCCGCCAAAACCCATAATCCATAATCCAGGCCCCGGCTACACTATCCCAAACCCCTGCTCAAACCCGAGCAACAAATACCACCTGACTAACGAAAGGAGAAAAGAAACAAACAAGGTTTCTCCTAAGTCAAGTTCCAGCATGAAAGTGTAGCGATAAAAGATGGCCTATCTAGATGTCCATACTAGCATGCAAGTGTTCTCAAGGAAATATAATTTAAGTCATTGATCATTAACAGTATCCACCTATGCATGTCACCTACCCTCAAGTAGAACCACTAACAGGAAAATCATATAGTCCAAAATAAATATTCCATTCCACATACAAGGTTAAACGCTATCAAAGCAACCCAATCCCCACACAGGCATGCATAAACCCAACCCCGATCATGATTAATCAAGATGTCCAAGTAAAGGGGGTCACTCTAATATTCCTAGTGAGCATGTCAAAATAGAGGTAAGGAACAACCACCCACCTCGAGCGCTATGTCCTGGTCCCAACAGTGAAGTCCACGCCCGGTCTAAGCAATCACCACAACACTGCACAAAGCACCCCAAAAAGGACATACACAATTAACATACAATGCTCACACAAAATCTGTCCCAAACACAACAGTCCACAGTTTTGCCTTTTTCACCTGCAAGATCTGCTCGAAAAATTCCAGGAAAAATACTCTCACGATCCTCGCGACGAACCGGTCGAAATGAGTACCTGCACGTTCAAATCTGAGTTTCCTATGCTGAGATACAAATCCGACAAGGGAACCACCTCGAAATAAACTGCTCTAAAAAACTGTAGCAATAACTTCTGTACACAGAGAATTTTCACCTTCGAAAAATATTCAGAAAAATCTGAGAAAAATCGAAGAGATTCCTTGAGAAATATAGATGAAAAACACCTCTTGAAACGCCTCGATCCAATGCTTGTGCACAAAGATATGGCCGAAATACCACAGTGCTGTCTAAAACTCCACCCAAGAAAAAGGGTCAAATGAAAGCTCGGGAAACTCCAAGATAAACTCAAAACAAGGGAAAACTCAAGTCATGAATATCGTATCCCTACCTGTCGTGAAGCCAACGGCACAAAAATCGACAAAAAATGTGGTCGGAGTAAGCCGGGGGAGTCCTCGCACCAAAACGCGACGAAGAAGATCACAAACGAACAAGCGTCGCGTCGCGCCGTAAAAATGGGAACCTTGGGATGCGTGCTGCAGAAAAATCCTGGAATCGGCAGATGGATCTGGCTCTCGGAGAGGAGGAAATCTCCTGAAGGTTGCACTGCAAAAATTCGCGCAGAGAAAAAGTTCTTCAGTGCTGAACAGGGGCCTATTTATAGGCTGGAAAAACAATTCTGAAAATGACGCATGTGTCCTTAAATCCGGGCGCCCGATTCTTCCGGGCCGCTACAGTGTTGGGCCCGGCCCAACACTGTGCGGGCCCGAATTCCTGACGGGCCTCCACGTAGCCCGCAAAACAGCGGACAGGCAATCCCACCGCTAGCCTCGCGCCACGTGGCCCGCCGAGGTGCCGACACGTGGCGCGCTTGAGCGCGGGAAAAACCCGACAACGCGCCATGTGCGCGCCTGCACCGCCGCCCTGCCATCTCTGCACGCACGCTTCCCGAGGCACCGCCCCATAGCACCGTGGACCGCGACCAATGAACCACCCTCTCCGAACCTGCCACGTGGCCGCCCCCTGGTGCACGCTGGCGCCGTGGACCGCGCGTCTGCCCGCGCCCCCGCGCCCCTGTGTGCCTGCCCGCGGCCGCGCGCCGCCTGCCCGAGCCTGCGCCGCCGTCCTGCGCTGCTGCCTGCCGCCGCCGGCCGTCACCAGAAACACTGTTCCAGCCATGAACAGTGATTTTACTGTAGCAACCTCCGAAAAATGCATGTAAATAGCCCATTTTGACCGTTTCCGCGCGTTGAGTCCAAATCCGGTGTCCGATTTGCCAAATTCCACTCCTAAAAATTGCCGAAGGCATCCGGAAAGGTATTTTCAATTCGAATTTCACGCTGAGTCCAAATTTGATATCCGTTTTGCGCGAAAACACCTCTAAACATCCGACGGGGTCCCCCGGTTACCCACGTGATCCATTTTAGCCCGAAGTGCGCCACTTGTGTCCAATTGGTGCACTAACACCTCCAACACACAGTACAGGGCCCCAGAAGTCACCCATCACTCTACAACAGCTCTGCGAAGATCCAGGTCATCACAGTTGCACTGTTTAAGAAAAAAGTTGCACTCTTTCAAATGAAAATTACGTTCTTTAAAACAAAAGTTGTACTCTTTGGACAAAAGTTGCATTGTTTGAGCGAAAGTTGCTTTATTTGAGCGAAAGTTATACTGTTTGTGTTGGGTTATGTATAATTGGATCTAAATAGGGAAAAAAACACCTAGAGGGGGGTGAATAGGTGTAAACAATAAACACTCAAAACTCTTTGCGATATAAAACCCAATGCGGAAAAATAAATAACACGCAGAGATTTTTACGTGGAAAACTCCAAACCGGAGTAAAAAACCACGGGACCGATAACACGGTGAAATCCACTAGAATTATAACACGTACAAAGGTGATATACCATACTCACAGACGACTCAACCTTTTTCCATACGCTCCTAGTTGATCTTCTCCGCTCGCTCCGCAACGCTTCTCGAATCCACGATCTGCGTCCAACGCCGAATCCACGGCGTCCAACGTCGAATCCACGACGTCTGACCGAATCCACGGTCTTCACCCAGTAGCACGTCTCGAATCCACGAACGTACCTCGCTCCGAATCCACGAGAGCGGTAGCACCTTGAATCCACAAGGCCACGCGAGTCCACGCGCCGATTTTGGGGAAATCGTTGTTTTTGGGTGGTGATGATCCGCCGAATACTTAGATTAAAAATAGATCGGAAATACCATCTAAGTATTCATTAATTTGATTCTGCTCAAAATCTGAGTTTGGAAAACCTAGAATCAAATTAATAAAATAGATGAAGAAACATAGAATTAAATCTAATATTTCCTTTCTTCTCTATCTGTGGATTTTTCTATTTCGGTCGTATTTTTTCCATTTTTCGTCGTACCCTAAAAGATGAATTAAAGGGTCTATTTATAGGTTAGAAACCATTGGAAGAGGATAAGAATCAAAAACTAACCTTTTCTGGAATTTTTCAGGAGGGCGATCCGGATCGGATTTCGGCGATCCGGATTGCAGTAGCGATACAGACATTTTCCAGAAAAACAAAGGTTTGGGATCCGGATCGAAGTGCCTGATCCGGATCGTTCATACAATTCACCAAACACCAATGTTCGGGATCCGGATTGAAATGCCTGATCCGGATCGTTCATATATTACGGTAAAAACCAGTGTTCGGGATCCGGATCAAAGGAGGCTACGATCCGGATTGAATTTGCGTATGAACTAACACCCTTCGGGATCCGGATCGAAGTGTCTGATCCGGATCCTGAACATGTCCCATGTCCAGTTTTTGATTTTTATGCAATTAAAAATTCATCCAAGTGTTTCTACACTATAAGAAGTATTCGGATCACCAAAGATAATTAGTTAAACATACCTGATCCTTTTGAATTCTTCTTTCTTGAGATTGAGTTATATGATCCAACCTTCTTTATCTTCAATCTTCAAGACTTAACCGAATTCACGAAATGCGCCAACTCAAATTCCGTAACAATCTCCCCCTTTGGCGGTTTCGTGACAAAACACAAATCCACTCAAGAAAATTCAAAAAGATATTTTTGTTAATATCACCATACAACAAAAATTTACAATGAGATCCAAATAAAGATAGATACATGAGTTAAACTCCTAAAACAGACTCTAGACTTAGACATCTGTACTCTCTGCAAAAGAAATCATTCTTGACAAAAGAAATCGTTAGATATCTCAAGAATTTTATGTCATTCAAAAACCACACACAGAGATGAAGTTTATACTCATTTATACATTCAGATATGTAATTGGATCATAGTTAAAAACCAACATATCTTCTATGCATTCAAAATCCAAATGTCACAACATTGTTAGTCAGCATCAACTTGTTAGTTATATTACATGCCCAAATAGTTAATCGAATAATTAGTCGAGGCATGCATGCAATCACAAAAGAAAACCAAAAGTTGAAGTTATACTTACCTTCATGGTTCACAACTGGACAATCGATCATAGTTTCATTGTTCAACTGTTCTAATATTCTCTCCCCCTTTTTGTCACAAAGTTAGCCAAGATTACAAGAATAATAGGGAGAGTTAAAAAGTTTGAGAACTAAAAGTTTGAGAACAAAAATTAATACCTGCATAAAGGAAGGAATTAGAAGGATAAGGATTACTCAGATTCATCTGAACTGATGCAGCCGAGTTTTTGGAAGATTTTCTTTAATCGTTTGTTCATGGATGACTGCTTCTTTTTGACCTCTTTTATTTCTTCCTTTACTTCAATAAGTTCATTCGATATGCGTTCTTGCTCGTTGGAGAGCCGTTGCAGTTCTTTATAAATAGAGGTAACCGATGCATCATCATCGGATGTTGATGGAGGTGCTTGTTGTGCTGCATGTGCTGGTGGTGATGGTGATGCGGAAGTGCCGGTACTGGATTTCGTTCCGCATGGAGGAACTGGAGTGACATGGGGCAACTTATGAAGGGACTTGACAATGGTGGACTCATCGATCATGCCCAAGCAGTGATGATAAGTTGTTGAACTAATATCAACCTGAAATTTCTTTAAGATCCTCATTATAATCAATGGAAATGGAATTCTTTCAGTGGGATGAGGATGCTCAACATATCTCGTCATTCTATTCCAAATAATGTATGGAATGTTGATATTTAATCCCATTGCCTCTGACGGATGTCCTAAGAGATACAAAAACAGCATTCGATCCCATCTCAAGACTTTCGTCTGCATATTTGGAAGGATATTGTAACATTTGATGAAGTTTAGGAACCGGTACTCAAGACGAAGTTCTTTGGATTTGACAGATTTCTCCGTTGATTGAGTTCCCTCCAAACAAATTCCCTTTATAACCATTTGCCACATCGTGTTTGTCAAACTCTTTCCCTTCAAGTAATTAACTCCTGTCTTGCTGGCTTGCATTCCCAAAACCTCGCCAATCAATTGTGGAGTAATTTTAAACCTTGTGCCTTGGATATTCGTGTAAAACTCCATCGGACCGTTTTCATTTTCTCGAAGGTGTCGTGCATTTGTATAGAAGGTCCTCACGTGATGCAGACAGTATCCAAGCATTTCTGGGAATCGGCATACTTGAATAAGGTTTGCTTGTTCAATCAGAACACCAAACTCAGGGGAGTGGTCTCGTAGAGCCTCAATATTAACATGCCTCTCGCCAATGCATTCACGATTCTCAAATGCCCTTAGGCGATCCGCATTAACGAACACTTGTTCCTCACGGGGTGGAGAATCCGGAACTATTGGTTCGTTAATCTCGAAACCTCGTGCTCGTCCAAACCGTCGAGCCAGTCTCTTTCTTTTCATAGAGATAGAGGATGCCATTGGCGCTTTACCTTTTGATGTGTCGAAAGTCTTTTGCTTAGGTTGAACAGGCATTGATTCATTATCCGACAATTTGTCCCAATCTACTTCTTGATTATCTTCTTCAGCCTCTGAATCGCTGACAAGAAGAAACTCACATTTCCATTGAGTTTTCTTAGCTCGTTTCAGTTTGTTTGTTGCTCGAGTGTGTACCATTGCAACTAGCAGAAAGATGATCCATGAAAACGTCATTGTTGCTATTACTTGTGAAAAGAAATCCTGTGAGCAACAACTCAAGAACACGAAAAATTGTTAATTTTCAAAAATTTGAAAAATTGTACCCAAACAATCATTATCGTGTAGAGAGACTAAGAACCAAATTAGTTTTGCAAAAAGAATTTCAAAAATAGATCAATCGCATGATTTTCGAAAATTCCCATTATATGCCCTAAAACCGAAATTTTTTGAAATCGAAGGCCAAAAATCCGTTTATCATTAGAATACCTAGCATATAATCAAAACTAATCTACCCAGAGTTCTTATTTCAAAAGAAATTTGATAAAAAACCATCCACAAACGAAAAAGATGCAGAAATTTCATCACGTTTTGAGGAAGAATATGAAAAACTGTGAAAAACCGAGATTTTGATCAATAAAACTTACTTAGAATCGAAGAACTTGAGTTTGTAAGCTTCCAAGACGGATGAATTCTAGAGAGAGAAGCTCTGGAGACTTTAGAACAAAAGATTGAAGTAAAAAGAAATCAAACTCCTTTTTTTCTATATAAAACCCTAGCCGCGATCCGGATCAGTTCGTGAATCCAATCCGGATCGGCTACCCGCAGAGAATACCTGCGTTAGGGATCCGGATCGGCTTGTCCAATCCGGATCGGCTCCAACTTTTTCTTCAGAAAAAATTCAGAAAAATTCCACAAAAACCAGAAAAAGTATGTAAGCACTTTTGTGTATCAACTTTAAATGAAAATCATCGTTTCATACAACAAGAAATAGATTATGCCAAATCTATCAAAAATATTCAAATAACGAAACGAAGATTTATAAAAATTAAATCCCTAAAAGTTGAACAACTTCAATTACATCTAACTTGATCTTATGAGTAATGCCTTTATCAAATCATCAATTCGGTAAAGAAAATGAAATACCAAGATCAATAGATGTCTGAAATCCCAGATAAGTTAGATAATATATCTAGTCAATTTATTGAAGAGAGTGGCTCTTTGAGCATCTTTCATTAAAATTCCCACCTTATACCAACCTTGAAATTTTGACAGAGTCAAGTATTTCAGCATGCATTTTATTTAATCAAACTTGAAAAACCTTGCTTGGTATACATGTGGTAGCTGCACACAGTACTCGGACGACCGAGGTGGTAGCTCTTTCCTCCATGTGGTGGTAGTTTTCACACTCCTCATTGGGATGTAACTCTTTCCACATCTTTTGAGCATAACACTTTTTCTTTGACTCCCCCTCAATTGGCTATCAATTATTTAAGATATAAAGTATTCAACCAAATATTGATCTCGATTTCATACTCGACTAAATAGTCAAATAAGATAAAAACTATACCAAGAGATCATCGAGAGAGAAATTGACTTTGATCAAAACAAAGATGATTTAATTCACATAAATGATCATTGCATCAAATGAATTATTATGATATCCAAAGCATAATAAATTTCTAAACATATAAAAGGATGCAGTAAAAGTCAATAAAACTAATGCTCAATTAATGTTCTATGTCAAAGCATAGATAATGAACAAAAACACAAAAACAAAACCTAACCTAAACAAGAGTTTCAAAAAGAGGTTATTTCAAGGAAAGCATTCCAATTTCTTTACGCAAATGAATAAAACATTTTTGATCCAAAGGTTTTGTTAAAAAGTCAGCTAATTGATCTTCAGTTGAAATGTAAGAAATTTGAAGAATATTTGATTCAACTAGCTCTCTAAGAAAATGATATCTAAGTTCAATGTGTTTTGTTCTTGAGTGCAACACAGGGTTTTTTGAAATGTTTATAGCACTAGTGTTGTCACATAAAACAGTTACCGAAGTTGCTGAAATCCGGAAGTCGCTCAACACGCTTTTCATCCAAATGAGTTGAGTTGAACAACTACCCGCTGAGATATATTCCGCTTCGGCAGTCGAGAGTGCAATGCAATTTTGCTTTTTACTATGCCATGCAACAAGGCAATGGCCAAGATAAAAACATGCACCACTCGTACTTTTCCGATCATCCACTGATCCTGCCCAATCGGCATCTGAATATCCTATAATGTCAAGACTTGTTCCCATAGGATACCAAATTCCGAAGTTTACAGTTCCTTTGACGTACCGGATGATCCGTTTCACCGCTTTCAGGTGATCCTCCTTCGGTGCTGACTGATATCTCGCGCAGATCCCAACACTAAAGGATATGTCCGGGCGACTAGCTGTGAGGTAGAGTAGACTTCCAATCATACTTCGATAGAGTTTCTCGTCTACACTATCACTAAGAGATTCACTTCCTAATCCCTTATTGCTAGTTCCCATAGGAGTAGGAAAATCTTTAGAATCTTCTAATCCGAATTTCTTTACCAACTCCTTTGCATACTTGGATTGACACAGATGGATGCCTTCACCATTTTGTTTCACTTGCAATCCAAGAAAGTATGTCAGTTCGCCCATCATAGACATCTCAAATTCGCTTTCCATGGTTTCTGCGAATTTAGAAGCATCATTATCCTTTGTTGCTCCAAATACAATGTCATCGACATAGATTTGTGCAACAATGAAGTTATCCTGATAATGCTTCACAAAGAGAGTCCGATCTGCTCCCCCTCGAGTATAGCCCTTCTCCAAAAGGTGCTTTGTCAACCTTTCGTACCACGCTCGCGGTGCTTGTTTTAAACCGTAAAGAGCCTTTTTCAAACGAAAAACATGGTTAGGTAGTTTACAGTCTACAAAACCTTTCGGTTGAGCCACATAAACTTCCTTATTTAAAAACCTATTTAAAAACGCGCTCTTAACGTCCATTTGAAAGAGTTTTATTTTAAAGTGACAAGCAATAGCGAATAAGATACGAATGGACTCGAGTCTAGCTACAGGGCCGAACGTTTCATCAAAGTCTATACCTTCTATTTGAGAGTAGCCTTGAGCAACTAACCGTGCTTTCTTCCTGATGATGGTACCATCCTCATTTTTCTTGTTCTTGAAAATCCATTTAGTACCGATCACATTGTGTTGCTTCGGAGGCGTCGTTAATTCCCAGACTTTGTTTCGTTCAAACTGATGGAGCTCTTCCTGCATTGCTTCAATCCAGTAGTCATCCTGAAGAGCTTCATCGACGTTCTTTGGTTCGATCATGGAAACGTAACAAGCGAATCCACAAACCAACTGTCTCCGAGTTCTGACTCCTTCTTGTGGGTCTCCAATAATGTTTGATTCAGGATGATCCTTGGAGATGCGTAACGTTTGAGGTAATGGAGTACTCGGATGTGATGACCTGGATCTCTGCAGAGCTGTGGTAGAGTCATTGGTGACATCTAGGGAGCCTGTACTGTGTGTTGGAGGTGTTTGTGCACCAATTGGACACAAGTGGCGGACTTCGGGCTTAATGGATCACGTGGGTGATCAATGGACTCCGTCGGATTGTTAGAAGTGGTTTCGCGCGAAGCGGATATTAAAAATGGACTCAGCGCGAAGTTTGGACCAAGGATTGCCTTTCCGGATGCCTTCGGCAAATTTTGGAGTTGGAATTTGGCAAAATGGACATCAAATTCGGATTCAGCGCGCGAAAACGGTTAAAACGGACTACCCACTTGTTATTTTTGAGCATCGGGTACTGTTCATGCCGGAACAGTGTTTCCGGCGGCGGCGGCAGCGGCGGAGCAGCCGCAGGCAGCGCGGCGGACGGAGGCGCGGGCCGCCCGGTCCACGCGGCAGGCGTGCACCGGGGGCTGGACGCGTGGCGGCTCGGGAGTGGGCCGGTCCGCGGGGCGCGGTCTACGGAGAGTGCGGGGCGCACGGTGGACCGGGGTGGACACGTGGCATTACTGGAGTGGTCGGTTTAGTGGACTTGGTCTACGGAGCAGGCGGGCGTGGTGCATGGACCGGCGGGACACGTGGCGTCTTGTGGTTGGCGGGCTCATGCAGGCTGGGACCACGGAGCGCGGTGGGCCTCGGAACAGTGCGCGGCAGGGGGGGTGGCAGGCGGCGCGTCAGGCGGGCACGTGGGCGCGGCAGGCGGGCGCTGACCGGGTGCGCGCCACGTGTCGACGTCCGCTGGTGGCCACGCGGCGCAGCGGGAGTGGGTGCTCCCGCTGTAGCCTGTTTTGTGGGCGACGTGGAGGCCTGGGGAACTTCCGGGCGCGCACAGTGTTGGGCCGGGCCCAACACTGTAGCCGCCCGAAAGTGGGAGCGCCCGGAAGTTTGGGATATGTTGGGTATTTTCGGATTTGTTTCCAGCTTGTATAAATAGGCCGAGTTCCTTTGCAGAGAACTTTTTCCCTGCTCCTCCTTTCACAGTGCCACCTTCACGAGTTTTCTTCATCTCCCTGTGGCGATTCCATCTGCAGATTTCCAGATTTTTCAGCGGCACGCATCCCGAGGTTACCATTTTTACGGCGCGGCACGACGCTCGTTCGTTTGTGTTCTTCTTCGTCGCATTTCGGTGCGAGGACTCCCCCGGCTTACTCCGACCTCCGAATGAGGCGATTCTTGCGCCGTTGGCTTCACGACAGGTAGGGCTACGTTTCCCATGTTTACTGGTTTTTCCCATTCCGAGCTTTTCATGGGTTTTTCGGATCATCTTGTGACCTCATTTTCTGGGGCGGAGTTTTGGGACAGCGGTGTGGTATTTTGGCGATATCTTCGCGCACAGGCATCGGATTGGGGCGATTCAAGAGGCGTTTTGCATCTACACATCACGAGGAATATCCCCAAATTTTCTTGGAATTTTCTGAATTTTGCCCCGAAGGTGAATATTCCTGTTTACAGAACCTTGTGGTTCAGTTTTTGTGAGCAGTTTGTTTCGAGGTGGTTCTCTTGTCGGAATTGTTTCTCAGTGTAGGAAACTCGGATTTGAGCGTGCAGGTAGTCGTTTCGACGGGTTCGTCGCGAGGATCGTGACGGTATTTTTCTTGGAATTTTCCGGGCATTTCTAGCAGGTAAAAACAGGGGAACTGTGGACTGTTGTGTTTGGGACAGTTTTGTGTGAGCATTGTATGTTATTTATGTATGTTCTTTTGGGGAATTTTGTACAGCGATCGCGGCGGCTTATCGGTTTGGGCGAGGGCACTTTTTGGGACTTGGAATTAGCGATCGAGGTGGGTGGTTGTTGTTTACCTCTATTTTGACATGCTCACTAGGAATATTAGAGTGATCTCTTTATTTGGACATGCATGCTTAAGTGATATAAATTGTGAGCTTTTCCTATGGAAATTACTATTGTGGATATTTGATAGTGGTTGGGACTTATACATGTTTGTATGGATGGAATGTTAGCGGTTAACCTTGCATGTGGATTGGAATGTTTATTTTGGACTATATGATGACCCTGTTAGTGGTTGGTACTAGTTGAGGATTTTATGACATGCATAGGTGGATAGTGACGCTTTATCATGGATCATAGACATGTGTGGTTGGATAATGTTTTAGCATGATGGTTATATCTATGCGGAGTTATTAATTGTTACACATATGGAACCACTATTGGTCGCCTTTTCTTTTATTTCCTTGAGAACACTTGCATGCTTGTTTGGACATCTAGGTAGGCCATCTTTTATCGCTACACTTTCATGCTGGAACTTGACTTAGGAGAAACCTTGTTTGCTTCTTTCTCCTTTTCGTAGTCAGGTGGGTTTGCTCGGGTTTGAGCAGGGGTTTGGGATAGTGTAGCCGGGGCCTGGATTATGGATCATGGGTTTTGGCGGCGACCGCGGATATTGGGCGGTTGACCGGATGTCGGTTATAGGACATCGGTGATAGGGCATGATTATGGACTAGAGGGTTTTGTGGCAACCGCGGATAGTAGGCGGTTGACCAGATGTCGGATGTGGGACATGATTGTGATTGTGGGTTTTTACGGCGACCGCGGATATTGGGCGGTTGACCGGAGGTCGGTTGTTAGACCTGGTCGTGGATTGTGGGGTATTGCGGCAATCGCGGATATTGGGCGATTGACCGGATGGTTACTCTTGCATCTGATTGGGGAATCAGTTTTCTTTTAGTGGAGGGTTGTGTTCCACTGGGGGCTTTATAGTTGTAATCCAATCCTGCTTTTATCACCGGCGCGGTTATTGCCCGGTGAGGCTTTTATTACCCCGGCGCGGTTATTGCCCGGTGGTGCTTTACTCGTGTGGGTAGCTCCCCTCGAGATCCCCTTCGGAGGCCGGGGCTGGACGGTTATGGACAGGTTTGCTATCACATCGGCGCGGCTTATTTGCCCGATGATGAGGGCGGCAGCAGGAATTTTGCTATCACATCGGCGCGGCTTTCTTGCCCGATGATGAGGGCGGTACAGATTGGGTTTATCTGGGACGGTTGGTTATTGTTGCATACGGTTATTCAGTCTAGGACTGTATTTTAGAGGCATAGTAGTGGTAGATTTCCCTCTTTCAGCGGTTTCATTTCTTACCACTCTTCTTTCCTTTTTGCCTCTGGTAGGCCTAGTGGGTGTGTCAGAGTTTGAGGTTTTACCCACTAGGGGAGGCTACTGGTTTACTAGTAGTTCTCACCCCCATTCTTCTTTCCTCTTTTTCTTCTTCCTTGTTTTGCAGTGTCTTCTGCGGGTGCTGCTGGGCTTGCAGCGGCGGGTCGAGGAGAAAGGACGGCTGAGTAGATAGATCTCGAGGCAGGATGAGCGTGTCAGCTGGACTGTTGGTGTACCCAGGTTTCCTCAGACGGTTGTACTTTTACATTTGGGACTGGCTTTTGCCAGCAGGTTGTATTTATTTTGGTGAGCTGGGAGAGACAGATGTATCATTTATACAGATGTATTGTATTTTATTTCCAGCTTCAGTCTGAGATGTATTAGTTTTAGTTCAGCTCTGTTTATTGCTCTTTTATTGTTATCTCTTTTATCTGAGCAGGTTTGGCGCTTCGTGTACACGGGAAATACCGTGTGCACGGCGGATCTGTAGACGGGCCCGGGTTCTGGTTTACACCCGGGGCGTGACATCGGAGGTACATGAGATGATTCCTGGACATCAGATAAACTTGAAGAACCATTAGATGCATCATTAATATTGGGAGTATTATAATGAGAAGATGCATTTACAGGAGTATCATCATCAAGAGAGATATCAGGGGTAGATTTATCAGATGCAAAGTGGAAAGCTTCATCTACTTTAACATTTATGGATTCTACAATCGTTTTAGATTCCAAGTTAAATACCCGATATGCTCTACTATTTGTAGAATAACCTAAGAAAATCCCTTCGTCACTTCGAGAGTCAAATTTTCCAAGATTTTCGCGGTTACGTAAAATGTAACACCGACTCCCAAAGATACGAAAATATTTGATGTTTGGTTTTCTACAAAACCATAGTTCATATGGTGTATTTAAAGTTCCCGGGCGCAAATAAACTCGATTAATAACATAGATTGCAGTGTTCACAGCTTCAGCCCAAAAATATAACGGTAAATTCTGGCTATGAAGCATAACACGTGCCATCTCTTGTACAACCCTGTTTTTGCGCTCGACTACACCATTCTGTTGAGGTGTATAGGGTGCTGAGAATTCATGTTTAATGCCATTGGAAGTGCAAAAATCAATGAATTTAGAATTTATGAATTCTCCACCTCTATCACTTCTAACACGAATGATCTTTTCATTCTTTTCAATCATAATACGAAGGCAAATCTCGTGAAAAGAATCAAAAGTATCTGCTTTCTCTTTTAAAAATGCTACCCATGAGTATCTAGAGAAATCATCAACCAGTAAGAAAATATACCATTTACCTCCCAAGGATGGTTGACGTGTCGGTCCCATAAGATCCATATGAAATAATTCTAAGGGCCGATTAGTACCAACGTGGTTCAAGTTCTTGTGTGCAGTCCTGGATTGTTTTCCCTTTTGACAACCACCACACATAATGTTTTGATTAAGTGAAAGTTTTGGAACCCCCTTGACCACGTCTTTGTTTGAAATTCTAGCAAGTTCCTTAAAATTTATGTGACCTAGCCTTTCATGCCAAAGTGTTTCATTATTCAAAGAGGCTAAGTTACAATTTTCAGAAAGTTTATTGGGAACAAAATAACAATTGTTTTCAGATCTAACCCCCTTTAAAAAGAAAACATGGTCCTTATCAGTTACAATGCATTCAACAGATGAAAAATTAACAGAAAAACCATTGTCACAAAGTTGACTGATACTTATGAGGTTAGTCTTAAGGCCATCAACAAATAACACATTATTCAGAATCGGGCCATCTGGAATAGCTACTGTTCCTTTTCCAACAATTTTGGAAGACTGACCGTCTCCGAAAACTACAAGTCCTCCGGAGATTTTCTCAAAATTTTGAAAGCAGTTTTTGTCACCGGTCATGTGACGGGAACAACCGCTATCCAGATACCAAGACGAATTATCATATGCATGCAAGGAAATATTTATAACAAGACAAGGGAAGGTTTCACCTTTGCGCACCCAAACCTTTCGAATTTTGGTGTACGTCGAAAATGATTGTGATGTTGATACCTTTGGTGAAAGCGTCTTGTTTGATCCATCGCTTTTCCTTGACGTCGCCGTCTTGTTTGATGAACAACCGAGGCTTTTTCCTTTCGAATAATTTGCATTTGATTTCCGAGGAATCACCCTTTTGGCAGTCATTGCAAGAAGTGCTTGAGTTGAGCGTTTGGCTCCCATCTTGCAATTTCTCCTTATGTGCCCCGCAATACCACAACGAAAACATACCTTGGTGCTTGATAATTCCGAAGAGGGGGAAAGTAGGTTTGTTGTCATTGTTTGTCGTCAATTCCAGTGTCGGAGGAGGAGATACCGACTGGGGCACAAAGACTGTCCCAACCGAACTAAAATTGTCTTCAGTTCGATTGTATCCGAGGCCGAATTTGTTTGATTGACCAAGACCAAGAAGCTTATCCAACTTACTCCTTCCTGATGAAAATCACTGTAAGTCATCCTTGAGTTGGAGAATGGTCTCTGTCATTTCCAATTTTTCCTGTCGAGCCTCGCCGTTGAGCTTCAAGAAGTAATTCGCTTTGTTCACCATATCTACATAATTCTTCTCGAATTTCTCATTGGACTCTTGAAGGGAAACATTTATTTTAATCAGATTATCCCTCTCCACTTCAAGAGCGTTTGAGATAGAAGATGCCCTTTTTGCTTCTTCTTCGAGATCCTGCAATCTCCATCTCAAACTCTTGTTTTGCTTTGCCAGTTTCTTTGAATCCCTCAAAAGCTTATGGTAGGCAAGAGCAAAGTCTTCACCTTCTGAATTATCCGATTCATCGTCCGTTGCAATTTTTTCAACAGTGGAGTTGGACAATGACTCGGATGTATTAGCCATTAAGCACATGAAGGGTGAAGATGTGGACGCGTGGAACGCCGTTGCGTTATCTTCTTCATCACTTGACGATGACTCATTTGACGATGAGGTGTCATCCCAAGTGATGGCTTGCATCGCTTTCTTCTTTGACGGATTCTTATTGGGACACTCCGTTGAGATATGGCCGTACCCTCGGCACTTGAAGCATTGGACTTGTCCTTCTGAGCTTTTCTTATCCTTAGAAAAACCCTCTTGCTTTCTTGGTTTGAAACTTGAGGAACCTTTGCCTTTCTTCGACTTTACGAAGGATGGAGTTTTGCTTGAGTTACCCCTTCGAAAGTTTCGGCGAAATCTTCTCGTCAAGAGAGCAAGCTGCTTCTCAAAGTCCTCCATAGATAGGTTTACGTCATCGTCTGAGGAGGATGAATCCGCGTCTTCTTCTTTTGTTGTTTTCAATGCTAAACCTGAAGACTTAGAAGAGGATGCTTTTCCAGAAGAATAGTTAGTAGGAAATGTCATTTCATATGTTTGTAATGAACCAACTAATTCTTCTACATGGATTTCGTCCGGGTGTTTAATAGTTTCAATGGCCGTAACCTTGGATCGAAATCTTTCAGGAAGAGTTCTTAATATTTTTCTTACAACTTTAAATTCTGGAATCTTCTCTCCCAAGTTAGCACATGAGTTTACGATGTCTTGCAATCGTGTGTAATAGTCTGTGAACGATTCATTTTCTGCCATGAAAATAAAGTCAAACTTGCTTGTAAGCATTTGCAGTTTCTGAATCTTCACAAGGTTAGTTCCCTCATGTGTAACTTGAAGAACATCCCAGATTTCTTTCGCAGTCTTACATGCCGAGACGCGAGAGAACTCAGTTTGAGACAAAGTATTAAATACAACATTAATCCCTTTGCCATTGTAAGAAGAAAAATCTATCTCTTCCTTGGTCCATTTCGACCTAGGTTTGATGGTGCGAACATCAGCAATAATTTCAGTTGGATTAGACCATCCTAATTCAATTGATTGCCACACCCGTTCGTCGATGGAAATTAAAAAGGCTTTCATCCGTACTTTCCAGTACGCATAATTTGTTCCATCGAAGAACGGAGGTCAGTTGATGTTTCCACCTTCAACCGTTGTTTACAACCCTATTCCCGCTCTGATACCACTTGTTGGGTTATGTATAATTGGATCTAAATAGGGGAAAAAACACCTAGAGGGGGGTGAATAGGTGTAAACAATAAACACTCAAAAATCTTTGCGATATAAAACCCAATGCGGAAAAATAAATAACACGCAGAGATTTTTACGTGGAAAACTCCAAACCGGAGTAAAAAACCACGGGACTGATAACACGGTGAAGTCCACTAGAATTACAACACGTACAAAGGTGATATACCGTACTCGCAGACGACTCAACCTTTTTCCATATGCTCCTAGTTGATCTTCTCCGCTCGCTCCGCAACGCTTCTCGAATCCACGATCTGCGTCCAACGCCGAATCCACGGCGTCCAACGTCGAATCCACGACGTCCGACCGAATCCACGATCTTCACCCAGTAGCACGTCTCGAATCCACGAACGTACCTCGCTCCGAATCCACGAGAGCGGTAGCACCTTGAATCCACAAGGCCACGCGAGTCCACGCGCCGATTATGGGGAAATCATTATTTTTGGGTGGTGATGATCCGCCGAATACTTAGATTAGAAATAGATCGGAAATACCATCTAAGTATTCATTAATTTGATTCTACTCAAAATCTAAGTTTGGAAAACCTAGAATCAAATTAATAAAATAGATGAAGAAACATAGAATTAAATCTAGTATTTCCTTTCTTCTCTATCTGTGGATTTTTCTATTTCGGTCGTATTTTTTTCATTTTTCGTCGTACCCTAAAAGATGAATTAAAGGGTCTATTTATAGGTTAGAAACCATTGGAAGAGGATAAGAATCAAAAACTAACCTTTTCTGGAATTTTTCAGGACGGCGATCCTGTGAGAACCTGGATCCCCACGACTAGATTACTAGTTGACCAGTAGCTTCTGGAGGCCTATGGGGCGTGTCAGTGGTATTTGGGCACCAATTGGACACAAGTGATGGGCTCAGTGTGTTAAGTCGATCACGTGGGAGATCGGTGGACCCCGTCGAATGCTTAGAAGTGATTTTGCGCGCAATGAATATTAAATTTGGGCTCAGCGCGAAGTTTGGACAAAAGAACATCTTGGTACTGTTCCGGCGGCGGCGGGCAGCGGCGGCGGCAGCGGGCAGCGGCGGCAGCGGCGGAGCGCGGCGCGGGCAGGCGCGGGCAGGTGCGCGGTCCACCGGGGGGAGCGTGCACCGGTCGCGGGCCACGTGGCGGATCCCGGTTGGGCTGGCGCGGGGGCGCGGTCCAAGGGAAAAGGCACGGTGCACGGTGGACCGGAGGGTGACACGTGGCGGCTTATGATTTGACGGTGCTGTGGACCGGGTCCACGGTGTGTGTGTGGGTGGCCTCGGGGCGCGTGCCTGGCAGGGGGGCGCAGGCGGCGCTGAAAGCGCGCACGTGGGCGTGGCAGCGACGCGTTGACTGGGTGCGTGCCACGTGTCGGCTGTGCAGTGAGCCACGTGTCGTGCAGTGGACGGTCCGGAGTGCTGTCGCCTGTTTGGCGGGCGACGTGGAGGCCCAGGGGAGTTTCGGGCTGCTACAGTGCGCGCCAGGGGAGGATTCGGGCTGCTACAGTGCGCGCCCGAAAGTCCCAAGCGCCCGAAAATTGGGACATATCCGGTATTAATTGATTTGTTTCTGGAGCCTTAAAAAGGGGATCCGAACCTTCTTCCTTCCCCCTTTTCGGCCATTTCTGTGTCTCCTCTCGCCATGGCACCTTCAGCAAAGATGATCCCCGAGTTTTGATGCATCCATCTGCAAAGTTTTGAGATTTTTGGTGGCACGCTTATCGAGGTTTCCATTTTTACGGCGCGGCGCGACGCTCGTCCATTTGGGTTCCCCTTCGTCGCGTTTCGGTGCGCGAGCTCCCCCGGCCTACTCCGACCACCTTTTCGAGTGATTTCTTCGCCGCTGGATCCGCGACGGACAGATCTACGATCTTGGTATTTTCAGCTTTCCCCCATTTCGCGCTTTTCGAGGAGTTCTTCCATGTTTACTGTGACACGGTTTTCTGATGGATTTTCTGGACAGTGACACCTTGCCGGATTTTTATCTCCGCAACCGGGCATCGGATGGCGACGTGCTTATACACTTTTTTCATCTACTCGACGCGAGGATTGTCACAGTATTTTTCTTGGATTTTTCTGAGTTTTGCCCGAAGGTATATTTCTCGCCCTTTATCTGTGCATGGAAATACAGATGTGTGGTTGTATATTTGTGGGCGCCCTGTGTTGTGGAATTTGTAACTCGGCATACGGGGCTCAGAATTTGACGTGCAGGTACTCCTTTCGAAGGTATCGACACGAGGAACGCGATAGTAATTTTGTTGGATTTTTCTGGGCACTTTCTGCTGGTGAAAACTGCACGTCTTCGGGGCTGTTTTCTGATGTTGTATATGAGGATTATTTTTGGAATAAAAGTGTAATGTTGGACCTTATTGTTGTACCCAGGGGTGTTTGCAAGTGTTGCTGGACCTGTTGGAACTGGAGAATATTGGACTTAGTGGATTCCGGGCGATTTTAGTTGTTTGGAGCCACGGCTTGCGCGACATGTTCCGAGGGTGCAATTTTGGCAGATTTTGGACTGTGAGCGTCTACACTCTTCACCGACTTCAGGTTTGCCTTAGTTTAAGCGCTTCAGGTGGGTAAGCTTAATATCAGTAACTGTATAAGGCAATGATTATGTTATGGCGAATATAAGTGCACTTGTGGGGATGTCACCCCTCTATGACTGATGCATGCAAGTTTAGGGTACATGGTTTATGTTTGTAAGGTAGGTAAGCTTGATAATGATATTTGTATAAATGATTGCAAGAATAGTATTTATGAGGTATACTGAGGACTTGCATGACTTGGACATCTATGTGATGATTAGTGTAAGCTTACCTAGGATAATGTTACCCTATGAGATTATGTAACATGCCATATTAGCACATAGCCTTTCATGTGGTTGGTTTATGCTTTGGGACAGGATTTCGTAGCTATGTGTGGATTTGTACTCTGAGGAGTTATTATGATCGAGGATCATGGTCTGGTGTAGGCATGTGGATTACTTTGTTGTATCTTTCTTGAGGACAAATGCATGCTTGTATGGACATATAGTTAGGCCCCCTTTTTATTGCTACACTACTTGTTGGAACTTGACTTAGGAGAAACCATACTTTTCCTTTCTCCTTCTTGTTAGTCAGGTGGTCAGTGTTGCTCGGGTTCGAGCAGGGGTTTGGATAGTGTAGTCGGGACTTCGTGTCTGGGACAGGTTGGATTAGTCGTGGGGCTTTGCGGCAACCGCGGATATTGGGCGGTTGACCGGATGTTTCTCTATGCACCTGATTGGGTGTCAGTTTTCTTTAGTGGATGGAGTTTCCCACTTATCGTTCAGTTGCATCCGATTGAGGTCGGGTCTTTCCTTGGTGGTTGAGTTTTCCCACTTTGATCAGATTGATGATCAAAGTCCTGCTATATAGAGATACTTGTGATACTGATGACAGAGATACTTTACTCGTGTGGGTCGCTCCCCTCGAGTGCCGCTCCGGAGTAGGCTTTAGACCGTGTTGGGTTCCGGTTATTTGGACAGTGGAGATACTGAGTTCGGGAGATTGGTGACAGAGCAGGCAGTACCGGGTTTTATACCGGTTCATTCGATTGGGTTTATTTCGGTCAAATACTTTTATTGTTACACTCGTGCCTGGGGGCCGAGTGCAGACTGGTAGTTGAGTTTAGATCAGTGCTAGTATTATTGAGAGCCGTTTGGTTGACGGTGGTCCCGTGTCGTTGAGAGTACTTTGACCGCTGTGTGAGAGGTTGAGCATCTTGATTCTATCCGTTCTGAGAGAGAGCGCGGATTTTGACCATAGCCTGCATGAGCCACTACTCGATAGCGAGTTAGTCCGTTTGGACGCCCTACGTAATTCCTGCCCGTCAGCGGGAGGTGGTTGTAGGTGGGCGCAGGTTTGACTGGACCAGATGTGGCAGTCAGCTCGATTGGGTCGATTGTGCACTTCATGTGCTAGTGGTTGCATACCACTATTTGGTCCTCCCCTTTTAGCCTTTAGATAGGGGCATGGTAGCTGTTGAGAGTCTCCAGCTTACTCATTTCAGTCTTATGACTTGGGTTAGTTTATGTCTCCTGAGGACTTGGTGGGCAGATCGTCAGGTCTGGCGGTGGTACCCACTGAGAACTCCCTTTTTGGTGTAGTTCTCACACCCTTTGGGGGTCTTTCCCCCCTTTTTCCTTCCTCTCCTTTGTTTTACAGAGTCTTAGCGGATGATGCTGATTCTGTGGTTGTTGATCGAGGCGAGGGAGTCGCGAGCTAGATCTCTACCCGTCGTTGGAGAGTAGCGGTATCCCCTACAGAGGAGATCTTCAGTAGTTTAGTTGTTTTGTTTTCCTCTTTTGAGAGACTGTTGTAGTGAGGATATTTCATGTATTGAGAGACTGTACACTGTTGTATTTATTGGAGTTACCTCCCGGTTGGGTTCAGAGCTTGTATTTGAGGATATTGTTTTATTATTATTTTGGGAGGCGGACAGTGTTGTTTTATTTCCAGTTGTACAGTGATTGATTTTGGTTATACAGCAGATTTTTTATTTATAGCTCTGATATCTGTTTAGCTATAGTACTTTTCTTGCAGGTTGGACGCTTCGCCTATGCGGATTTGGCATAGGTGGCGGATCTGTTGGCGGGCCCGGGTCGCAGTTTCGACCCCGGGGCGTGATAGACTAGAGTGGTATCAGAGCCTAGGTTGTAGGTCATGGTGGACTTAGAAACCCTAGGCTTATTGTTTGACCCTTGGTTGACTTCGTGAGAGTCGTGATTTATAGCGAGAGTCCTGATTGAGTTTTATACCTCTCCCAAGGAACGGGAGGAGTGATTGGCATGTTTATTCTCCTAAGTGATTATGTTGGCTGCAGACACCATAATGCTGTGGAACGGGTGACATGCTTTAGACTTTCGCTGGATTGGGTCGAGCGTTGTTGTGTGCTGTTTTGTTGTTTCGTCGTGGCGAGCGGTGTCTCCCCGACGCTGGGTTTTGACCCGTGTGTATCCTGTCATAGTAGTTGAGCTTGAGCGGTTGGTTTTGGGCCGGATACCCGGATTGAGGTCATAGCGCTCCGGACCCAGATGACAGGATTGTTAGAGGCTTATCAGCGGCTGAGTGAGCGAGCAGCTGGTTTTAGTGACAGTTGTCGGAGCAACGGGCAGCTCGACAGTGCTTCCTTCCGAGACCACCCGGTTGTAGTATCCTCAGTGGCGGGGATTTCTGTGGCACCGATGGAGTGAGTAGACCCCTCTGTGCCAATGGTTAGTGGCAAGGCACCGAGGTAGGGTGGATAGTTGACAGCTGGTGAGCTGAGGGGACGTGATCGATCTATTAAGCCAGATTTGGCAGATGAACCACCCCGACTCGTAAGATTGAGTTGGAGCATTTGGAGGCAGAGTTGTGGTTGGTGGTGATGGAGTGATCAATTGAGAGCCTCCCTGTACTAGAGAGTTTTGGCAGTTGTTGAACTGCGCGCTCCAGGTTCGAGGGACGAGGGCATAGGATATGTGGCTGGGGGTGGATTGCGCCAGGATACCTTTCTGTTTATTCAGTCCCTCCGTTATAGGTTTTGACGCCTCGTTGGAGTAGGCATTGTGTATGGAGCGTGGCGCTGCAGTTCCTTTGGATAGGGATCTGCCGCCAGGGGCGAGTTCTGGATTTTGGCACTTGGCGCCGGGTGATGGAGGACAGATCAGCCGGCAGAGGCATTTCTGGTTTCTTTCTCCAGGATAACGAGTTTCTGAGATGCCGGAGATCGGGTGGACCCCGAAGGCAGCATCAGTATTTGTATCAGAGTGGCGCAGCGGTAGCATGGATTTGTTATCTGCGGAGGACCTTATTCGTCGCCTCAAGGTGATCAGAGACAGAGGTCGTGCTCCCTTGTGGATAGTCCTGATTTTCAGGCAGATTGAGCGACAACCACTTGCATCGAGGGGATGAATCTGTGCCGCCCGATTGGAGGGCGCCACGGTGGTGGATCTAGTTGTCGCAGGTGTGATTTCATCACAGTAGTCGGAGTTAGAGCATGTTCCACTCTTGCATGGGCTAGAGGCAGATTTGTTACCACGTGCACTAGAGGTACAGGTTCCTGTTGTTGTTGTGCACGTGGAGGAGGCTTTTGGATCATGTCCAGTGCGGCCGAGACCGCGAGTTACCGGCAGAATTATTGGGAATTGTAGCAATTCGGTGTTTCGACCCTGTGCTTGAGATTGTTTGGCACAATGCCACAGAATGTTTGACTGCGGCGAGAGAGGACTTTGATCTTCGGCAAGGCGGACAAGAGGAGGCTTGCTTGTTGAGATTGTTAGAGCACTCAGGTTTTAGCGGCTGGGTGAGAGGTGCTTACGGCGGCACTGGGACTCAGGGATGTCTCTGTTGCCCACGAGATCCCGGGTGTGATTTCACCTTAGTTGTTGGTAATGCCGCCGGTTAGGGAGATAGAGATTGCGTTTGACGTGGTTCGGGGAACCGCGCCACCCTCGACAGCACTTTATTGGGCATCGCCGGTAGAGCCGAGAGAGCTGATGGCGCAGTTGTAGGATCTGATGTATCGTGGGGTCTGTTTGACCTAGTGCCACGCCGTTGATATACGGTGGTGATGCCACGCCGTTGGTATACGGTGGTGATGCCACGCCGTTGGTACACGGTGGTGATGCCACGTCGTTGATACACGACTGTGAGGGTCCTTTTATGGTTCGAGTGTAGACAGGTCCGGGTGGTATCTAGGACCTTCGATGGAACTATATGCAGGCAGTTATTGTATAATGCGAGTACCTACTTGGAATTAGACAGCCGAGTAATTTGCCTAGATGGCGTTCAGGACACGGTAGGGGCATTATGAGCTCATAGTAAGGCAAAATAGAATAATTAATGCCCTGTTGTCTTGAAGATTTGAGAAATTGTGCGTCCCAGTTGTACTTGGATGGATTGGGAGTGGTGTTCCCCCAAGGATATTATGATTTACTCCCAGAGCGACTTGGAGCACGTGGAGCACTTGTGGATGTGCTACCATGGCTGTGTGGATGAAGCTGTATGCCAAGTTATTGAGGTACAAGTTGTAGCTTCAGAAGCATACCTTCTTGGGTCACTTTGTTCGAGCCGTAGGAGCGGCGGTGTAAATCCGGCCAATTTGGATATCACTTGGGATTTGGCCGAGATCGACAATTATCGTCGAGGTGAGGAGTTTCTTGGACTGGGCAGTGCCAGGAGAGCTTGGCAATCGGATGATGAGACTGATACCAGCGCCAATGTTAGTATTTCCAGTGTTGGGAGAGATACTGCGAGTTTTAGTGATGCCTCCTGCAGCAACTGTGGAATTACCGTTGGGTTATTGTTGAGCATTCTGGATTACCCCGACAGGGCCACTGTGATGGCGGATACCTGGCGCAGGAAAGCTGTCTGGGGATGAGTTTGATAATTCCATAGCTGGCGCTGTGTGGACTATTGGGGCAAACATGGCTTGTGGTTGGGTCCCTGAGGGTTCCTTTGGATGATAGACCGCGGCTGAGTAGTTCACTCGGATGGTCAAGATTCGGTAGTGACCGAGCGAGGACCCCTCCTTGTTAGGGCTCTTTTCCTTATTGGATAATCGTGAGGGTGTGCTTCGGGTTGCCTTGGTTGAGTTGACACAGGTTGTGGTTTGGTGCGTGTTGCACTGGCGGTTATCTTGTTTCCCCCAACTTTTGATGGAAACCTTGTTGTGTTTCATGTCTCAGCTCAGGAAGGTTATGTTTTTGGATCCCTCGACCATGATTGACTCGCCCCATTTGAGATCTAGGAATGTTTGGAGTACGAGGGATGCTCGTTGCGAATTCTGGCTCGTGAGATTAGAGGTTGCGCAATCGGGCTATGCCGTACTGGCTGTTGTTGTTGTGTTGAGGAGTAATCACGGGGAGTGAGAGGTGACTTGGGAAGCTAGAGACAGTGATGTTGAGTACTTACCCTTGGTGTTTGTGACTCCTGGTGGAATCGAGCTAGTTTCGAGGACGAAACTTTCTTTAGTGGGGGAGGATGTGAGAACTTGGATCCCCACGACTAGATTACTGGTTGACCAGTAGCTTCTGGAGGCCTATGGGGCGTGTCAGTGGTATTTGGGCACCAATTGGACACAAGTGATGGGCTCAGTGTGTTAAATGGATCACGTGGGTGATCGGTGGACCCCGTCGAATGCTTAGAAGTGATTTTGCGCGCAATGAATATTAAATTTGGGCTCAGCGCGAAGTTTGGACAAAAGAACATCTTGGTACTGTTCCGGCGGCGGCGGGCAGCGGCGGCAGCGGCGGAGCGCGGCGCGGACAGGCGCGGGCAGGTGCGCGGTCCACCGGGGGAGCGTGCACCGGTCGCGGGCCACGTGGCAGATCCCGGTTGGGCCGGCGCGGGGGCGCGGTCCACGGGAAAAGGCGCGGTGTGCACGGTGGACCGGAGGGTGACACGTGGCGGCTTATGATTTGACGGTGCTGTGGACCGGGTCCACGGTGTGTGTGTGGGTGGCCTCGGGCGCGTGCCTGGCAGGGGGGCGCAGGCGGCGCTGACAGCGCGCACGTGGGCGTGGCCGCGACGCGTTGACTGGGTATGTGAGCCACGTGTCGTGCAGTGGGACGGTCCGGAGTGCTGTCGCCTGTTTGGCGGGCGACGTGGAGGCCCAGGGGAGTTTCGGGCTGCTACATGTGCGCGCCAGGGGAGGATTCGGGCTGCTACAGTGCGCGCCCGAAGTCCCAAGCGCCCGGAAATTGGGACATATCCGGTATTAATTGATTTGTTTCTGGAGCCTTAAAAAGGGGATCCGAGCCTTCTTCCTTCCCCCTTTTCCGCCATTTCTGTGTCTCCTCTCGCCATAGCACCTTCAGCAAAGATGATCCCCGAGTTTTGCTGCATCCATCTGCAAAGTTTTGAGATTTTTGGTGGCACGCTTATCGAGGTTTCCATTTTTACGGCGCGGCGCGACGCTCGTCCATTTGGGTTCCCCTTCATCGCGTTTCGGTGCGCGAGCTCCCCCGGCCTACTCCGACCACCTTTTCGAGTGATTTCTTCGCCGCTGGATCCGCGACGGACAGATCTACGGATCTTGGTATTTTCAGCTTTCCCCCATTTTGCGTTTTTCGAGGAGTTCTTCCATGTTTACTGTGACACAGTTTTCTGATGGATTTTCTGGACAGCGACACCTTGCCGGATTTTTATCTCCGCAACCGGGTATCGGATGGCGACGTGCTTGTACACTTTTTTCATCTACTCGACGCGAGGATTGTCGCAGTATTTTTCTTGGATTTTTCTGAGTTTTTCCCGAAGGTATATTTCTCGCCCTTATCTGTGCATGGAAATTACAGATGTGTGGTTGTATGTTTGTGGGCGCCCTGTGTTGTGGAATTTGTAACTCGGCCTATGGGGCTCAGAATTTGACGTGCAGGTACTCCTTTCGAAGGTATCGACGCGAGGAACGCGATAGTAATTTTGTTGGATTTTTCTGGGCACTTTTTGCAGGTGAAACTGCACGTCTTCGGGGCTGTTTTCTGATGTTGTATATGAGGATTATTTTTGGAATAAAAGTGTAATGTTGGACCTTATTGTTGTACCCAGGGGTGTTTGCAAGTGTTGCTGGACCTGTTGGAACTGGAGAATATTGGGACTTAGTGGATTCCGGGCGTTTTCAGTTGTTTGGAGCCACGGCTTTCGGAGGGTGCAATTTTGGCAGATTTTGGACTGTGAGCGTATACACACTTCACTGACTTCAGGTTTGCCTTGGTTTAAGCGCTTCAGGTGGGTAAGCTTAATATCAGTAACTGTATAAGGCATGATTATGTTATGGCGAATATTAAGTGCACTTGTGGTGATGTCACCCCTCTATGACTGATGCATGCATGTTTAGGGTACATGGTTTATGTTTGTAAGGTAGGTAAGCTTGATAATGATATTTGTATAAATGATTGCAAGAATAGTATTTATGAGGTATACTGAGGACTTGCATGACTTGGACATCTATGTGATGATTAGTGTAAGCTTACCTAGGATAATGTTACCCTATGAGATTATGTACATGCCATATTAGCACATAGCCTTTCATGTGGTTGGTTTATGCTTTGGGACAGGATTTCGTAGCTATGTGCGGATTTGTACTCTGAGGAGTTATTATGATCGAGGATCATGGTCAGGTGTAGGCATGTGGATTACTTTGTTGTATCTTTCTTGAGGACCAAATGCATGCTTGTATGGACATATAGTTAGGCCCCCTTTTTATTGCTACACTACTTGTTGGAACTTGACTTAGGAGAAACCATACTTTTCCTTTCTCCTTCTTGTTAGTCAGGTGGTCAGTGTTGCTCGGGTTCGAGCAGGGTTTGGATAGTGTAGTCGGGACTTCGTGTCTGGACAGGTTGGATAGTCGTGGGGCTTTGCGGCAACCACGGATATTGGGCGGTTGACCGGATGTTTCTATATTGCACCTGATTGGGTATCAGCTTTCTTTAGTGGATGGAGTTTCCCACTTATCGTTCAGTTGCATCCGATTGAGGTCGGGTCTTTCCTTGGTGGTTGAGTTTTCCCACTTTGATCAGATTGATTGATCAAAGTCCTGATATAGAGATACTTGTGTACTGATGACAGAGATCTTTACTCGTGTGGGTCGCTCCCCCTCGAGTGCCGCTCCGGGTAGGCTTTAGACCATGTTGGGTTCCGTCAGAACCGTGTTGGGGTTCCGGTCATTTGGACAGTGGAGATACTGAGTTCGGGAGATTGGTGACAGAGCAGGCGAGACCGAGTACCGGTTTTATACCGTTCATTCGATTGGGTTTATTTCGGTCAAATACTTTTTTGTTACACTCGTGCCTGGGGGCCGAGTGCAGACTGGTAGTTGAGTTTAGATCAGTGCTAGTATTATTGAGAGCCGTTTTGGTTGACGGTGGTCCCGTGTCGTTGAGAGTACTTTGACCGCTGTGTGAGAGGTTGAGCATCTTGTTCTATCCGTTCTGAGAGAGAGCGTGGATTTTGACCATAGCTTGCATGAGCCACTACTCGATAGCGAGTTAGTCCGTTTGGACGCCTACGTTACTCATGCCCGTCAGCGGGAGGGGGTTTTCGTGTGCGCAGGTTTTGACTGGACCAGATGTGGCCGTCAGCTCGCTTGGGTCGATGTGCACTGATGGCTAGTGGTTGCATCCCACTGTTGGTCTCCCCTTTTTGCTTTCCCCGGTATAGGGGCATGGTAGCTGTTGAGAGTCTCCAGCTTACTCTTTCAGTCTATGACTTAGGTTAGTTATGTCTCCTTGGGACCTTGGTGGGCAGACCGTCAGGTCTGGCGGTGGTACCCACTGAGAACTCCCTTTTTGGTGTAGTTCTCACACCCTTTGGGGGTCTTTCCCCCTTTTTTCCTTCCTCTCCTTTGTTTTGCAGAGTCTTCGGTGGATGCTGATTCTGCGTTGTTGATCGAGGCGAGGGAGTCGCGAGCTAGATCCCTACCCGTCGTTGGAGAGTAGCGGTATCCCCTACAGAGGAGATCTTCAGTAGTTTAGTTGTGTTTTGTTTTCCTTTTTTGAGAGACTGTTGTAGTGAGGATATTTTATGTATTGAGAGACTGTACACTGTTGTATTTATTGGAGTTACCTCCCGTTGGGTTCAGAGCTTGTATTTGAGGATATTGTTTTATTATTATTTTGGGAGGCGGACAGTGTTGTTTATTTCCAGTTGTACAGTGATTGATTTTGGTTATACAACAGATTTTTTATTATAGCTCTGATATCTGTTTAGCTATAGTACTTTTCTTGCAGGTGGACACTTCGCCTATGCAGATTTGGCATAGGTGGCGGATTTGTTGGCGGGCCCGGGTCGCATTTCGACCCCGGGCGTGACAGATCCGGATTGCAGTAGCGAGACAGACATTTTCCGAAAAACAAAGGTTCGGGATCCGGATCGAAGTGCCTGATCCGGATCGTTCATACAATTCACCAAACACCAATGTTAGGGATCCGGATTGAAAATGGCCTGATCCGGATCGTTCATATATTACGGTAAAAACCAGTGTTCGGGATCCGGATCAAAGGAGGCTACGATCCGGATTGAATTTGCGTATGAACTAACACCCTTCGGGATCCGGATCGAAGTGTCTGATCCGGATCCTGAACAGTCCCATGTCCAGTTTTTAATTTTATGCAATTAAAAATTCATCCAAGTGTTTCTACACTATAAAAGTATTCGGATCACACAAAGATAATTAGTTAAACATACCTGATCCTTTTTGAATTCTTCTTTCTTGAGATTGAGTTATATGTCCAACCTTCTTTATCTTCAATCTTCAAGACTTAACCGAATTCACGAAATGCGCCAACTCAAATTTCGTAACATTTGAGACAAAAATTGTACTATTTAAAAGTTACACTATTTGATGGCTCAACTTTTTCGAGCTCCCGCCTTGCTCCCACTCTGTAGTACACCGAACTTTAGTAAATTGCAGAGTTCTAGTGTGTGGAAGGGTGTTTGATACCCTTCGGATGTTTTAATAGCTTACAGAAGGGTCTTGAAGGTTTTTGGAGTGTTTTGGCTCGAATCAGGAATTTGCGAAAAATCTGAAAATTTGAAGTTTTGGCTTCAGGTTCCGGACCAAGGGGAGAAAGTCGGGACCTTCTACGCGATGGTTGGATCTAGCTTCGGGTCCGGATCTTTTTGAAAAAGCCTGGACTTTTGTCTGGCGAAGCTAAGGGGACACTTTGGATCCAGACTTTTTGGGGAAGTCCGAGCTTTTTAACCTCGCAGTCTTTCAAGAAGAACAAGTTCTTTTTTTACATGACCTTTGGGGATATTGTTACTTGTGGGTAAACCCTTTTCTCCTCCACTTCTCCCTCTCATTTGGAGAGAGTGCAAAGAACTTGAGGTGAGTTCCTTCTCACTTCTCATTGGTTGTTTCTCTAACTCCACCCTCATCATTGTTTCTTCTTCCTCCT
>CM055060.1:45486792-45531001 GCA_029204045.2 Tillandsia leiboldiana | reverse complement strand
GCAAGTTTCCTTAAAATTATGTTTGACATTCCTTTTCATGCCAAAGTGTTTCAAATTAATTCAAGAGGCTAAGTTACCATTTCCGAAAGTTTATTGGGAACAAAAGAACATTGTTTTCAGATCTAACCCCCTTTAAAAAGAAAACATGGTCCTTATCAGTTACAATGCATTCAACAGATGAAAAATTAACTGAAAAACCATTGTCACAAAGTTGACTGATACTTATGAGGTTAGTCTTAAGGCCATCAACAAATAACACTTATTCAGAATCGGGCCATCTGGAATAGCTACTGTTCCTTTTCCACAATTTGGAAGACTGACCGTCTCCGAAAACTACAAGTCCTCCGGAGATTTTCTCAAATTTTGAAAGCAGTTTTTTGTCACCGGTCATGTGACGGGAACAACCGCTATCCGATACCAAGACGATTATCATATGCATGCAAGGAAATATTTGTAACAAGACAGGGAAGTTTTCACCTTTGCGTACCCAAACCTTTCGAGTTTTGTGTACGTCGGAAATGATTGGAGGTTGATACTTTGGTGAAAGCGTCTTGTTTGATCCATCGCTTTTCCTTGACGTCGTCGTCTTGTTTGATGAACTACCGAGGCTTTTTCCTTTCGAATAATTTGCATTTGATTTCCGAGGAATCACCCTTTTGGTAGTCGTTGCAAGAAGTGCTTGAGTTGAGCGTTTGGCTCCCATCTTGCAATTTCTCCTTATGTGCCCCGCAATACCACAACGAAAACATACCTTGGTGCTTGACGATTCCGAAGAGGGGAAGTAGGTTTGTTGTCGTTGTTTGTCGTCAATTCCGGTGTCGGAGGAGGAGATACCGACTGGGGCACAAAGACTGTCCCAACCGAACTAAAATTGTCTTCAGTTCGATTGTATCCGAGGCCGAATTTGTTTGATTGACCAAGACCAAGAAGCTTATCCAACTTACTCCTTCCTGATGAAAATCGCTGTAAGTCTCCTTGAGTTGGAGAATGGTCTCTGTCATTTCCAATTTTCCTGTCGAGCCTCGCCGTTGAGCTTCAAGAAGTAATTCGCTTTGTTCACCATATCTACATAATTCTTCTCGAATTTCTCATTGGACTCTTGAAGGGAAACATTTATTTTAATCAGATTATCCCTTTCCACTTCAAGAGCGGTTGAGAGAGAAGTTGCCCTTTTTGCTTCTTCTTCGAGATCCTGCAATCTCCCTCTCAACCCTTGTTTTGCTTAGCCAGTTTCTTTGAATCCCTCAAAAGCTGTGGTAGGCAAGAGCAAGTCTTCACCTTCCGAATTATCCGATTCATCGTCCTGCAATTTTTTCAACAGTGGAGTTGGACAATGACTCGGATGTATTAGCCATTAAGCACATGAAGGGTGAAGATGTGGACGCGTGGAACCCGTTGCGTTATCTTCATCACTTGACGATGACTCATTTGACGATGAGGTGTCATCCCAAGTGACGGCTTGCATCGCTTTCTTCTTTGACGGATTCTTATTTGGACACTCCGTTGAGATATGGCCGTACCCTCGGCACTTGAAGCATTGGACTTGTCCTTCTGAGCTTTTCTTATCCTTAGAAAAACCCTCTTGCTTTCTTGGTTTGAACTTGAAGAACCTTTGCCTTTCTTCGACTTTACGAGGATGGAGTTTTGCTTGAGTTACCCCTTCGAAAGTTTCGGCGAAATCTTCTCGTCAAGAGAGCAAGCTGCTTCTCAAAGTCCTCCATAGATAGGTTTACGTCATCGTCTGAGGAGGATGAATCCGCGTCTTCTTCTTTTGTTGTTTTCAATGCAAAACCTGAAGACTTAGAAGAGGATGCTTTCCAGAAGAATAGTTAGTAGGAAATGTCATTTCATATGTTTGTAATGAACCAACTAATTCTTCTACACGGATTTCGTCCGGGTGTTTAATAGTTTCAATGCCGTAACCTTGGATCGAAATCTTTCAGGAAGAGTTCTTAATATTTTCTTACAACTTTAAATTCTGGAATCTTCTCTCCCAAGTTAGCACATGAGTTTACGATGTCTTGCAATCGTGTGTAATAGTCTGTGAACGATTCATTTTCTGCTGCATGAAAATAAGTCAAACTTGCTTGTAAGCATTTGCAGTTTCTGAATCTTCACAAGGTTAGTTCCCTCATGTGTAACTTGAAGAACATCCCAGATTTCTTTCGCAGTCTCACATGCCGAGACGCGAGAGAACTCAGTTTGAGACAAAGTATTAAATACAACATTAATCCCTTTGCCATTGTAAGAAGAAAAATCTATCTCTTCCTTGGTCCATTTCGACCTAGGTTTGATGGTGCGAACATCAGCAATAATTTCAGTTGGATTAGACCATCCTAATTCAATTGATTGCCACACCCGTCGTCGATGGAAATTAAAAAGGCTTTCATCCGTACTTTCCAGTACGCATAATTTGTTCCATCGAAGAACGGAGGTCTGTTGATGTTTCCACCTTCAACCATTGTTTACAACCCTATTCCCGCTCTGATACCACTTGTTGGGTTATGTATAATTGGATCTAATAGGGGAAAAAACACCTAGAGGGGGGTAATAGGTGAAACAATAAACACTCAAAAATCTTTGCGATATAAAACCCAATGCGGAAAAATAAATAACACGCAGAGATTTTTACGGGAAAACTCCAAACCGGAGTAAAAAAACCACGGGACTGATAACACGGTGAAGTCCACTAGAATTACAACACGTACAAAGGTGATATACCGTACTCGCAGACGACTCAACCTTTTCCATACGCTCCTAGTTGATCTTCTCCGCTCGCTCCGCAACGCTTCTCGAATCCACGATCTGCGTCCAACGCCGAATCCACGGCGTCCAACGTCGAATCCACGACGTCCGACCGAATCCACGATCTTCACCCAGTAGCACGTCTCGAATCCGAACGTACCTCGCTCCGAATCCACGAGAGCGGTAGCACCTTGAATCCACAAGGCCACGCGAGTCCACGCGCCGATTATGGGAAATCGTTATTTTTGGGTGGTGATGATCCGCCGAATACTTAGATTAGAATAGATCGGAAATACCATCTAAGTATTCATTAATTTGATTCTACTCAAAATCTAAGTTTGGAAAACCTAGAATCAAATAATAAAATAGATGAAGAAACATAGAATTAAATCTAGTATTTCCTTTCTTCTCTATCTGTGGATTTTTCTATTTCGGTCGTATTTTTTTCATTTTTCGTCGTACCCTAAAAGATGAATTAAAGGGTCTATTTATAGGTTAGAAACCATTGGAAGAGGATAAGAATCAAAAACTAACCTTTTCTGGAATTTTTCAGGACGGCGATCCTGTGAGAACCTGGATCCCCGACGACTAGATACTAGTTGACAGTAGCTTCTGGAGGCCTATGGGGCGTGTCAGTGGTATTTGGGCACCAATTGGACACAAGTGATGGGCTCAGTGTGTTAAGTCGATCACGTGGGAGATCGGTGGACCCCGTCGAATGCTTAGAAGTGATTTTGCGCGCAATGAATATTAAATTTGGGCTCAGCGCGAAGTTTGGACAAAGAACATCTTGGTACTGTTCCGGCGGCGGCGGGCAGCGGCGCGGCAGCGGGCAGCGGCGGCAGCGGCGAGCGCGGCGGCGGGCAGGCGCGGGCAGGTGCGCGGTCCACCGGGGGGAGCGTGCACCCGGGTCCGGGCCACGTGGCGGATCCCGGTTGGGCTGGCGCGGGGGCGCGGTCCAAGGGAAAGGCACGGTGCACGGTGGACCGGAGGGTGACACGTGGCGGCTTATGATTTGACGGTGCTGTGGACCGGGTCCACGGTGTGTGTGTGGGTGGCCTCGGGCGCGTGCCTGGCAGGGGGGCGCAGGCGGCGCTGAAAGCGCGCACTGGGCGTGGCAGCGACGCGTTGACTGGGTGCGTGCCACGTGTCGGCTGTGCAGTGAGCCACGTGTCGTGCAGTGGACGGTCCGGAGTGCTGTCGCCTGTTTGGCGGGCGACGTGGAGGCCCAGGGGAGTTTCGGGCTGCTACAGTGCGCGCCAGGGAGGATTCGGGCTGCTACAGTGCGCGCCCGAAAGTCCCAAGCGCCCAAAATTGGGACATATCCGGTATTAATTGATTTGTTTCTGGAGCCTTAAAAAGGGGATCCGAACCTTCTTCCTTCCCCCTTTTCGGCCATTTCTGTGTCTCCTCTCGCCATGGCACCTTCAGCAAAGATGATCCCCGAGTTTTGATGCATCCATCTGCAAAGTTTTGAGATTTTTGGTGGCACGCTTATCGAGGTTTCCATTTTTACGGCGCGGCGCGACGCTCGTCCATTTGGGTTCCCCTTCGTCGCGTTTCGGTGCGCGACTCTCCCCCGCCTACTCCGACCACCTTTTCGAGTGATTTCTTCGCCGCTGGATCCGCGACGGACAGATCTACGATCTTGGTATTTTCAGCTTTCCCCCATTTCGCGCTTTTCGAGGAGTTCTTCCATGTTTACTGTGACACGTTTTCTGATGGATTTTCTGGACAGTGACACCTTGCCGGATTTTTATCTCCGCAACCGGGCATCGGATGGCGACGTGCTTATACACTTTTTTCATCTACTCGACGCGAGGATTGTCACAGTATTTTTCTTGGATTTTTCTGAGTTTTGCCCGAAGGTATATTTCTCGCCCTTTATCTGTGCATGGAAATACAGATGTGTGGTTGTATATTTGTGGGCGCCCTGTGTTGTGGAATTTGTAACTCGGCATACGGGCTCAGAATTTGACGTGCAGGTACTCCTTTCGAAGGTATCGACACGAGGAACGCGATAGTAATTTTGTTGGATTTTTCTGGGCACTTTCTGCTGGTGAAAACTGCACGTCTTCGGGGCTGTTTTCTGATGTTGTATATGAGGATTATTTTTGAATAAAAGTGTAATGTTGGACCTTATTGTTGTACCCAGGGGTGTTTGCAAGTGTTGCTGGACCTGTTGGAACTGGAGAATATTGGACTTAGTGGATTCCGGGCGATTTTAGTTGTTTGGAGCCACGGCTTGCGCGACATGTTCCGAGGGTGCAATTTTGGCAGATTTTGGACTGTGAGCGTCTACACTCTTCACCGACTTCAGGTTTGCCTTAGTTTAAGCGCTTCAGGTGGGTAAGCTTAATATCAGTAACTGTATAAGGCAATGATTATGTTATGGCGAATATAAGTGCACTTGTGGGGATGTCACCCCTCTATGACTGATGCATGCAAGTTTAGGGTACATGGTTTATGTTTGTAAGGTAGGTAAGCTTGATAATGATATTTGTATAAATGATTGCAAGAATAGTATTTATGAGGTATACTGAGGACTTGCATGACTTGGACATCTATGTGATGATTAGTGTAAGCTTACCTAGGATAATGTTACCCTATGAGATTATGTAACATGCCATATTAGCACATAGCCTTTCATGTGGTTGGTTTATGCTTTGGGACAGGATTTCGTAGCTATGTGTGGATTTGTACTCTGAGGAGTTATTATGATCGAGGATCATGGTCTGGTGTAGGCATGTGGATTACTTGTTGTATCTTTCTTGAGGACAAATGCATGCTTGTATGGACATATAGTTAGGCCCCCCTTTTTATTGCTACACTACTTGTTGG
This sequence comes from Tillandsia leiboldiana, assembly GCA_029204045.2. Classification (NCBI taxonomy): domain Eukaryota; kingdom Viridiplantae; phylum Streptophyta; class Magnoliopsida; order Poales; family Bromeliaceae; genus Tillandsia; species Tillandsia leiboldiana. The sequence continues at coordinate 45,525,415 of CM055060.1, read as the reverse complement.
AACTTGACTTAGGAGAAACCATACTTTTCCTTTCTCCTTCTTGTTAGTCAGGTGGTCAGTGTTGCTCGGGTTCGAGCAGGGGGTTTGGATAGTGTAGTCGGGACTGCGTGTCTGGGACAGTGTTGGATTAGTCGTGGGGCTTTGCGGCAACCGCGGATAGTGGGCGGTTGACCGGATGTTTCTCTATGCACCTGATTGGTGTCAGTTTTCTTTAGTGGATGGAGTTTCCCACTTATCGTTCAGTTGCATCCGATTGAGGTCGGGTCTTTCCTTGGTGGTTAGTTTTCCCACTTTGATCAGATTGATGATCAAAGTCCTGCTATATAGAGATACTTGTGATACTGATGACAGAGATACTTTACTCGTGTGGGTCGCTCCCCCTCGAGTGCCGCTCCGGAGTAGGCTTTAGACCGTGTTGGTTCCGGTTATTTGGACAGTGGAGATACTGAGTTCGGGAGATTGGTGACAGAGCAGGCAGTACCAACGGGTTTTATACCGGTTCATTCGATTGGGTTTATTTCGGTCAAATCTTTTATTGTTACACTCGTGCCTGGGGGGCCGAGTGCAGACTGGTAGTTGAGTTTAGATCAGTGCTAGTATTATTGAGAGCCGTTTGGTTGACGGTGGTCCCGTGTCGTTGAGAGTACTTTGACCGCTGTGTGAGAGGTTGAGCATCTTGATTCTATCCGTTCTGAGAGAGAGCGCGGATTTTGACCATACCTGCATGAGCCACTACTCGATAGCGAGTTAGTCCGTTTGGACGCCTACGTAATTCCTGCCCGTCAGCGGGAGGTGGTTGTAGGTGGGCGCAGGTTGACTGGACCAGATGTGGCAGTCAGCTCGATTGGGTCGATTGTGCACTTCATGTGCTAGTTGTTGCATACCACTATTTGGTCCTCCCCTTTAGCCTTTAGATAGGGGCATGGTAGCTGTTGAGAGTCTCCAGCTTACTCATTTCAGTCTTATGACTTGGGTTAGTTTATGTCTCCTGAGGACTTGGTGGGCAGATCGTCAGGTCTGGCGGTGGTACCCACTGAGAACTCCCTTTTTGGTGTAGTTCTCACACCCTTTGGGTCTTTCCCCCTTTTTCCTTCCTCTCCTTTGTTTTAACAGAGTCTAGCGGATGATGCTGATTCTGTGGTTGTTGATCGAGGCGAGGGGAGTCGCGAGCTAGATCTCTACCCGTCGTTGGAGAGTAGCGGTATCCCCTACAGAGGAGATCTTCAGTAGTTTAGTTGTTTGTTTTCCTCTTTGAGAGACTGTTGTAGTGAGGATATTTCATGTATTGAGAGACTGTACACTGTTGTATTATTGGAGTTACCTCCCGGTTGGGTTCAGAGCTTGTATTTGAGGATATTTTTATTAGTATTTTGGGAGGCGACAGTGTTGTTTTATTTCCAGTTGTACAGTGATTGATTTTGGGTTATACAGCAGATTTTTTATTTATAGCTCATGATATCTGTTTAGCTATAGTACTTTTCTTGCAGGTTGGACGCTTCGCCTATGCGGATTTGGCATAGGTGGCGGATCTGTTGGCGGGCCCGGGTCGCAGTTTCGACCCCGGGGCGTGATAGACTAGAGTGGTATCAGAGCCTAGGTTGTAGGTCATGGTGGACTTAGAAACCCTAGGCTTATTGTTTGACCCTTGGTTGACTTCGTGAGAGTCGTGATTTATAGCGAGAGTCCTGATTGAGTTTTATACCTCTCCCAAGGAACGGGAGGAGTGATTGGCATGTTTATTCTCCTAAGTGATTATGTTGGCTGCAGACACCATAATGCTGTGGAACGGGTGACATGCGTTAGACTTTCGCTGGATTGGGTCGAGCGTTGTTGTGGTGCTGTTTTGGTTGTTTCGTCGTGGCGAGCGGTGTCTCCCCGACGCTGGGTTTTGACCCGTGTGTATCCTGTCATAGTAGTTGAGCTTGAGCGGTTGGTTTTGGGCCGGATACCCGGATTGAGGTCATAGCGCTCCGGACCCAGATGACAGGATTGTTAGAGGCTTATCAGCGGCTGAGTGAGCGAGCCGCTGGTTTTAGTGACAGTTGTCGGAGCAACGGGCAGCTCGACAGTGCTTCCTTCCGGAACCACCCGGTTGTAGTATCTCAGTGGCGGGGATTTCTGTGGCACCGATGAGTGAGTAGACCCCTCTGTGCCAATGGTTAGTGGCAAGGCACCGAGGTAGGGTGGATAGTTGACAGCTGGTGAGCTGAGGGGACGTGATCGATCTATTAAGCCAGATTTGGCAGATGAACCACCCCCGACTCGTAAGATTGAGTTGGAGCATTTGGAGGCAGAGTTGTGGTTGGTGGTGATGGAGTGATCAATTAGAGCCTCCCTGTACTAGAGAGTTTTGGCAGTTGTTGAACTGCGCGCTCCAGGTTCGAGGGACGAGGGCATAGGATATGTGGCTGGGGTGGATTGCGCCAGGATACCTTTCTGTTTATTCAGTCCCTCCGTTATAGGTTTTGACGCCTCGTTGGAGTAGGCATTGTGTATGGAGCGTGGCGCTGCAGTTCCTTTGGATAGGGATCTGCCGCCAGGGGCGAGTTCTGGATTTTGGCACTTGGCGCCGGGTGATGGAGGACAGATCAGCCGGCAGAGGCATTTCTGGTTTCTTTCTCCAGGATAACGAGTTTCTGAGATGCCGGAGATCGGGTGGACCCCGAAGGCAGCATCAGTATTTGTATCAGAGTGGCGCAGCGGTAGCATGGATTTGTTATCATGCGGAGGACCTTATTCGTCGCCTCAAGGTGATCAGAGACAGAGGTCGTGCTCCCTTGTGGATAGTCCTGATTTTCAGGCAGATTGAGCGACAACCACTTGCATCGAGGGGATGAATCTGTGCCGCCCGATTGGAGGGCGCCACGGTGGTGGATCTAGTTGTCGCAGGTGTGATTTCATCACAGTAGTCGGAGTTAGAGCATGTTCCACTCTTGCATGGGCTAGAGGCAGATTTGTTACCAACGTGCACTAGAGGTACAGGTCCTGTTGTTGTTGTGCACGTGGAGGAGGCTTTTGGATCATGTCCAGTGCGGCCGAGACCGCGAGTTACCGGCAGAATTATGGGAATTGTAGCAATTCGGTGTTTCGACCCTGTGCTTGAGATTGTTTGGCACATGCCACAGAATGTTTGACTGCGGCGAGAGAGGACTTTGATCTTCGGCAAGGCGGACAAGAGGAGGCTTGCTTGTTGAGATGGTTAGAGCACTCAGGTTTTAGCGGCTGGGTGAGAGGTGCTTACGGCGGCAACTGGGACTCAGGGATGTCTCTGTTGCCCACGAGATCCCGGGTGTGATTTCACCTTAGTTGTTGGTAATGCCGCCGGTTAGGGAGATAGAGATTGCGTTTGACGTGGTTCGGGGAACCGCGCCCACCCTCGACAGCACTTTATTGGGCATCGCCGGTAGAGCCGAGAGAGCTGATGGCGCAGTTGTAGGATCTGATGTATCGTGGGGTCTGTTTGACCTAGTGCCACGCCGTTGATATACGGTGGTGATGCCACGCCGTTGGTATACGGTGGTGATGCCACGCCGTTGGTACACGGTGGTGATGCCACGTCGTTGATACACGACTGTGAGGGTCCTTTTATGGTTCGAGTGTAGACAGTCCGGGTGGTATCTAGGACCTTCGATGGAACTATATGCAAGGCAGTTATTGTATAATGCGAGTACCTACTTGGAATTAGACAGCCGAGTAATTTGCCTAGATGGCGTTCAGGACACGGTAGGGGCATTATGAGCTCATAGTAAGGCAAAATAGAATAATTAATGCCCTGTTGTCTTGAAGATTTGAGAATTGTGCGTCCCAGTTGTACTTGGATGGATTGGGAGTGGTGTTCCCCCAAGGATATTATGATTTACTCCCAGAGCGACTTGGAGGCACGTGGAGCACTTGTGGATGTGCTACCATGGCTGTGTGGATGAAGCTGTATGCCAAGTTATTGAGGTACAAGTTGTAGCTTCAGAAGCATACCTTCTTGGGTCACTTTGTTCGAGCCGTAGGAGCGGCGGTGTAAATCCGGCCAATTTGGATATCACTTGGGATTTGGCCGAGATCGACAATTATCGTCGAGGTGAGGAGTTTCTTGGACTGGGCAGTGCCAGGAGAGCTTGGCAATCGGATGATGAGACTGATACCAGCGCCAATGTTAGTATTTCCAGTGTTGGGAGAGATACTGCGAGTTTTAGTGATGCCTCCTGCAGCAACTGTGGAATTACCGTTGGGTTATTGTTGAGCATTCTGGATTACCCCGACAGGGCCACTGTGATGGCGGATACCTGGCGCAGGAAAGCTGTCTGGGGATGAGTTTGATAATTCCATAGCTGGCGCTGTGTGGACTATTGGGGCAAACATGGCTTGTGGTTGGGTCCCTGAGGGTTCCTTTGGATGATAGACCGCGGCTGAGTAGTTCACTCGGATGGTCAAGATTCGGTAGTGACCGAGCGAGGACCCCTCCTTGTTAGGGCTCTTTTCCTTATTGGATAATCGTGAGGGTGTGCTTCGGGTTGCCTTGGTTGAGTTGACACAGGTTGTGGTTTGGTGCGTGTTGCACTGGCGGTTATCTTGTTTCCCCCAACTTTTGATGGAAACCTTGTTGTGTTTCATGTCTCAGCTCAGGAAGGTTATGTTTTTGGATCCCTCGACCATGATTGACTCGCCCCATTTGAGATCTAGGAATGTTTGGAGTACGAGGGATGCTCGTTGCGAATTCTGGCTCGTGAGATTAGAGGTTGCGCAATCGGGCTATGCCGTACTGGCTGTTGTTGTTGTGTTGAGGAGTAATCACGGGGAGTGAGAGGTGACTTGGGAAGCTAGAGACAGTGATGTTGAGTACTTACCCTTGGTGTTTGTGACTCCTGGTGGAATCGAGCTAGTTTCGAGGACGAAACTTTCTTTAGTGGGGGAGGATGTGAGAACTTGGATCCCCACGACTAGATTACTGGTTGACCAGTAGCTTCTGGAGGCCTATGGGGCGTGTCAGTGGTATTTGGGCACCAATTGGACACAAGTGATGGGCTCAGTGTGTTAAATGGATCACGTGGGTGATCGGTGGACCCCGTCGAATGCTTAGAAGTGATTTTGCGCGCAATGAATATTAAATTTGGGCTCAGCGCGAAGTTTGGACAAAAGAACATCTTGGTACTGTTCCGGCGGCGGCGGGCAGCGGCGGCAGCGGCGGAGCGCGGCGCGGACAGGCGCGGGCAGGTGCGCGGTCCACCGGGGGGAGCGTGCACCGGTCGCGGGCCACGTGGCAGATCCCGGTTGGGCCGGCGCGGGGGCGCGGTCCACGGGAAAAGGCGCGGTGCACGGTGGACCGGAGGGTGACACGTGGCGGCTTATGATTTGACGGTGCTGTGGACCGGGTCCACGGTGTGTGTGTGGGTGGCCTCGGGGCGCGTGCCTGGCAGGGGGGCGCAGGCGGCGCTGACAGCGCGCACGTGGGCGTGGCAGCGACGCGTTGACTGGGTAGTGAGCCACGTGTCGTGCAGTGGACGGTCCGGAGTGCTGTCGCCTGTTTGGCGGGCGACGTGGAGGCCCAGGGGAGTTTCGGGCTGCTACAGTGCGCGCCAGGGGAGGATTCGGGCTGCTACAGTGCGCGCCCGAAAGTCCCAAGCGCCCGGAAATTGGGACATATCCGGTATTAATTGATTTGTTTCTGGAGCCTTAAAAAGGGGATCCGAGCCTTCTTCCTTCCCCCTTTTCCGCCATTTCTGTGTCTCCTCTCGCCATAGCACCTTCAGCAAAGATGATCCCCGAGTTTTGCTGCATCCATCTGCAAAGTTTTGAGATTTTTGGTGGCACGCTTATCGAGGTTTCCATTTTTACGGCGCGGCGCGACGCTCGTCCATTTGGGTTCCCCTTCATCGCGTTTCGGTGCGCGAGCTCCCCCGGCCTACTCCGACCACCTTTTCGAGTGATTTCTTCGCCGCTGGATCCGCGACGGACAGATCTACGATCTTGGTATTTTCAGCTTTCCCCCATTTTGCGTTTTTCGAGGAGTTCTTCCATGTTTACTGTGACACAGTTTTCTGATGGATTTTCTGGACAGCGACACCTTGCCGGATTTTTATCTCCGCAACCGGGTATCGGATGGCGACGTGCTTGTACACTTTTTTCATCTACTCGACGCGAGGATTGTCGCAGTATTTTTCTTGGATTTTTCTGAGTTTTTCCCGAAGGTATATTTCTCGCCCTTTATCTGTGCATGGAAATACAGATGTGTGGTTGTATGTTTGTGGGCGCCCTGTGTTGTGGAATTTGTAACTCGGCCTATGGGGCTCAGAATTTGACGTGCAGGTACTCCTTTCGAAGGTATCGACGCGAGGAACGCGATAGTAATTTTGTTGGATTTTTCTGGGCACTTTTTGCAGGTGAAAACTGCACGTCTTCGGGGCTGTTTTCTGATGTTGTATATGAGGATTATTTTTGGAATAAAAGTGTAATGTTGGACCTTATTGTTGTACCCAGGGGTGTTTGCAAGTGTTGCTGGACCTGTTGGAACTGGAGAATATTGGACTTAGTGGATTCCGGGCGTTTTCAGTTGTTTGGAGCCACGGCTTTCGGAGGGTGCAATTTTGGCAGATTTTGGACTGTGAGCGTATACACACTTCACTGACTTCAGGTTTGCCTTGGTTTAAGCGCTTCAGGTGGGTAAGCTTAATATCAGTAACTGTATAAGGCAATGATTATGTTATGGCGAATATAAGTGCACTTGTGGTGATGTCACCCCTCTATGACTGATGCATGCATGTTTAGGGTACATGGTTTATGTTTGTAAGGTAGGTAAGCTTGATAATGATATTTGTATAAATGATTGCAAGAATAGTATTTATGAGGTATACTGAGGACTTGCATGACTTGGACATCTATGTGATGATTAGTGTAAGCTTACCTAGGATAATGTTACCCTATGAGATTATGTAACATGCCATATTAGCACATAGCCTTTCATGTGGTTGGTTTATGCTTTGGGACAGGATTTCGTAGCTATGTGCGGATTTGTACTCTGAGGAGTTATTATGATCGAGGATCATGGTCAGGTGTAGGCATGTGGATTACTTTGTTGTATCTTTCTTGAGGACAAATGCATGCTTGTATGGACATATAGTTAGGCCCCCTTTTTATTGCTACACTACTTGTTGGAACTTGACTTAGGAGAAACCATACTTTTCCTTTCTCCTTCTTGTTAGTCAGGTGGTCAGTGTTGCTCGGGTTCGAGCAGGGGTTTGGATAGTGTAGTCGGGACTTCGTGTCTGGGACAGGTTGGATTAGTCGTGGGGCTTTGCGGCAACCACGGATATTGGGCGGTTGACCGGATGTTTCTATATGCACCTGATTGGGTATCAGCTTTCTTTAGTGGATGGAGTTTCCCACTTATCGTTCAGTTGCATCCGATTGAGGTCGGGTCTTTCCTTGGTGGTTGAGTTTTCCCACTTTGATCAGATTGATGATCAAAGTCCTGCTATATAGAGATACTTGTGATACTGATGACAGAGATACTTTACTCGTGTGGGTCGCTCCCCTCGAGTGCCGCTCCGGAGTAGGCTTTAGACCATGTTGGGTTCCGGTCAGACCGTGTTGGGTTCCGGTCATTTGGACAGTGGAGATACTGAGTTCGGGAGATTGGTGACAGAGCAGGCAGTACCGAGTTTTATACCGGTTCATTCGATTGGGTTTATTTCGGTCAAATACTTTTATTGTTACACTCGTGCCTGGGGGCCGAGTGCAGACTGGTAGTTGAGTTTAGATCAGTGCTAGTATTATTGAGAGCCGTTTGGTTGACGGTGGTCCCGTGTCGTTGAGAGTACTTTGACCGCTGTGTGAGAGGTTGAGCATCTTGATTCTATCCGTTCTGAGAGAGAGCGTGGATTTTGACCATAGCTTGCATGAGCCACTACTCGATAGCGAGTTAGTCCGTTTGGACGCCCTACGTAATTCCTGCCCGTCAGCGGGAGGTGGTTGTAGGTGTGCGCAGGTTTGACTGGACCAGATGTGGCAGTCAGCTCGATTGGGTCGATTGTGCACTTCATGTGCTAGTGGTTGCATACCACTGTTTGGTCCTCCCCTTTTAGCCTTTAGATAGGGGCATGGTAGCTGTTGAGAGTCTCCAGCTTACTCATTTCAGTCTTATGACTTAGGTTAGTTTATGTCTCCTGAGGACTTGGTGGGCAGACCGTCAGGTCTGGCGGTGGTACCCACTGAGAACTCCCTTTTTGGTGTAGTTCTCACACCCTTTGGGGGTCTTTCCCCCCTTTTTCCTTCCTCTCCTTTGTTTTGCAGAGTCTTAGCGGGTGATGCTGATTCTGCGGTTGTTGATCGAGGCGAGGGAGTCGCGAGCTAGATCCCTACCCGTCGTTGGAGAGTAGCGGTATCCCCTACAGAGGAGATCTTCAGTAGTTTAGTTGTGTTGTTTTCCTCTTTTGAGAGACTGTTGTAGTGAGGATATTTTATGTATTGAGAGACTGTACACTGTTGTATTTATTGGAGTTACCTCCCGGTTGGGTTCAGAGCTTGTATTTGAGGATATTGTTTTATTATTATTTTGGGAGGCGGACAGTGTTGTTTTATTTCCAGTTGTACAGTGATTGATTTTGGTTATACAACAGATTTTTTATTTATAGCTCTGATATCTGTTTAGCTATAGTACTTTTCTTGCAGGTTGGACACTTCGCCTATGCAGATTTGGCATAGGTGGCGGATTTGTTGGCGGGCCCGGGTCGCAGTTTCGACCCCGGGGCGTGACAGATCCGGATTGCAGTAGCGAGACAGACATTTTCCAGAAAAACAAAGGTTCGGGATCCGGATCGAAGTGCCTGATCCGGATCGTTCATACAATTCACCAAACACCAATGTTCGGGATCCGGATTGAAATGCCTGATCCGGATCGTTCATATATTACGGTAAAAACCAGTGTTCGGGATCCGGATCAAAGGAGGCTACGATCCGGATTGAATTTGCGTATGAACTAACACCCTTCGGGATCCGGATCGAAGTGTCTGATCCGGATCCTGAACATGTCCCATGTCCAGTTTTTAATTTTTATGCAATTAAAAATTCATCCAAGTGTTTCTACACTATAAGAAGTATTCGGATCACCAAAGATAATTAGTTAAACATACCTGATCCTTTTGAATTCTTCTTTCTTGAGATTGAGTTATATGATCCAACCTTCTTTATCTTCAATCTTCAAGACTTAACCGAATTCACGAAATGCGCCAACTCAAATTTCGTAACAGTTTGAGACAAAAATTGTACTATTTAAAAGTTACACTATTTGATGGCTCAACTTTTTCGAGCTCACCGCCTTGCTCCCACTCTGTAGTACACCGAACTTTAGTAAATTGCAGAGTTCTAGTGTGTGGAAGGGTGTTTGATACCCTTCGGATGTTTTAATAAGCTTACAGAAGGTTCTTGAAGGTTTTTGGAGTGTTTTGGCTCGAATCAGGAATTTGCGAAAAAATCTGAAAATTTGAAGTTTTGGCTTCAGGTTCCGGACCAAGGGGAGAAAGTCGGGACCTTCTACGCGAAATGGTGGATTCTAGCTTCGGGGTCCGGATCTTTTTGAAAAAAGCCTGGACTTTTGCTGCGAAGCTAAGGGGGACACTTTGGGATCCAGACTTTTTTGGGGAAGTCCGGAGCTTTTTAACCTCGGCAGTCTTTCAAGAAGAACAATTTCTTTTTTTACATGGACCTTTGGGGATATTGTTACATTTGGGGTTTAAACCCTTTTCTCCTCCACTTCTCCTCTCATTTGGAGAGAGTGCAAAGAGAACTTGAGGTGAGTTCCTTCTCACTTCTCATTGGTTTGTTTCTCTAACTCCACCCTCATCATTGTTTCTTCTTCCTCCTCTTCCTCTCCACCATTAAAACCTGCACCAAAAATTTGGAGGGATGCAAGAGCTTGAAGAAGAAGGAAGTTTGGAGCCCTAGTTCCCACCCTTAACCCTTTCAAGGTGGGATTTGAGCTTAAGAGATATTAGGAATCCTTCTTTTCCTTCTCTTTTAGGATTTTCTTAAGGAAAACCCAATTTTTGGAAATTATGGTTTGTTTTGGGCCTTTTTGATTTAGAGCTTTTGGGGTGGAATTGATGGGTGTAGAACACTCTTGTAGGTTGGTTTTGAAGCTTTTCTTTCTTTGATTTCAAGATCAAGCAAGATTTCTTGATCTAAGATATTTTCCACCCATTTTCCTTATGATTTTTAAGGAATTTCGTGATTAGCTTCTTTTGATGTGTTGATCCTTTGGAAACTTGTCTTAGGGCATAAGAGAGCTTGTGGGCAACTTGGTTGTGATCCCCCACAAAGGTTTGGCTACTATCTGGTCGATTTTGACCTCACCGAAATGGGTGAACTCCCCCTATATCTTTCTTAGATTGTTAGGGTATAGTTGTTATGTTAAATATGTATCATTTGATTTATCATGATTTTTAATCATACATTTGAACCCCTTTATGTGTAGAAAACTTCATACTCTATATAGTAGAGGTAAACATTACATGTGCATAGGCACTATAAGAGGGGATTGGATAGTCATTATCATAATTTTACGAGTTTTTATATGAGTAGAGAACATAAAATGCTATAGAAGGATTGGGACATGTTATGCATATGATTATATACATTTGGACATTATGACATTAGTGCCATCTATTATAGTTGAGATACAAGTAGAAGTCTTCTAAACTTATATAACCAAGAGAAAATTGTGTGATTCCATGTTTGAAACATGATGACAATTAGTGTATGATAGACTCTTTCATTATGTAAGACATTGCCTACATTGTATACATGACATTGGCACAATGAGATATTATATCCTGATCTAAAGGTTGATAATGCTATTCCGTATTTTAGACACGATGATCGGGACTTGCTTGCTTGTCGTTTGTGCTCATTCGCATATACTTGGTAGGGTCTCTCCCTCCAAGCCGGCACTCCGGAGTTGGCCATCACGACATCATTCTCGCCATGCGGGATTGGGTGCCGATTGGGCCGCCATGAGATAGGCATAGCTCCGTTCGGGAGTGCCACCATAGGACCATGAAGCGTGGCTTAAGGTAAAACTCAAAGAAAGTCTTCAAGAGAAATGAATAAATTAACTAAACTTGACATTGAATATCATATAGATAATACATTCATAGTAGTTGGGCATTCATATTAGCATGGTAGTTTCATGCTGTTATTACCTTATACTTGAGCATAAAGGCGTGATAGTAGTAGAGTTACTTTAATCCAGTTATTTATCTGTATTTCATTTCAGCAATTATACTATATTTTGCCTTAGTTGACCTAGTGGTGTATTTCGCTTCTCTCGGCGGCTTACCTACTGGGAACTATTGACTAATAGTTCTCACCCCCATTGGTTTATTATTTTATTTCCAAGCCATCCACAGCAGGAGAGACTATAACGCCTGGGAGCAATTTGAAATCCAAATTTTTAAATAAACCTTGGTTTGCGAAAGCACATATTTTACTTATTTATTTTAAAAAGGATTCCTGCTCTGGGCACGTGCACAGACCCGCCATATATACAAGATCTCTCCATGCAAACGGACGGAGTCTCCCCTATATATGCACGGTGTAGACATTTTTACAACAATCAACTATCAACCACATTCATTCATTTTTCACAAGATGAGAAAAGTAGAACATACATAATAGGATTTGTGAAGTCAAATAGTTAAAATAAAATGGCACACACCTTCGGCACACTTATTTTGAAAGGATAAATCCACTGAATTTTAAAAGCCACGTCCACACGACGCACTGTTTTAAATATCATTTTGTAAAAATATTTTCTTTAGAAATCTCGCATCCACACAATGCACATATTAACCACAAAATATTCAAACTACTTAAACCATGAAAATAACCATTCCAACAACCACATCATTCACTACAGTTCTCACATGCATAAAATTCGACCAGTAGTAGGAAAGACAGAAATAAACAAAGAGTAAGAAATAACCAAGCTAAAGAAAACCAACGGCGTGCTAAACTGCATCCTCACGCCTGTCCCGTCCCCCACTCCCACTAGGTCCTGTAAAAAAATCCCAACCACTTTGCCAAAAATTCCCTTTTTTTCCAATTTGCCGAAACAACTTCCCAATCCTCGAACCATCGCACTGATCGGTTTCCCGATCGAAAACATGACCCCAGTGACATTACCGTCGTTCGAATGAGGACAAACTGTGGTGTCCTGAGGCCCCGTGTGACTGGACTATGTGGTCGGCGGTGAAAAAATACTTATTTTTGGTGTATCGAGTGCGTTGTGCGTCAAACGGACGTAAAAAATGGACTCAGCGCACGAAAATAGTCAAAATTGGTTATTTTCAGGCTAAATGGGCCTACTGGGCCCATTTTGGAAGCAGGCCTGTCCACAACCTAGGAGGCGTGCACCGGGACCAGCAAACGCGGGCGGAGCCACGTGGCACTGCGGGATTGGGCGGGCCACATGCGTCACGCCGCAATCTCCGCGGGCGGGCCAGATGGCGGCGCGCCATTGGCTGGGCGGCGGACTCGGCGGACCTAGCGTGCCGCACGCCGCGTGCACCCCACTGTGCTCCCCGCATGCCACGTGGTGTGCCCCGATTGGCGCGCGCCAACCACCGGGCGTGCGCGGGGAGTGCGGAGCGCGGGCGTGGGACACGTGGCGGCATCCAGTGGTTTCGGGCGCTGAGCGGGAGCCGGCGGATGGGCGCCACGTGTACCGGGCGCGGCACTGTGCTTTTCGGGTGCCCGGTTTCTCAGCTCAAATCCGAAAAGGGTTTTTTTTGGATTTTGGCTATAAATATCCCCCCTTAGGCTTCATTTACAGTATTTTTTGTGCTGGTTTCTAGGGATTTTTTTGACAGGGAGTTTCTACATCGAGTCTTCTTCACGTTTTGGCATCCCGGAGGATTTTTAGATGCAGTTTCATATTTTTTTCTCCCCGACTCCGTGAGCTTCGACGCTTCTTCGACCCCGATCTTTTCCTTCGACTCTTCGTCCACGGGCTCCCCAGAGATGAGTTCTTGGAGTTTTTCGCTGGTTTTTTCTGACAACGTTTCCTCGAGAGGTAGGTCTTCGATTTCCGTGTTTTCCATCCCTCTCCATTTTGGGTTTTTATGGGGTTTTTCGGAGCTTCTTCAGACACTCTTTTTCTGTGGCATTTTTCTAGACAGCGGAGAAGTGATCTTGCTTTTTCTCGGTCTACGGTTGGCGGAATTTGGTGTTTAAGGACTCGATTTCTATCTACACTTCGCGAGAATCGCAGCCGTATTTTTTTTGGAACTTTTGGAGGGCATCTCGCAGGAGGTATTTTATTGTTTTGTGGACAGACTTGCGGCGATGTTACTGTTTTGGGTGATTTGGGCTTACCGCAGTGTTTGGCTTGTATCTCAGTCACCGGGAGGAGTTTTTGGGTGTTTTCTGGTTCGTTGGAACCGTGGGAACCTGAGAATTGCGCATGTCCAATTTCGGCTCATTTGAACTCCGAATCGACACGCGCATCCAGGTGAGTTTGTTTTCCTCCAAAACCACGGACTTCCTATTAATTCTAGTATGATAGGACTCAGCATGCTAGTATAGGTGCTATTATTGTTGTATCATGTTATTGATAGAATTGTGGAACTTTGAATAGCACCCCGTCATATGTTGCATGATTTTGACCAGACTAGTAGAAAACCCTCACTTGGGCTAGTTGTTGTATTTTGACATCCCTACACTCTTTATTATTGCTTTTCTGGACATAGTGTTCCTCCTCGCCCGGGTTGCGGGCCGAGTGGTCGGGATAGTGCAGGGTGCATGCTGTGCTCGTGCCTAGGGGCCGAGTGGAGTTTGGTAGCTGAGGTCAGTTCAGTACTAGAGTTAGGGAGCTGTGGGTAGATGGTGATCCCGAGCCGTGGAGTTTCCGGCTGATGTTCTTAGTGATGGATCGATGTTGTTGCCGATCTGATTGATCGTAGATTTGGACTATAGCCTGCAGGAGCCATATTGAGCTCGACATAGATGCGCGGATACTTTCCTCGGTGGGGTCGCTCCCCTCGAGTGCCGCTCCGGAGCTGGGCCTGTTACTTTGCTATCGCGACTTGTCAATGCAGTCCGCGTGGGATGCCCTACGTAAATCCCGTCCTCTTATAGATGCGTGGTAGTAGGTGGGCGCAAGTTTGACCGGACCCTATATGGCAGTCAGGATGATTGGGTTGACTGAGCATATCGAGTAGATGCATTTATATCATCTGTATCATCCCTTGAGCATGATAGATATGTAGGTTTTTATATATTAAGGATCCACACGGATCTAAATAGGTACTATCAAACAACTAGAGGGGGGTGAATAGGTGTAATACTTAAAAACAAATCTCAATGCAAAATAAAAACCAATGCGGAAAATAAAAACAGCACACCGAGATTTACGTGGAAACTCCAATCCAGGAGTAAAACTGTCACGCCCCGGGTGTAAACCAGAACCCGGGCCCGTCTACAAATACGCCGTGCACACGGTATTTCCCGCGTACACGAAGCGCCAATCCTGCTCAGATATAAGAGATAACAATAAAAGAGCAATAAAAACAGAGCTGAACTAACAACTAATATATCTCAGACTGAAGCTGGAAATAAAATACAATACATCTGTATAAATGATACATCTGTCTCTCCCAGCTCACCAAAATAAATACAACCTGCTGGCAAAAGCCAGTCCCAAATGTAAAAGTACAACCGTTTGAGGAAACCTGGTACACCACAGTCCAGCTAACCCGCTCATCCTGCCTCGAGATCTATCTACTCAACCGTCCTCTCTCCTCGGCCCGCCGCTGAAAGCCCAGCAGCACCCGCAGAAGACACTGCAAAACAAGAGAGAAGAAAAAGAAGAAAGAAGAATGGGGGTGAGAACTACTAGTAAACCAGTAGCCTCCCCTAGTGGGTAAAATCTCAAACTCTTCCACACCCACTAGGTCTACCAGAGGCAAAAAGGAAAGAAGAGTGGTAAGAAATGAAACCGCTGAAAAAGGGAAATCTACCACTTCTATGCCTCTAAAATACAGTTCTAGACTGGAATGACCGTAAGCAACAATGACCAACCGTCCCAGATGAACCCAATCTGTACCGCCCTCATCATCGGGCAAGTAAGCCGCGCCGATGTGATAGCAAAGTTCCTGCTGCCGCCCTCATCATCGGGCAAATAAGCCGCGCCGATGTGATAGCAAAACTGTCCATAACTGTCTGGCCCCGGCCTCCGGAGGGGATCTCGAGGGGAGCGACCCACACGAGTAAAGCATCACCGGGCAATAACCGCGCCGGTGTGATAAAAGCATCACCGGGCAATAACCGCGCCGGTGTGATAAAAGCAGGATTGGATCACAACTAAAAAGCCCCAGTGGAACACAACCCTCCACTAAAAGAAAACTGATTTCCAATCAGATGCAAGAGTAACCATCCGGTCAATCGCCCAATATCCGCGATTGCCGCAATACCCCACAATCCACGACCGGGTCTAACAACCGACCTCCGGTCAACCGCCCAATATCCGCGGTCGCCGGAATAACCCACAATCACAATCATGTCCCACATCCGACATCTGGTCAACCGCCTACTATCCGCGGTTGCCACAAAGCCCTCTAGTCCATAATCATGCCCTATCACCGATGTCCTATAACCGACATCCGGTCAACCGCCCAATATCCGCGGTCGCCGCCAAAACCCATGATCCATAATCCAGGCCCCGGCTACACTATCCCAAACCCCTGCTCAAACCCGAGCAACAAAACCCACCTGACTAACGAAAAGGAGAAAGAAGCAAACAAGGTTTCTCCTAAGTCAAGTTCCAGCATGAAAGTGTAGCGATAAAAGATGGCCTACCTAGATGTCCAAACAAGCATGCAAGTGTTCTCAAGGAAATAAAGGAAAAGGTGTCCAATGGTGGTTCCACATGTGTAACAATTAATAGCTCCGCATAGATATAACCATCATGCTAAAACATTATCCAACCACACATGTCTATAATCCATGTTCCAAATTAAAGCATCACTATCTACCTATGCATGTCATAAAATCCTCGAATAGTTCCATCCAGTAACAGGAAAATCCTATAGTCCAAAATAAATATTCCATTCCACATGCAAGGTTAGACGCTAACATTTTATCCATACAAACATGTACAAGTCCCAACCACTATCAGATATCCATAATAGTATTTTCCATATGATAGGCTCACAATTTTATATTACTTAAGCATGCATGTCCAAATAAAGGGGTCACTCTAATATTCCTAGTGAGCATGTCAAAATAGAGGTAAACAACAACCACCCACCTCGATCGCTGATTCCAAGTCCAAATAGTGCTCTCGCCCAAACCGATAAGCCGCCGCGATCACTGTACAAAATTCCCAAAAGAACATACATAATTAACATACAATGCTCACACAAAATCTTCCCAAATACACAGTCCACAGTTTCCCTGTTTTCACCTGCGAAAAATGCTCGGAAAATTCCAAGAAAAATACTGTCACGATCCTCGCGACGAACCCGTCGAAACAAGTACCTGCACGCTCAAATCCGAGTTTCCTACACTGAGAAACAAATCCGACAAGGAAACCACCCCGAAATAAACTGCTCTCAAAAACTGAACCACAAGGTTCTGTAAACAGGAACTTCTCACCTTCGGGGAAAATTCATAAAATTCCAAGAAAATTTGGGGATATTCCTCGTGATGTGTAGATGCAAAATGCCTTTTGAATCACCCAAATCCGATGCCTGCACGCGAAGATATGGCTGAAATACCGCACCGCTGTCCAAAACTCCGCCCAAGAAAAAGGGTCAAATGGAAGCTCGGGGAACTCCAAGATAAACTTGAAATGAGGAGGAGCTCAAAACACGAAGATCAAAGCCCTAACTGTCGTGAGTCCAACGGCGCAAGAATCGCCTCAATCGGAGGTCGGAGTAAGCCGGGGGAGTCCTCGCACCAAAATGCGACGAAGAAGATCACAAACGAACGAGCGTCGTGCCGCGCCGTAAAAATGGAAACCTCGGGATATGAGCCGCTGAAAAATCTGGAAATTTGCAGATGGAACCGGCTCTGGGAGAGGAGGATTTCTTGTGAAGGTCGCACAGTGAAAAGAAGAACAGGGAAGAAGCTCTCTTCAGTTGAACTCGGCCTATTTATAAGCTGGAAGAAACAATTCAAATAATACCCAATGTATCCCAGGTTTCGGGCGCAGGGAGTTTCCGGGCTGCTACAGTGTTGGGCCCGGCCCAACACTGTTCACGCCCGGATTCTTCCTGGGCCTCCACGTTGCCCACAAAACAGGCAACAGCGGGAGCCACCACTCCCGCTGCGCCGCGTGGCCACCCCCGGGGATCGACATGTGGCGCCCCCAATGCGCGGGAAACCGCGGTCAGCGCCCATGTGCCGCCTGCCAGCGCCGCCTGCCAACCCTGCCGGGCACGCACCCCGAGGCCACCCGCACCCGTTCGGTGCACCGAGTGCGCTACACCGCACCAACCACCCACTGCCACGTGTCCACCCCGGTCCACCGTGCGCCCCGCGCTCTCCGTAGACCGCGCCCCGCGGACCGGCCCACTCCCGAGCCGCCACGCGTCCAGCCCCCGGTGCACGCCCGCCGCGTGGACCGGGCGGCCTGCGCCTCTGCCCGCCGCGCTGCCCGCGGCTGCTCCGCCGCTGCCCGCCGCCGCCGCCGCCGCTGCCCGCCGGCGGGCGGAAACACTATTCCGGCATGAACAGTGGCCGGTTGTCCAAAACATCAAGTAGGTAGTCCATTTTGACCGTTTTCGCGTGCTGAATCCGAATTTGATGTCCATTTTGCCAAATTCCAACTCCAAAATTTGCCGAAGGCATCCGGAAAGGTGTTCCTTGGTCCAAACTTCGCGCTGAGTCCATTTTTAATATCTGCTTCGCGCGAAACCACTTCTAAAGATCCGACGGAGTCCACTGATTACCCACGTGATCCATTAAGCCCGAAGTCCGCCACTTGTGTCCAATTGGTGCACAAGCACCTCCAACAGTTTTGGCTGTTGCCTGTTATGGGCGGCGTGGCGCGAGGAGGTGGTTCCGGGCGCTCCTCGCAGGGGACTCCGTGGGGGATTCGGGCGCCCGATTGTGGTCCGAGCGCCCGAATCCAGGGACAAATCCGATATTTTCATATTTGTTCGGGCTGGGCCTATAAATAGGCCCAGTACTGCTTCGTTGCTGGGCTTTCTAGCCTATTTCTCGCGGGAACTTCTACAGTAAACTTCTTCTTCCTTGTGTGCTGCATATTGTGGAGGATTCCCGGGTTTTTTGGAGTCCGCGGCATCGGCGTTTTCTGCGACGCGGCGCACTTCGACACTCCTTCGATTTTGGCTTCTTTCGTCGCATTTCAGTCCGCGAGACTCTGGACTACCATGATGGACTTTTGAGCTGATTTTATCGACAGCGCGTTCACGAGAGGTACGTCTTCGATTTCCGTGTTGATCACTTTGCCTCATTTTGGGTTTTTGGCATGGTTCCCGAGGTATCTTTTGACCCCTTGTACCGCTGCGAGGTATTGGACAGCGGTGGAGTATTGTTGGGATTTCTCGGCCTACGGGCATCGGAACGAAACATATGAGGACTCGATCGACATCTATGCTTCGAGAGGAATGCGCCCGTATTTTTATTGGAATTTTTAGAGGAATCTTCGAAGGTGATAATTATGCTTCTTCGCGGCTGTTTTTCCGCAGACTTGTGTTCGTGGGGTAGTTTGACTTACCGCATTGAGTTGGGTGTATCTTGGCCTACAGGTGTGGGAACGAGATGTATAAATACACGATTTGGATCTACTCGTTTTGAGGATCACAACCGTGATTTTTTTGGATTTTTTGGAGGACTGCACGTAGGTGAAAAACCCTCTTCTTTGTGCTGTTTTGCAAAACAGCGGGTGCGATTTGGGGTATTGATTAGTGTGTTGTGGTTGTGATGTTGGTTGGAGCAGAGGCTTGGGCGACTGAGTACCGAGGGTACAGTTTCAACAGATTTTGATAGAGAGTGAATGCGCACTTCACTGACTTCGGCTTTGCCTGCGGAAAGCGATTTAGGTGGGTTGCTTCGTCTCCAGAACCGGTGGACGGTTCTCTAATTCTATTTGATAGAATGCATGCATGTTTAGGGTACTATGTATGTGATTGAGGGGTAAGCTTAGTAATGATGATTGTATAAAGAATTGCAAGATTAATATTCATGTTATATTATGAGGACTTGCAAGATTTGGATATCCATGTTGATGATTAGTGAGAGCTTACCTAAGGGAATGTTACCCTATGTGATTATTAGCATGCCATGTTAGCACATAGCCTTTTTTTGGGATTTGATTATGCGATGGTGCAGGATTATGTATCTATGTGCGGATATCACCTGAAATGATTTCTTCTGAATCATGGATTATGGACAGGTGTAGTGGATTAGTGATTTTAGGCATGTTGGTTATACCCTTGTGGAGCTATTATGTGATTTACTCCCTTTCATCTTCTTGAGGACAAATGCATGCTTGTATGGACATCTAGATAGGTCATCTTTTACTGCTACACTATCATGTTGGAACTTGACTTAGGAGAAACCATGTTTACTTCTTTTCTCCTTATTCGTTAGTCAGGTGATTCATGTTGCTCGGGTTCGAGCAGGGGTTTGGGATAGTGTAGTCGAGACTTTGTGTCTGGGATAGGTTGGATTATATTGTGGACTTGTGGGGTATTGCGGTGACCGCGGATATTGGGCGGTTCACCGGATGTTTACTTGTGCATTAGATTGGGGATCATATTTTTCTAGTGGATGGAGTTTCCCACTTATTGAGTACTTCTGCATCAGATTGGGGATTGGGTTTCTTTAGTGGTTGGATTTTTCCCACCTTGATCATGGTTGAGATCCAGTCCTGCTATATTGTGATACCTGTGACAGTGATACTTTACTCGTGTGGGTCGCTCCCCTCGTGTGCCACTCCGGAGTAGGCTTTAGAACGTGACGGGTGCCGGTCAGTTGGATAGTTGGAGATACTGAGTTCATGAGATTGATGACAGAGCAGGCAGTACCGGGTTTTATACCGGTTCATTTGATTGGGTTTATTCGGACATATACTTTTATTGTTGCACTCGTGCCTGGGGGCTGAGTGGCGTCTTTATTGGTGATGTTCGCACCTTAAAACCTAGGTCGAAATGGACCAAGGAAGAGTTAGATTCATCTTCTTACAATGGCAAGGGAATTAATGCTATTTTTAATGCCTTATCTCAAACTAAATTCTCTCGCGTCTCGGCATGTGAGACTGCGAAAGAAATCTGGGATGTTCTTCAGGTTACACATGAGGGAACTAACCTCGTGAAGATTCAGAAACTGCAAATGCTTACGAGCAAGTTTGGCTCTATCTTGATGGCAGAAAATGAATCTTTCACGGACTACTATACACGATTGCAAGATATCGTAAACTCATGTGCTAACCTGGGAGAGAAGATTCCAGAATTTAAGATTGTAAGAAAGATCTTAAGAACTCTTCCTGAACGATTTCGCCCAAAGGTTACTGCCATTGAAACTATTAAACACCCGGACGAAATACGTGTAGAAGAATTAGTTGGTTCATTACAAACTTATGAAATGACATTTACTACTAACAATTCTTCTGGAAAGGCATCCACTTCTAAGTCTTCAGGTTATGCGTTGAAAACAACTAAGGAAGAAGACGCGGATACATCCTCCTCAGACGATGACGAGAACCTTTCTATGGAGGAATTGAGAAGCAGCTCGCTCTCTTGACAAGGAAGTTTCGCCGCAACTTTCGAAGGGGTAATTCAAGCAAATCTCCATCCTTCGGAAAGTCGAACAAAGTCAAGGGTACTTCAAGTTACAAGTCAAGAAAGCAAGAGAACTTCTCAAAGGATAAGAAAAGTTCAGAAGGACAACTACAATGCTTCAAATGTCGAGGCTACGGCCACATTGCAACGGAGTGTCCTAACAAGTATCCAGCAAAGAAGAAGGCGATGCAAGTCGTCACTTGGGATGACAACTCAACGTCAAATGAGTCGTCTTCGAGTGATGAAGAAAAGAGCTCCACCGCATTCCACGCGTCCGTATCTTCACCCTTCATGTGCTTTATGGCAAGTACATCCGAGTCGTTGCCCAACTCCACTGTTGAAAAGAATGCAACGGACAATGAATCGGATGATTCGGAAGGTGAAGATTTTGCTCTAGCCTACCACAGACTTTTACGGGATTTAAAGAAACCGGCTAAGCAAAACAAGGGGTTGAGAGGGAGATTGCAGTATCTCGAAGAAGAAGTAAAAAGGGTAACTTCTCTCTCGACCGATCTTGAAGTGGAAAGGGATAATCTGATAAAGGCAAATGTTTCCCTTCAAGAGTCCAATGAGCAACTCGAGAAGAACTATATAGATATGGTGAACAAAGCGAACTATTTCTTGAAGCTCTACGGCGAGGCCCGACGGGAAAAATCGGAAATGACAGAGACCATTTGCCAACTCAAGGATGACTTACAGCAATTTTCTTTTGGAAGGAGTAAGTTGGATAAACTTCTTGGTCTTGGTCAAACAAACAAGTTCGGCCTCGGATACAATCGAACTGAAGACAATTTTAGTTCGGTTGGGACAGTTTTTGTGCCTCAGTCGGTATCTCCTCCTCCGACACCGGAATTCAAGACAAACAACGACAACCAACCTACTTCATCCTCTTTAGAATCGTCAAGCACAAAGGTATGTTTTTGTTGTAATTTTGCAGGGCACATTGAAAGAAATTGCAAGATTGGAGCTCAAAGATCAAATCAACCACATCTTGCAACTACTACCAATAAGTTCACTCCCCGGAATTCAAAGAAGGATTTTCCTAAAGAAAAGGACATTGGTAGTACTTCAAATAAGACGATGACAAAAGAAAAAGACCAATCATGCAAGACGTCTTCATCAAGGAAAACTTCTCAACCATTGCCAACATACTCCAAAACTCAAAAGGTTTGGGTATGCAAAGGTGAAACCCCTCCTTGTCTTTAATCGTTCTACGATTAAATCTTGTGTAGTTTATGTAGACTATTTTCTTTTCTTCTTTTTCTTTTGGCCGACCCGTCAACCATCTTTGGGAGGTAAATGGTATATTTTTTTATTTGTTGATGATTTCTCTCGGTATTCTTGGGTAGCATTTTTAAAAGAGAAAGCTGATACTTTTGATTCTTTTCACGAGATTTGCCATCGTATTATGATTGAAAAGAATGAAAAGATCATTCGTGTTAGAAGTGATAGAGGTGGAGAATTCATTAATTCATAATTCATTGACTTTTGTACTTCAAACGGTATTAAGCATGAATTCTCTGCACCCTATACACCTCAACAGAATGGTGTTGTCGAGCGCAAGAACAGGGTTGTTCAAGAGATGGCGCGTGTGATGCTTCATAGCCGGAATTTACCGCTACATTTTTGGGCTGAAGCTGTGAACACTGCTGTCTATGTCATTAATCGAGTGTTCTTGCGCCCGGGAACGTTAAATACACCATATGAACTATGGTGTGGTAGAAAACCCAACATCAAATATTTTCGCATCTTCGGGAGTCGATGTTACATTTTACGTGACCGTGAAAACCTTGGAAAGTTTGACTCACGAAGTGACGAAGGGATTTTCTTGGGGTATTCTACTAATAGCAGAGCATATCGAGTATTTAACATTGAATCTAAGACGATCGTAGAATCTATAAATGTTAAAGTAGATGAAGCTTTTCACTTTGCATCTGAAAAATCTACCCTCGATATCTCTCTTGATGATGATTCTCCTGCCGTTGCATCTTCTCATAACAATACTTCCAATATTAATGATGCATCTAATGGCTCTTCTAGTTTATCTGATGTGCAGGAATCATCTCATGTATCTCCGAGTACTCCGTTTCAACAAACATTACGAATCTCCAAGGATCATCCGGAATCGAATATTATTGGAGATCCACAAGAAGGAGTCAGAACTCGGAGGCAGTTGGTTTGTGGATTCGCTTGCTACGTATCTTTAATCGAACCAAAGAATATAGATGAAGCTCTTCAGGATGACTACTGGATTAAAGCAATGCAGGAAGAGCTCCATCAATTTGAGCGAAACAAAGTCTGGGAATTAACGAAGCCTCCACAGCAACACAATGTGATAGGTACCAAATGGATCTTCAAGAACAAGAAAAATGAGGATGGTACTATCATCAGGAACAAGGCACGATTAGTTGCTCAAGGCTACTCTCAAGTAGAAGGTATAGATTTTGACGAAACATTCGCCCCTGTAGCTAGACTCGAGTCCATTCGTATACTGTTTGCTATTGCTTGTCATTTTAAAATCAAATTATTTCAAATGGACGTTAAGAGCGCTTTTCTAAATGGGTTTTTAAATGAGGAAGTTTATGTGGCTCAACCGAAAGGTTTTGTAGATCATAAACAACCTAACCATGTTTTTCGTTTGAAAAAGGCTCTTTACGGTCTGAAACAAGCACCGCGAGCATGGTACGAAAGGTTAACAAAGCACCTTTTGGAGAAGGGCTATACTCGAGGGGGAGCTGACAGGACTCTCTTTGTGAAGCATTATCAAAACAATTTCATTGTAGCACAAATATATGTCGATGACATAGTATTTGGCGCAACAAGAGATAATGATGCTTCTAAATTCGCGGAGACCATGGAAAGCGAATTTGAGATGTCCATGATGGGCGAATTGACTTATTTCCTTGGATTGCAAATTAAACAAAATGATGAAGGTATTCACTTGAGTCAATCCAAGTATGCAATGGAGTTGGTTAAAAAGTTTGATCTTGAAAATTGTAAAGATTTTCCAACTCCAATGGGAACTAGCCACAAGGGATTTGGAAGTGAATCACAAAGTGAGAATGTAGACGAGAAACTGTATCGAAGTATGATTGGAAGTCTACTTTACCTCACGGCTAGTCGCCCGGATATATCTTTTGGTGTTGGGATTTGCGCGAGATATCAATCAGCACCAAAGGAGGTTCACCTGAAAGCGGTGAAACGGATCATCCGGTACATCAAAGGATCAATTAATTTCGGAATTTGGTATCCTATGGGAACAAGTCTGGATATTGTTGGATACTCAGATGCCGATTGGGCAGGATCATTGGATGATCGGAAAAGCACGAGTGGTGCATGCTTCTATCTTGGCCATTGCCTTGTTGCATGGCACAGTAAAAAGCAGAATTGCATAGCACTCTCGACTGCCGAAGCGGAATACATTTCAGCTGGAAGTTGCTCAACTCAACTCATTTGGATGAAAAGCGTATTGAGCGACTTCCGCATTTCAGCATCTTCGGTAACAATTCTTTGTGACAACACAAGTGCAATTAACATTTCTAAAAACCCTGTGTTGCACTCTAGAACAAAACATATTGAACTTAGATATCATTTTCTTAGAGAGCTAGTTTAATCAAGTACTCTTCAACTTTCATATATTTCAACTGAGGATCAATTAGCTGACATTCTAACAAAACCTTTGGATCAAAAACGTTTTATTCATTTACGAAAAGCAATTGGAATGCTTTCCTTGAAATAAACTTCTTTTTGAAACCTTTGCTTAGGATAGGTTTTGTATTTGTTTTTGTTTTGTTCATTATCTATGTTTGTACATAGGACATAAATTGAGCATAGATCATAATTGACTTTAATTGCATCTTTTCGCACATTTAGAAATTTATTATGCTTTTGCCATCATAATATTTCACTATTGCAATGATCATTTATGTTAATTAAATCATCTTCTAAGTGATCAAAGTCAATTTCTCTCTCTCAATGATCTCTTGGTATAGTCATTATCTTATTTGACTGCTTAGTCGAGTATGAAATCGAGATCAATATTTGGTTGAATACTTTATATCTTAAATAATTGATAGCCAATTGAGGGGGAGTCATAGAAAAAGTAAAATGCTCAAAAGATGTGGAAAGAGTTACATCCCAATGAGGAGTGTGAAAACTACCACCACATGGAGGAAAGAGCTACCACCTCGGTCGTCCGAGTATTGTGTGCAGCTACCACATGTATACCAAGCATGGTTGTTCAAATTTTGATTAAGTAAAATGCATGTTGAAATACTTGACTTCGTCAAATTTCAAGGTTGGTATAAGGTGGGTTTTTAAAGAAAGATGCTCAAAGAGCCACTCTCTTCAACAGATTGTCTAGATACATTATCTACTATATTTGGGATTTCAAACATCTATTGATCTTTGTATTTCATTTTCTTTACTGAATTGATGATTTGATAAAGGCATTACTCATAAGATCAAGTTAGATGTAATTGAAGGTGTTCAACTTTAAGGGATTTAATTCTTGTAAATTTTCGTTTCATTTTTGGATATTATTGATAGATTTGGCATAATCTAATTCTTGTTGTATGAAACGATGATTTTTGTTTAAAGTTGATACACATTTGTGCTTACATCTTTTTCTGGTTTTTCTTGAATTTCTCTGAAATTTTCTAAAGAAAAAGTTGGAGCCGATCCGGATCGGGCAAGATGATCCGGATCCCGAACGCAGGTTTTCTTCTGCGGGCTGACGATCCGGATTGGACCTGCCGATCCGGATCCCGAACGCAGTTTCTCACTGCGGGTAGCCGATCCGGATCGCAATCATGAACTGATCCGGATCGCGGCTAGGGTTTTATAAAGAACAAAAGGGTTTTGATTTCTTTTACTCCAATCTTTTGTTCCAAAGTTTCCAGAGACTCTCTCTCTAGATTTCATCCCTCCTGGAAGCTTTCAAACTCAAGTTCTTCAACTCCAAGTAAGTTTTATTGATCAAAATCTCGGTTTTTCACCGTTTTTCTCTTTTCCTCCTCAAACGTGATGAATTTCTTGGATCAACTTTGTTTGTGGATGGTTTTTGATCAAATTTCTTTTGAAATAAGAACTCTGGGTAGATTAGTTTTGATTATATGCTAAGTATTCTCTTGATTAACGGATTTTTAGGCTTCGATTTCTAAAATTTCGGTTTTAGGGCATATAATAAGGATTTTCGAAAATCATGCAATTGATCTATTTTTAAAAGTCCTTTTGCAAAACTAATTTGATTCTTAGTCTCTCTACATGATTATGATTGTTTGGGTACAATTTTTCAAATCTTTGAAAATTAACAATTTTTCATGTGTTCTTGAGTTGGTCTTCACAGGATACATTTTTCACTAGCAATCAAAATGGTGATCACTTGGATTATTTTCCTACTTGCTGCTATGGTACATACGAGAGACACTGTCAAGCCCAAGAGGGCTAAGAAGGCTAAGAAAGCGAAGAAAGCTAAAGATGATTCCGATACAGAATCTGAAACGGAATCAATTAATTGGGATGAACTGCAAGTTGAAGCAACGACTGTTCCGACTGCTTCAAAGGGAAAAGCACCTGCAGAAACATCGAAGGCTCCGCCCACTGCTGCTGAGAAAGGCAAAGCTCCAATGGAAGAAACTTCTGGGAAGACAAGAAGAAAAAGTGTTGCTCGCAAAAGAGGGAGTGCACAAGGAATCTCCATTGAGCAACCAGCTGATAGGCAAGCACCTCCACAAGACTTTGTCAGCTCGGCTAGAATAAAGGATTTTGAAAACAAAGAATGCATTGGAGAAAGGCATGTTGATGTAAAAGCCTTAAAGCAGCGTTCTCGGACGTTTGGGACTTTGTTTGACCAGATAGGTCTTGCTTCCATTTGCGATTTCCCGGAGACCACTGGGTATTGTCTTCACTCAGTGAGGATGTTTTATCAGAATGCCTGCTATCTAGTTGATCAGGATAGCGGGCGTCGGGATTTTCAAACATTAGTCAAGAATGTCAGAATTAAAGTAACGCCTCAGCTAATTGGAGAAGTATTAGGGATGGACGCCCGAGCCGATGGCACTCATTACCTGAAGAATCAAGTCTTCAACACCTACTCCTGGAGAGTGGTAGTTGATGGAATCTGTGTTCCAAATACTCGGTCGACAGGAAACTCCGTTTTCTCGAAAGAACTACGACCAGAGTACCGCCTCTTAAACCTCATTGTTTGTTACAATGTTATTCCAAACATGAACACAAAGGTTCTTCGGTGGGAAAGAATGATATTCCTTTATCTACTTGGAAACCCCACAGCAGCAATGGGAGCTAACTTAAACATTCCCTACGTCATCTGGTCAAGGATGGCACGATATGTGGAGCAAGCTCATCCGTCAGAGAGACTACCTTATCCAATGATCATCATGCGCATTCTTCGCAAATTTAAAGCTGACACAAATGCGAGTTCCTATCTGCACAGTCTAGGAACGATCAATGACACAACAATTGTAAAGTCTCTTTCGACGAAGCCAGATGAACCTTTCATACCTCTTCACCGGCAACGAGCACAACAACAACAAGCAACAACCTCTGCACCAGCAGCAGCTCCTCCACTCCAACCAGCACCTCCGGCACAACAAGCTCCGCAATCAACTTCTGATGATGATGCATCTGTTACCTCAATCTATAAAGAACAGCAAAGGCTCTCCAATGAGCAAGAACGTATATCAAATGAACTAATTGAGGTAAAGGAAGAAATAAAGAAGGTAAATAAGAATCAATCATCAATGAACAAGCGATTAAAGAAGATATTCCAAATTCTCGGCTGTATCAGTTCAGACGAGTCTGAATAATCCGTATCCTTCCAATTTCTGTTTATTATGCATATGTTTAAATCCTTCTTTTGTGCAGGTTTTTAAGTTTTAGTTTTAAATCCTTCTTCTGTTTATTATGCATATGTTTAATTCTCTCCACTTCTGTAATCTTTGGCTTTGTTTGTGGCAAAAAGGGGGAGAGAGTTTAGATAACTTGAACAATGATGATGTGAATGATTGAACAATGATGATGTGAATGTATGAACATCAAGGTAAGTATCACTTCAACTTCAACTTTGGTTTTTATCTTGTGATTGTTTGCATGTCTCTACTAACTATTCGACTAACTATTTGGGCATGTAATACGACTAACAAGTTGATGTTGGACTAACATTTTATGACATTTGGTGTAGTTGCCCAGGTTTCCGTTCAGTTTTTCCCGTGAATCCTGGGTGTGAAACACCTATTATTGGTGTATTAGGTCCACAGTGCATCAAAGGGATGCTACGGATGGACACAGTGTGGTAATTACTATTGGTTTGACCTTCGAAGGTAATTGCCGAATTTTATAGAAAGATTTGGGCCAATCGGAGGCCGTATTTGGATTCAGCGCGGAAAAACGCTTGAAAACGGCTTTTTATTTGTTGAAAACGGAGTCCGGATGCCCAAAAACGGACCCCCGGAAGTTTTCTGTGAAAAATGGTGCATGGGGGGACCTGTGGACCGGCCAGGGACACGTGGCGGCTCCTCATTGGGCCGGCGCACGCCCCCCGGTCCACGGAAAGGGCCGCCGGTGCATGGTGGACCGGCGGGCCACGTGGCGGCACGCGGTTGGGCCAGTGCAAGGCGCGCGGCGCACGGGAGGGTGCGCGGGCAGCGCGGGCAGGCCGGGCAGGCGCGGAGGGGGCGCGGTGCACGGTGGACCGGGTCGCGCCACGTGGCGGCCCCGGGTTGGCTGGTCCATGTGCGCGTGGCGCACGCGGCGCCACGGGGCGGCGGCCGTACGCGCACATGGGCGCACGTGGGCGCACGTGGGCGCACGTGGCGGCGGCGCCCGCCGACAGCCGTGTCGGGCGGGGCCACGTGTCGCCACGCCGTTGGCTGGCGCACCCACCCTGCCGCCAATCACGGGGGACACGTGGCGCTTCCCCGTTGGGCCCGCACGGCTGCCGCCTGTTTGGCGGACACGTGGCGGGCCGTGGGCCGGGTCGGACGGCCGGTTGGACAGGAAGGGATCCCGTGCGCGGGCGGGCTGGGCCGGGCCGCACTGTGCGCGCCCGGAAACCCCTGGGACGAGCCGCACTGTAGCCGCCCGAATCGCGGGCCGGGCTGCACCGTTCACGCCCGAAAGTGGGCCTGGGCACTATAGCCGCCCGAAAGTGGGGACACAGAGGTCTTTTTCCCAAAAGATTTTTTGGGCCTATAAATAGCCCTTCCCCTCCCTTCTTTTTCTCTATTTTTTGAGAGAAAGAGAGAGAATCAGAGAGAGGTCATTGAAGAGAAGTTTTTCATCTTCTTATTTTCTACCTCGTGGTGCGTTCCCAGATTTTCTGGAAGTTCGACAGCGGCGATCCGGATTTTACAGTGTGCCTCGTTTTTTCCCCAATCTTGGCCCGTTATCGTCGCATTTCAGTCCGAGGAGTCCCCTGCACAGTACAGGAGTCCTCTTTCGACGATTTCTTCGCCGGTGTGTTCCTAAGAGGTAGGGCTTCGTTTTCCGTGTTGGTGGTTTCTTTGGATTCCGATTCCTTGGCACGATTCCCGAGGTGTTTTGACCCCCTCTTTTGCTGTTTGGGTTTTGGACAGCGGCGACTTCGACGAATTGTTTCTCCGCGTAGGAATATCAGATCGAGGCGATTCAATAGTCGATTTTGGGCTACTTTTCGCGAGGAACGCAACGGTGATTTTTCTGGGATTTTTGGAGCCGTAACAGAGGTGAAATTCCTCGTTTTTCGTGCTGATTATAAAAACAGCAAATCTGTTTTGAGACTTGTAGTTTTTACACCGTGTACACTTATGTGATGTTGTAGGATACTGTTTCAGCTGACGGTGTGCATAGAGAACAGCGGGTATTTTCTTGGAGTATTGTGCACGCTTTTCGAGGTGGGTGGTTGTTGCTTACCACACTTATGACTATCTCACTAGGAGTATTAGAGACTCCCGACTTTAAATTGATAATCGGTACTTTTAATCATAAAATGCATAAGTAAACCCCACAAATAATATAATAGCTCATTTATAATAAACTGGGACACTGTTGCTAGACATATGCTGTAACCTATCAGCGCATGCAATAGTCTTATCATATAACCATCTTTTTCTAAATAAATACCCAATACTTTCCTTCTGTTTTTAAATGCGAACCTTTGCATGCTTGTTTGGACATCTAAATGGACTACTATTTATTGCTACACTATCTTTGGGACTTGACTTAGGAGAAACCATGTTTCACTATTCTCCTTCGCATTTGGATATATGTTGCTCGGTTTGAGCAGGGTTTGGGATAGTGTAGTTGAGGCTTGAGTCTGGGACAGGTTTGACTCGATTATATATATTGTGGGGTATTGTGGTAACCGCGGACATGAGGCGGTTAGCCAGATATTGTTTATGATATCAGATTGTGGACTTATAGGGTGTTGCGGCGACCGCGGACATTAGGCGGTTGACCGGATGTTCACTTATGCATCAGATTGGGTTTCAGATTTTCCTAGTGGATGGTGTTTCCCACTTGTTGATTACTATTGCGTCTGATTGGGGATCAGGGTTACTTTAGTGGATGGATATTTCCCACTTTGATCATAGTCATGATCCAGTCCTGCTATTGTGAGACATTGATTACAGAGATGCTTGATACAGAGGTACTTTACTCGTGTGGGTCGCTCCCCTCGAGTGCCACTCCGGAGTAGGCTTTACACCGTGCCGAGCGCCGGGCACCTTGATGAGTTGCGAGTGACGACAGAGCAGGCAGTGCCAGTATTTCCTGGCCCTTTGATTGGGTTTCTTTGGGCAGTTAGCTTTATAGTTTCCTTTTTCAGCACTCTTTATTGCATACCACTGTTCTTCCCTTTTCGCCTCTTATAGTCCTAGTGGGTGTGTCAGTGTTTGAGGTTTTACCCACTAGGGGAGGCTACTGGTTTATCTAGTAGTTCTCACCCCCCCATTGTTGTTTTCTGTCCTTTCCCCCTGTGTTTTGCAGAGTCGTCTGCGGGAGCTGCTGGGCCTTCAGCGGCAGATCGAGGTAAGAGGATTGCGGACTAGCTAGATCATCTACCCCGACTGTGAGAGTAGCTGGACTTTTATTGTACCCCTTTTGTGTCTCAGACTATATTAGTTTACTTTTGGGACTGGCTTTAGCCAGCTGGTTGTATATTCATGGTAAGCTGGGAGTTTATTGTACTTTATTTCAGCTTGTATCTTATTTTCAGTCTGAGATTACTTTTAGTTCTATTAGTTCAGCTCTGTTTACGCTCTTTTATTGTATATTATCTATCTGAGCAGGTTACCAGCGCTTCGTGTACATGGAAAATTTCGTGTGCACGGCGGATCTGTTGGCGGGCCCGGGTTCTGGTTCACACCCGGGGCGTGACAGATTAAGTTGGTATCAGAGCTTAGGGATAGGTCAGTTGGGACTTAGGAAACCCTAGGCTTTTGGCAGACCCTAGGATGATAGGGCGTGAGAGACGGGACATTCCGCGAAAGTCGTTGATTTATTTATTGGACTCTTCCAGTGAGTGGAGAGGGATCGACATACCCAATTTCTGGTGGACCGTTATGTTGGCTGCAGACAACATAAAGTCACAGAAAAAGGGGGATGTCTTTGACTTTCGCTAGATTGGGTCATGTGGGGTTTATTGCTGATTTGTGCCTTTTTGTGACAGCATGTCGCCCCGTCGTCGTTTTTCCGCCGGGGGTATCCCCACCTCTTCTGAGGAGCCCGAGCAGGCTGTATCTGCCGAGTTGGGGAACTGCGGGCCTTGGTGACTCATTTGGTGGCGAGGAGCTTTCGACAGGACTAGCGCCTGGAGCAGCTGCTGGCGCAGAGGGGTGATTCGGCAGTTGGAGAGGGGGCCAGGGCTTCAGAGCAGCATTTAGAGAGGAAACGCCTAGCCCCGGATGTTGTTGGACAGGCCAGTTCTCGTAGACGGCCACGGCTTCGCGGCAGGTGTGTTTTCTGTAGGAGACAGCATCCATCAGGTACCTGTGACTTGAGACGGGGTCGATGCTTCCGATGTGGACAGGCTGGTCACATCCGAGCTACATGCCCCCTTCCGACCTTAGTACCACCTTCTTCAGCATTGGCCTCTATCGTATCCCAGTAGAGGTCTCAGCAGCAGCAGCAGACACGGCAATTGCGGGCTCCCTACAGTTGTATTTTCTGTGGAGGTCAGCATTTTCCGGCACCTGCGCCCAGCGGTGGGGTCGCTGCTATAGGTGTGGACAGCCCGGGCACCTGCGAGTTGCGTGCCCCTCGGGGACGGCAGCGGCACCCACTTTAGTGTTCGTCCCTACTACTTCCCAGCTACGACCGGGAGCTTCATCGACAGGTCTCCAGGCAGACCGAGTTTTGCCCCCACACCCTTCCGGTGAGAGACAGCCGTTTTGAGCGGTCAGGATGGCTTAGCGCAGGCGGGGGATTCTGCTACATCTGACTGTGTGGTGGCAGGTATGGTCTATTTCTGGCATTTGGATTCACATCTTAGTTGTTATACGAGCATCGCATTCTGTCATTAGTAGATCAGTTGCATCATTACATGGGTTAGAGGTAGGACTTTTGCCACGTGCACGAGAGGTTCAAATTCCCGATCACACTTTGCACGTGGAGGAGTGTTGTTGGTCCTGCCCGATGCAGATCGAGTCCTGGATTATGCCAGCAGACCTGTTGGTCTTGAGACAGCTGAGGGACTTTGATGTGATTCTTGGGATGGACTGGCTGGCTCGGTATTTCGCGACTATTGATTGTGCCGCGCGGACTGTCACTTTTAGAGAGCCAGGCCAGGAGATGTTTGTTTATCGGGGATGTCAGAGTGCTTTCTTTGCCTCTATGGTTTCGACTTCCCGAGCGAGGCGGATGATTCGTCGTGGATGTGTAGCCTTTTTGGCTAGTGTTGTTGAGGGGCCTACGACGGCACCGGGACTCGGGGATATTCCTATTGCCCGCGAGTTTCCGGATTGTTTTTCCACCTGAGATGACTCGTATGCCGCCAGACAGAGAGATTGAGTTTGTGATTGACGTAGTTCCAGGAACTGCGCCAATCTCTAAGGCTCCTTATCGGATGGCACCGGCTGAGCTGCGAGAGCTTAAAGCACAGCTGCAAGATCTGATGGATAAGGGCTTTATTAGACCAAGTGTGTCGCCTTGGGGAGCGCCGGTGTTATTCGTGAAAAAGAAGGATGGGTCACTTCGGTTGTGTGTGGACTATAGGGAATTGAACAAAGTGACCATTAAGAACAAGTACCCTTTGCCGCGCATCGATGATCTCTTTGATCAGCTGCAAGGGTCTTGTGTATTTTCCAAAATTGATCTACAGTCTGGTTACCACCAACTGAAGGTGAAGGCCGAGGATATTCCTAAGACTGCTTTCAGATCACGGTTCGGGCATTATGAGTTTACAGTTATGCCGTTTGGATTGACTAATGCCCCTGTCGCCCTTTATGGACTTGATGAACAGGATATTTCGGCCCTTTCTGGATCGTTTTGTGGTGGTGTTCATTGATGATATCCTTATTTACTCCCGAAGCGAGGCCGAGCACGAGGAGCACTTGAGGACTGTGCTACAACTTCTACGAGATAAGAAGTTGTATGCCAAGCTGTCAAAGTGCGAGTTTTGGCTTCGGGAGGTAGCTTTCTTGGGCCATGTGATTTCCGCCGCCGGTGGTAGCAGTAGACCCGGCGAAGATTGAGGCAGTTCGAGATTGGCCCCGACCGACGACTGTATCTGAGGTGCGCAGCTTCATGGGGTTAGCTGGTTATTATCGTCGGTTCGTGGAAGGCTTTGCGAAGCTTTCCACACCCCTCACTCGGTTGACGCGGTAAAGGAGTTAAGTTTATCTGGAGTGAGGGCTGCCAGAGGAGCTTTGAGGAGCTAAAGGATAGATTGATGACCGCTCCTATCCTTTCCCTCCCTGTTATGGGGAAAGGATATGTGATTTACAGTGATGCATCGCACAGTGTACTTGGATGTGTGCTGATGCAGGAAGGGAGGGTAATTGCTTATGCATCGAGACAGCTTAAGGATTACGAGAAGAATTACCCTACCCATGACTTGGAACTTGCTGCCGTGGTGTTTGCACTGAAGCTTTGGCGCCATTACTTATATGGGGAGCAACTGTGAGATCTACACCGACCACAAGAGCCTAAAGTACCTGTTCACAGCAGAAGGAACTGAATTTGAGGCAGCGCAGATGGTTAGAGTGATTGAAGGATTACGATGTGGATATCCTTTACCATCCAGGAAAGGCCAACGTGGTTGCAGATGCCTTGAGTAGGAGAGCGGTGCAGAGTTTGTCCATGTTGATTACAAATCAAGTGCCACTGTTAGAGGAGTTGAGACGGCTCGAGATAGAGGTTGTATCCCCTAGGGTTTCTGCTAGACTGATGTCTTTGGTCGTGCAGCCCACTCTGCTGGAGAGGATCCGAGAGAAACAGAGTGAGGACCCCTATTTGACCAGGATTAGAGATCAGATTTCGAGTGATCGATCAGGGGATTTTACAATGGAGGCTGCGGGAGTACTGAGGTACAGGGATCGAGCCTGTGTGCCAGTGGATTCTGAGATCAGAGAGCAGATATTGAGAGAGGCCCATTATACACCTTACACCCTTCATCCTGGGGGGACTAAGATGTATAAGGACCTCAAGACACAACTTCTGGTGGAATGGCATGAAAAGGGATATTGGGAGGTTTGTGTCTCAGTGTTTAACTTGTCAGCAGGTAAAAGCTGAGCATCGTGTGCCAGCTGGCAAGTTACAAAGTCTTCCAATTCCCGAGTGGAAGTGGGACCACATCACGATGGATTTTGTGGTCGGATTACCGAGGGCACAAGGAGGTGCAGATGCTATCTGGGTAGTGGTTGG
The DNA here is from genome assembly GCA_029204045.2 of Tillandsia leiboldiana. Lineage (NCBI taxonomy): Eukaryota > Viridiplantae > Streptophyta > Magnoliopsida > Poales > Bromeliaceae > Tillandsia > Tillandsia leiboldiana. The sequence goes on along the minus strand of CM055060.1, from coordinate 45,490,763 downwards.
ATCGACTTACCAAGTCAGCGCACTTTTGCCTATACAGACTACTTGGCCACTCGAACGACTAGCCCAATTATACTTGGATGAGATAGTGAGGTTACATGGGGTGCCAGCTTCCATAGTGACAGATAGATTTTGGTGGTGGATAGATTCGACACTTATCACTGGCTGAGTTTGCGTACAACAACAGCTTTCAAGCGAGCATCCAAATGGCTCCGTTTGAAGCGTTGTACGGACGCAAATGTCGATCACCGCTATATTGGAGTGATGTGGGGGGGAGAAGGACTCTGGGACCAGATTTGTTGCTAGAGGCAGAAGAAAAGGTCAGAGTGATCCGACAGCACCTTCAGATCGCTCAGAGTCGACAGAGGAGCTATGCTGATGTTCGGCGACGAGACTTAGAGTTTCAGGTGGGAGATCATGTAGTTCTGAAAGTCTCGCCGTCCAAAGGGATAAGGAGGTTTGGCATTTGCGGGAAACTCAGTCCCCGATACATTCGACCCTTTGAGGTATTGGAGCGTATCGGGCCAGTTGCTTACCGACTTGCACTTCCCCCCGAGACTTGCTGGTGTCCATGCTGTGTTCCATGTTTCTACTCTGATGAGGTACGTCTTCGACCATCGCACGTCATCGACTTCACGCCACTTGAGATCAGCGAGGATTTGAGGTACGAGGAGCGCCTACTGCGGATTCTGGATCGAGATGTGCGAGAATTGCGCAGTCGGCCATTTCCTATGTGAAGGTCCTTTGGAGCTATCATGACGAGCGCGAGGCTACTTGGGGAGCTGGAGTCAGAGATGTTGGACCCTACCCCTACCTGTTCGAGGCTCGGATTGAGGTATGATTTTCGTTTCGAGGAACGAAACTTTGTTAGTGGGGGAGGATGTAGTGGCCCAGGTTTCCGTTCAGTTTTTCCCAGTGAATCCTGGGTGTGAAACACCTATTATTGGTGTATTAGGTCCACAGTGCATCAAAGGGATGCTACGGATGGACACAGTGTGGTAATTACTGTTGGTTTGACCTTCGAAGGTAATTGCCGATTTTATAGAAAGATTTGGCCAATCGAAGGCCGTATTTGGATTCAGCGCGGAAAAACGCTTGAAAACGGCTTTTTATTTGTTGAAAACGGAGTCCGGATGCCCAAAAACGACGGACCCCCGGAAGTTTTCTGTGAAAAAAATGGTGCATGGGGCGGACCTGTGGACCGGCCAGGGACACTGGCGGCGCCTCATTGGGCCGGCGCACGCCCCCCGGTCCACGAAAAGGCCGCTGGTGCATGTGTGGACCGGCGGGCCACGTGGCGGCACGCGGTTGGGCCGGTGCAAGGCGCGCGGCGCACGGGAGGGTGCGCGGGCAGCGCGGGCAGGCCGGGCAGGCGCGGAGGGGGCGCGGTGCACGGTGGACCGGGGCGCGCCACGTGGCGGCCCCGGGTTGGCTGGTCCATGTGCGCGTGGCGCACGCGGCGCCACGGGGCGGCGGCCGTACGCGCACATGGGCGCACGTGGGCGCACGTGGGCGCACGTGGCGGCGGCGCCCGCCGACAGCCGTGTCGGGCGGGGCCACGTGTCGCCACGCCGTTGGCTGGCGCACCCACCCTGCCGCCAATCACGGGGGACACGTGGCGCTTCCCGTTGGGCCGCACGGCTGCCGCCTGTTTGGCGGACACGTGGCGGGCCGTGGGCCGGGTCGGACGGCCGGTTGGACGGGAAGGGATCCCGTGCGCGGGCGGGCTGGGCCGGGCCGCACTGTAGCGCCCGAATCGCGGGCCGGGCTGCACTGTTCACGCCCGAAAGTGGGCCTGGGCACTGTAGCTGCCCGAAAGTGGGGACACAGAGGTCTTTTTCCCAAAAGATTTTTGGGCCTATAAATAGCCCTTCCCCTCCCTTCTTTTTCTCTGTTTTCTGAGAGAAAGAGAGAGAATCAGAGAGAGGTCATTGAAGAGAAGTTTTCATCTTCTTATTTTCTACCTCGTGGTGCGTTCCCAGATTTTCTGGAAGTTCGACAGCGGCGATCCGGATTTTACAGTGTGCCTCGTTTTTTCCCCATCTTGCCGTTATCGTCGCATTTCAGTCCGAGGAGTCCCCTGCGCAGTACAGGAGTCCTCTTTCGACGATTTCTTCGCCGGTGTGTTCCTAAGAGGTAGGGCTTCGTTTTCCGTGTTGGTGGTTTTTTTGGATTCCGATTCTTGGCACGATTCCCGAGGTGTTTTGACCCCCTCTTTTGCTGTTTGGGTTTTGGACAGCGGCGACTTCGACGAATTGTTTCTCCGCGTAGGAATATCAGATCGAGGCGATTCAAGAGTCGATTTTGGGCTACTTTTCGCGAGGAACGCAACGGTGATTTTCTCTGGGATTTTTGGAGCTCGGAACAGAGGTGAAATTCCTCGTTTTTCGTGCTGATTATAAAAACAGCAAATCTGTTTTGAGACTTGTAGTTTTTACACCGGTGTACACTTATGTGATGTTGTAGGATACTGTTCAGCTGACGGTGTGCATAGAGGACAGCGGGTATTTTCTTGGAGTATTGTGCACGCTTTTCGAGGTGGGTGGTTGTTGCTTACCACACTTTTGACTATCTCACTAGGAGTATTAGAGACTCCCCGACTTTAAATGATAATCGGTACTTTTAATCATAAAATGCATAAGTAAACCCCACAATAATATAATAGCTCATTTATAATAAACTGGGACACTGTTGCTAGACATATGCTGTAACCGTATCAGCGCAATGCAATAGTCTTATCATATAACCATCTTTTCTAAATAAACTACCCAATACTTTCCTTCTGTTTTTAAATGCGAACCTTTGCATGCTTGTTTGGACATCTAAATGGACTACTATTATTGCTACACTATCTTTGGGAACTTGACTTAGGAGAAACCATGTTTCACTATTCTCCTTCGCATTTGGTATATGTTGCTTCGCGGTTTGAGCAGGTGTTGGGAGAGTGTAGTTGAGGCTTCAGGTCTGGGACAGGTTTGGACTCGATTATATATATTGTGGGGTATTGTGGTAACCGCGGACATGAGCGGTTAGCCACGATATTGTTATTGATACAGATTGGGTGGACTTATAGGGGTTTGCGGCGACCGCGGACATTAGGCGGTTGACCGGATGTTCACTTATGCATCAGATTGGGTTTCAGATTTTCCTAGGTGGACTGGTGTTTCCCACTTGTTGATTCCTATTGCGTCTGATTGTGGATCAGGGTACTTTAGTGGATGGATATTTCCCACTTTGATCATAGTCATGATCCAGTCCTGCTATTGTGAGACATTGGTTCAGAGATGCTTGATACAGAGGTACTTTACTCGTGTGGGTCGCTCCCCTCGAGTGCCACTCCGGAGTAGGCTTTACACCGTGCGAGCGCCGGCACCTTGATGAGTTGCGAGGTGACGACAGAGCAGGCAGTGCCAGTATTTCCTGGCCCTTTGATTGGGTTTCTTTGGCAGTTAGCTTTATCGTTTCCTTTTTCAGCAGTCTTTATGGCATACACTGTTCTTCCCTTTTCGCCTCTTATAGTCCTAGTGGGTGTGTCAGTGTTTGAGGTTTTACCCACTAGGGGAGGCTACTGGTTTATCTAGTAGTTCTCACCCCCCAGTGTTGTTTTATGTCCTTTCCCCCTGTGTTTTGCGAGTCGTCTGCGGGAGCTGCTGGGCCTTCAGCGCAGATCGAGGTAAGAGGATTGCGGACTAGCTAGATCATCTACCCCGACTGTGAGAGTGCTGGACTTTTATTGTACCCTTTTGTATCTCAGACTATATTAGTTTACTTTTGGGACTGGCTTTAGCCAGCTGGTTGTATATTCATGGGTAAGCTGGAAGTTTATTGTACTTTATTTCAGCTTCTTATTATTTCAGTCTGAGATTACTTTTAGTTCTATTAGTCAGCTCTGTTACACTTCTTTATTGTAATATTATCTATCGAGCAGGTTACCAGCGCTTCGTGTACATGGAAAAATTCCGTGTGCACGGAGG
>CM055060.1:45410408-45486692 GCA_029204045.2 Tillandsia leiboldiana | reverse complement strand
GATTGGACGCCCGAGCCGATGGCACTCATTACCTGAAGAATCAGTCTTCAAACGCTACTCCTGGAGAGTGGTAGTTGATGGAATCTGTGTTCCAATACTCGGTCGACAGGAAACTCCGTTTTCTCGAAGAAAAAGAACTACGACCAGAGTACCGCCCTTAAACCTCATTGTTTGTTACAATGTTATTCCAACATGAACCAAAGGTTTCTTCGGTGGGAAAGATATCTTCCTTTATCTACTTGGAACCCCCACAGCAGCAATGGGAGCTAACTTAAACATTCCCTACGCATCTGTTCAAGGATGGCACGTATGTGGAGCAAGCTCATCCGTCAAGAGACTACCTTATCCAATGATCATCATGCGCATCTTCGCAATTTAAAGCTGACACAAATGCGAGTTCCTATCTGCACAGTCTAGGAACGATCAATGACACAACAATTGTAAGTCTCTTCGCGAAGCCAGATGAACCTTTCATACTCTTCACCGGCAACGAGCACAACAACAACAAGCACAACCTCTGCACCATCAGCAGCCTCCACTCCAACCAGCCCTCGGCACAACAAGCTCCGCAATCAACTTCTGATGATGATGCATTGTTACCTCAATCTATAAAGAACAGCAAAGGCTTCCAATGAGCAGAACGTATATCAAATGAACTAATTGAGTAAAGGAAGAAATAAAGAAGGTAAATAAGAATCAATCATCAATGAACAAGCGATTAAGAAGATATTCCAAATTCTCGGCTGTATCAGTTCAGACAGTCTGAATAATCCGTATCCTTCCAATTTCTGTTTATTATGCATATGTTTAATCCTTCTTTTGTGCAGGTTTTTTAGTTTTTGTTTTAAATCCTTCTTCTGTTTATTATGCATAGTTTAATTCGCGCCATTCTGTAATCTTTGTTGGCTTTGTTTGTGGCAAAAAGGGGAGAGAGTTTAGATACTCTTGAACAATGATGATTGAAATGATTGAACAATGATGATGTGAATGTATGAACATCAAGGTAAGTATCACTTCAACTTCACTTTGTTTTTATCTGTGATGTTTGCAGGTCTCTACTAACGATTCGACTCACTATTGGGGCATGTACTACGACTAACAAGTGGATGTTGGACTAACATTTTATGACATTGGGTGTAGTGGCCCAGTTTCCGTTCAGTTTTTTTCCCGTGAATCCTGGGTGTGAAACACCTATTATTGGTGTATTAGGTCCACAGTGCATCAAAGGGATGCTACGGATGGACACAGTGTGGTAATTACTATTGTTTTGACCTTCGAAGGTAATTGCCGAATTTTATAGAAAGATTTGGGCCAATCGGAGGCCGTATTTGGATTCAGCGCGGAAAAACGCTTGAAAACGGCTTTTTATTTGTTGAAAACGGAGTCCGGATGCCCAAAAACGGACCCCCGGAAGTTTTCTTGTGAAAAATGTGCATGGGGGGACCTGTGGACCGCCAGGGACACGTGGCGGCTCCTCATTGGCCGGCGCACGCCCCCCGGTCCACGAAAGGGCCGCCGGTGCATGGTGGACCGGCGGGCCACGTGGCGGCACGCTTTGGGCCGGTGCAAGGGCGCGGGCGCACGGGAGGGTGCGCGGGCAGCGCGGGCAGGCCGGCAGGCGCGGAGGGGGCGCGGTGCACGGTGGACCGGGTCGCGCCACGTGGCGGCCCCGGGTTGGCTGGTCCATGTGCGCGTGGCGCACGCGGCGCCACGGGGCGGCGGCCGTACGCGCACATGGGCGCACGTGGCGCACGTGGGCGCACGTGCGGCGGCGCCCGCCGACAGCCGTGTCGGGCGGGCCACGGTCGCCACGCCGTTGGCTGGCGCACCCACCCTGCCGCCAATCACGGGGGACACGTGGCGCTTCCCCGTTGGGCCCGCACGGCTGCCGCCTGTTTGGCGGACACGTGGCGGGCCGTGGGCCGGGTCGGACGGCCGGTGGACGGGAAGGGATCCCGTGCGCGGGCGGCTGGGCCGGGCGCACTGTGCGCGCCCGGAAACCCCGGGCCGGGCCGCACTGTAGCCGCCCGAATCGCGGGCCGGGCTGCACGTTCACCCCGAAAGTGGGCCTGGCACTATAGCCGCCCGAAAGTGGGGACACAGAGGTCTTTTTTCCCAAAAGATTTTTTGGGCCTATAAATAGCCCTTCCCCCTCCCTTCTTTTTCTCTCTATTTTTTGAGAGAAAGAGAGAAATCAAGAGAGGTCATTGAAGAGAAGTTTTTCCTACTTCTTTTTTCTACCCTCGTGCGTTCCCAGATTTTCTGGAAGTTCGACAGCGGCGATCCGGATTTTACAGTGTGCCTCGTTTTTTCCCCAATCTTGGCCCGTTATCGTCGCATTTCAGTCCGAGGAGTCCCCTGCGCAGTACAGGAGTCCTCTTTCGACGATTTCTTCGCCGGTGTGTTCCTAAGAGGTAGGGCTTCGTTTTCCGTGTTGGTGGTTTCTTTGGATTCCGATTCCTTGGCACGATTCCCGAGGTGTTTTGACCCCCTCTTTTGCTGTTTGGGTTTTTGGACAGCGGCGACTTCCCGAATTGTCTTCTCCGGTAGGAATATCAGATCGAGGCGATTCAATAGTCCGATTTTGGGCTACTTTTCGCGAGGAACGCAACGGTGATTTTTCTGGGATTTTTGGAGCCGTAACAGAGGTGAAATTCCTCGTTTTTCGTGCTGATTATAAAAACAGCAAATCTGTTTGAGACTTGTAGTTTTTACACGTGTACACTTATGTGATGTTGTAGGATACTGTTTCAGCTGACGGTGTGCATAGAGAACAGCGGTATTTTCTTGGAGTATTGTGCAAGCTTTTCGAGGTGGGGTGGTTTGTTGCTTACCACACTTATGACTATCTCACTAGGAGTATTAGAGACTCCCGACTTTAAATTGATATCGGTACTTTAAATCATAAAATGCATAAGTAACCCCACAAATAATATAATAGCTCATTTATAATAAACTGGGACACTGTTGCTAGACATATGCTGTAACCTATCAGCGCATGCAATAGTCTTATCATATAACCATCTTTTCTAAATAAATACCCATACTTTCCTTCTGTTTTTAATGCGAACCTTTGCATGCTTGTTTGGACATCTAAATGGACTACTATTTATTGCTACACTATCTTTGGGACTTGACTTAGGAGAAACCATGTTTCACTATTCTCCTTCGCATTTGGATATATGTTTGCTCGGTTTGAGCAGGGTTTGGGATAGTGTAGTTGAGGCTTGAGTCTGGGACAGGTTTGACTCGCTTATACTATTGTGGGGTATTGTGGTAACCGCGGACATGAGGCGGTTAGCCAGATATTGTTTATGATATCAGATTGTGGACTTATAGGGTGTTGCGGCGACCGCGGACATTAGGCGGTTGACCGGATGTTCACTTATGCATCGATTGGGTTTCAGATTTTCCTAGTGGATGGTGTTTCCCACTTGTTGATTACTATTGCGTCTGATTGGGGATCAGGGTTACTTTAGTGGATGGATATTTCCCACTTTGATCATAGTCATGATCCAGTCCTGCTATTGTGAGACATTGATTACAGAGATGCTTGATACAGAGGTACTTTACTCGTGTGGGTCGCTCCCCTCGAGTGCTCACTCCGGAGTAGGCTTTACACCGTGCCGAGCGCCGGGCACCTTGATGAGTTGCGAGTGACGACAGAGCAGCAGTGCCAGTATTTCCCTGGCCCCTTTGATTGGTTTTCTTTGGGACAGTTAGCTTTATAGTTTCCTTTTTTCAAGCACTCTTTATGCATACCACTGTTCTTCCCTTTTCGCCCTTATTAGTCCTAGTGGGTGTGTCAGTGTTTGAGGTTTTACCCACTAGGGGAGGCTACTGGTTTATCTAGTAGTTCTCACCCCCCCATTGTTGTTTTCTGTCCTTTCCCCCTGTGTTTTGCAGAGTCGTCTGCGGGAGCTGCTGGGCCTTCAGCGGCAGATCGAGGTAAGAGGATTGCGGACTAGCTAGATCATCTACCCCGACTGTGAGAGTAGCTGGACTTTTATTGTACCCCTTTTGTGTCTCAGACTATATTAGTTTACTTTTGGGACTGGCTTTAGCCAGCTGGTTGTATATTCATGGTAAGCTGGGAGTTTATTGTACTTTATTCAGCTTGTATCTTATTTTCAGTCTGAGATTACTTTTAGTTCTATTAGTTCAGCTCTGTTTACGCTCTTTTATTGTATATTATCTATCTGAGCAGGTTACCAGCGCTTCGTGTACATGGAAAATTTCGTGTGCACGGCGGATCTGTTGGCGGGCCCGGGTTCTGGTTCACACCCGGGGCGTGACAGATTAAGTTGGTATCAGAGCTTAGGGATAGGTCAGTTGGGACTTAGGAACCCTAGGCTTTTGGCAGACCCTAGGATGATAGGGCGTGAGAGACGGGACATTCCGCGAAAGTCGTTGATTTATTTATTGGACTCTTCCAGTGAGTGGAGAGGGATCGACATACCCAATTTCTGGTGGACCGTTATGTTGGCTGCAGACAACATAAAGTCACAGAAAAAGGGGGATGTCTTTGACTTTCGCTAGATTGGGTCATGTGGGGTTTATTGCTGATTTGTGCCTTTTTGTGACAGCATGTCGCCCCGTCGTCGTTTTTTCCGCCGGGGGTATCCCCACCTCTTCTGAGGAGCCCGAGCAGGCTGTATCTGCCGAGTTGGGGGAACTGCGGGCCTTGGTGACTCATTTGGTGGCGAGGAGCTTTCGACAGGACTAGCGCCTGGAGCAGCTGCTGGCGCAGAGGGGTGATTCGGCAGTTGGAGAGGGGGCCAGGGCTTCAGAGCAGCATTTAGAGAGGAAACGCCTAGCCCCGGATGTTGTTGGACAGGCCAGTTCTCGTAGACGGCCACGGCTTCGCGGCAGGTGTGTTTTCTGTAGGAGACAGCATCCATCAGGTACCTGTGACTTGAGACGGGGGTCGATGCTTCCGATGTGGACAGGCTGGTCACATCCGAGCTACATGCCCCCTTCCGACCTTAGTACCACCTTCTTCAGCATTGGCCTCTATCGTATCCCAGTAGAGGTCTCAGCAGCAGCAGCAGACACGGCAATTGCGGGCTCCCTACAGTTGTATTTTCTGTGGAGGTCAGCATTTTCCCGGCACCTGCGCCCAGCGGTGGGGTCGCTGCTATAGGTGTGGACAGCCCGGGCACCTGCGAGTTGCGTGCCCCTCGGGGACGGCAGCGGCACCCACTTTAGTGTTCGTCCCTACTACTTCCCAGCTACGACCGGGAGCTTCATCGACAGGTCTCCAGGCAGACCGAGTTTTGCCCCCACACCCTTCCGGTGAGAGACAGCCGTTTTTGAGCGGTCAGGATGGCTTAGCGCAGGCGGGGGATTCTGCTACATCTGACTGTGTGGTGGCAGGTATGGTCTATTTCTGGCATTTGGATTCACATCTTAGTTGTTATACGAGCATCGCATTCTGTCATTAGTAGATCAGTTGCATCATTACATGGGTTAGAGGTAGGACTTTGCCACGTGCACGAGAGGTTCAAATTCCCGATCACACTTTGCACGTGGAGGAGTGTTGTTGGTCCTGCCCGATGCAGATCGAGTCCTGGATTATGCCAGCAGACCTGTTGGTCTTGAGACAGCTGAGGGACTTTGATGTGATTCTTGGGATGGACTGGCTGGCTCGGTATTTCGCGACTATTGATTGTGCCGCGCGGACTGTCACTTTTAGAGAGCCAGGCCAGGAGATGTTTGTTTATCGGGGATGTCAGAGTGCTTTCTTTGCCTCTATGGTTTCGACTTCCCGAGCGAGGCGGATGATTCGTCGTGGATGTGTAGCCTTTTTGGCTAGTGTTGTTGAGGGGCCTACGACGGCACCGGGACTCGGGGATATTCCTATTGCCCGCGAGTTTCCGGATGTTTTTCCACCTGAGATGACTCGTATGCCGCCAGACAGAGAGATTGAGTTTGTGATTGACGTAGTTCCAGGAACTGCGCCAATCTCTAAGGCTCCTTATCGGATGGCACCGGCTGAGCTGCGAGAGCTTAAAGCACAGCTGCAAGATCTGATGGATAAGGGCTTTATTAGACCAAGTGTGTCGCCTTGGGGAGCGCCGGTGTTATTCGTGAAAAAGAAGGATGGGTCACTTCGGTTGTGTGTGGACTATAGGGAATTGAACAAAGTGACCATTAAGAACAAGTACCCTTTGCCGCGCATCGATGATCTCTTTGATCAGCTGCAAGGGTCTTGTGTATTTTCCAAAATTGATCTACAGTCTGGTTACCACCAACTGAAGGTGAAGGCCGAGGATATTCCTAAGACTGCTTTCAGATCACGGTTCGGGCATTATGAGTTTACAGTTATGCCGTTTGGATTGACTAATGCCCCTGTCGCCTTTATGGACTTGATGAACAGGATATTTCGGCCCTTTCTGGATCGTTTTGTGGTGGTGTTCATTGATGATATCCTTATTTACTCCCGAAGCGAGGCCGAGCACGAGGAGCACTTGAGGACTGTGCTACAACTTCTACGAGATAAGAAGTTGTATGCCAAGCTGTCAAAGTGCGAGTTTTGGCTTCGGGAGGTAGCTTTCTTGGGCCATGTGATTTCCGCCGCCGGTGTAGCAGTAGACCCGGCGAAGATTGAGGCAGTTCGAGATTGGCCCCGACCGACGACTGTATCTGAGGTGCGCAGCTTCATGGGGTTAGCTGGTTATTATCGTCGGTTCGTGGAAGGCTTTGCGAAGCTTTCCACACCCCTCACTCGGTTGACGCGTAAAGGAGTTAAGTTTATCTGGAGTGAGGGCTGCCAGAGGAGCTTTGAGGAGCTAAAGGATAGATTGATGACCGCTCCTATCCTTTCCCTCCCTGTTATGGGGAAAGGATATGTGATTTACAGTGATGCATCGCACAGTGTACTTGGATGTGTGCTGATGCAGGAAGGGAGGGTAATTGCTTATGCATCGAGACAGCTTAAGGATTACGAGAAGAATTACCCTACCCATGACTTGGAACTTGCTGCCGTGGTGTTTGCACTGAAGCTTTGGCGCCATTACTTATATGGGGAGCACTGTGAGATCTACACCGACCACAAGAGCCTAAAGTACCTGTTCACGCAGAAGGAACTGAATTTGAGGCAGCGCAGATGGTTAGAGTGATTGAAGGATTACGATGTGGATATCCTTTACCATCCAGGAAAGGCCAACGTGGTTGCAGATGCCTTGAGTAGGAGAGCGGTGCAGAGTTTGTCCATGTTGATTACAAATCAAGTGCCACTGTTAGAGGAGTTGAGACGGCTCGAGATAGAGGTTGTATCCCCTAGGGTTTCTGCTAGACTGATGTCTTTGGTCGTGCAGCCCACTCTGCTGGAGAGGATCCGAGAGAAACAGAGTGAGGACCCCTATTTGACCAGGATTAGAGATCAGATTTCGAGTGATCGATCAGGGGATTTTACAATGGAGGCTGCGGGAGTACTGAGGTACAGGGATCGAGCCTGTGTGCCAGTGGATTCTGAGATCAGAGAGCAGATATTGAGAGAGGCCCATTATACACCTTACACCCTTCATCCTGGGGGGACTAAGATGTATAAGGACCTCAAGACACACTTCTGGTGGAATGGCATGAAAAGGGATATTGGGAGGTTTGTGTCTCAGTGTTTAACTTGTCAGCAGGTAAAAGCTGAGCATCGTGTGCCAGCTGGCAAGTTACAAAGTCTTCCAATTCCCGAGTGGAAGTGGGACCACATCACGATGGATTTTGTGGTCGGATTACCGAGGGCACAAGGAGGTGCAGATGCTATCTGGGTAGTGGTGGATCGACTTACCAAGTCAGCGCACTTTTTGCCTATACAGACTACTTGGCCACTCGAACGACTAGCCCAATTATACTTGGATGAGATAGTGAGGTTACATGGGGTGCCAGCTTCCATAGTGACAGATAGATTTTGGTGGTGGATAGATTCGACACTTATCACTGGCTGAGTTTGCGTACAACAACAGCTTTCAAGCGAGCATCCAAATGGCTCCGTTTGAAGCGTTGTACGGACGCAAATGTCGATCACCGCTATATTGGAGTGATGTGGGGGGGAGAAGGACTCTGGGACCAGATTTGTTGCTAGAGGCAGAAGAAAAGGTCAGAGTGATCCGACAGCACCTTCAGATCGCTCAGAGTCGACAGAGGAGCTATGCTGATGTTCGGCGACGAGACTTAGAGTTTCAGGTGGGAGATCATGTATTTCTGAAAGTCTCGCCGTCCAAAGGGATAAGGAGGTTTGGCATTTGCGGGAAACTCAGTCCCCGATACATTCGACCCTTTGAGGTATTGGAGCGTATCGGGCCAGTTGCTTACCGACTTGCACTTCCCCCCGAGACTTGCTGGTGTCCATGCTGTGTTCCATGTTTCTACTCTGATGAGGTACGTCTTCGACCATCGCACGTCATCGACTTCACGCCACTTGAGATCAGCGAGGATTTGAGGTACGAGGAGCGCCTACTGCGGATTCTGGATCGAGATGTGCGAGAATTGCGCAGTCGGGCCATTTCCTATGTGAAGGTCCTTTGGAGCTATCATGACGAGCGCGAGGCTACTTGGGAGCTGGAGTCAGAGATGTTGGACGCCTACCCCTACCTGTTCGAGGCTCAGGATTGAGGTATGATTTTCGTTTCGAGGACGAAACTTTTGTTAGTGGGGGAGGATGTAGTGGCCCAGGTTTCCGTTCAGTTTTTCCCATGAATCCTGGGTGTGAAACACCTATTATTGGTGTATTAGGTCCACAGTGCATCAAAGGGATGCTACGGATGGACACAGTGTGGTAATTACTGTTGGTTTGACCTTCGAAGGTAATTGCCGAATTTTATAGAAAGATTTGGGCCAATCGGAGGCCGTATTTGGATTCAGCGCGGAAAAACGCTTGAAAACGGCTTTTTATTTGTTGAAAACGGAGTCCGGATGCCCAAAAACGGACCCCCGGAAGTTTTCTGTGAAAAATGGTGCATGGGGGGACCTGTGGACCGGCCAGGGACACGTGGCGGCTCCTCATTGGGCCGGCGCACGCCCCCCGGTCCACGAAAAGGGCCGCTGGTGCATGGTGGACCGGCGGGCCACGTGGCGGCACGCGGTTGGGCCGGTGCAAGGCGCGCGGCGCACGGGAGGGTGCGCGGGCAGCGCGGGCAGGCCGGGCAGGCGCGGAGGGGGCGCGGTGCACGGTGGACCGGGTCGCGCCACGTGGCGGCCCCGGGTTGGCTGGTCCATGTGCGCGTGGCGCACGCGGCGCCACGGGGCGGCGGCCGTACGCGCACATGGGCGCACGTGGGCGCACGTGGGCGCACGTGGCGGCGGCGCCCGCCGACAGCCGTGTTGGGCGGGGCCACGTGTCGCCACGCCGTTGGCTGGCGCACCCACCCTGCCGCCAATCACGGGGGACACGTGGCGCTTCCCCGTTGGGCCCGCACGGCTGCCGCCTGTTTGGCGGACACGTGGCGGGCCGTGGGCCGGGTCGGACGGCCGGTTGGACAGGAAGGGATCCCGTGCGCGGGCGGGCTGGGCCGGGCCGCACTGTAGCCGCCCGAATCGCGGGCCGGGCTGCACTGTTCACGCCCGAAAGTGGGCCTGGGCACTGTAGCTGCCCGAAAGTGGGGACACAGAGGTCTTTTTCCCAAAAGATTTTTTGGGCCTATAAATAGCCCTTCCCCTCCCTTCTTTTTCTCTGTTTTCTGAGAGAAAGAGAGAGAATCAGAGAGAGGTCATTGAAGAGAAGTTTTTCATCTTCTTATTTTCTACCTCGTGGTGCGTTCCCAGATTTTCTGGATGTTCGACAGCGGCGATCCGGATTTTACAGTGTGCCTCGTTTTTTCCCCAATCTTGGCCCGTTATCGTCGCATTTCAGTCCGAGGAGTCCCCTGCACAGTACAGGAGTCCTCTTTCGACGATTTCTTCGCCGGTGTGTTCCTAAGAGGTAGGGCTTCGTTTTCCGTGTTGGTGGTTTCTTTGGATTCCGATTCGTTGGCACGATTCCCGAGGTGTTTTGACCCCCTCTTTTGCTGTTTGGGTTTTGGACAGCGGCGACTTCGACGAATTGTTTCTCCGCGTAGGAATATCAGATCGAGGCGATTCAAGAGTCGATTTTGGGCTACTTTTCGCGAGGAACGCAACGGTGATTTTTCTGGGATTTTTGGAGCTCGGAACAGAGGTGAAATTCCTCGTTTTTCGTGCTGATTATAAAAACAGCAAATCTGTTTTGAGACTTGTAGTTTTTACACCGTGTACACTTATGTGATGTTGTAGGATACTGTTTCAGCTGACGGTGTGCATAGAGGACAGCGGGTATTTTCTTGGAGTATTGTGCACGCTTTTCGAGGTGGGTGGTTGTTGCTTACCACACTTTTGACTATCTCACTAGGAGTATTAGAGACTCCCGACTTTAAATTGATAATCGGTACTTTTAATCATAAAATGCATAAGTAAACCCCACAAATAATATAATAGCTCATTTATAATAAACTGGGACACTGTTGCTAGACATATGCTGTAACCTATCAGCGCATGCAATAGTCTTATCATATAACCATCTTTTTCTAAATAAATACCCAATACTTTCCTTCTGTTTTTAAATGCGAACCTTTGCATGCTTGTTTGGACATCTAAATGGACTACTATTTATTGCTACACTATCTTTGGGACTTGACTTAGGAGAAACCATGTTTCACTATTCTCCTTCGCATTTGGATATATGTTGCTCGGTTTGAGCAGGGTTTGGGATAGTGTAGTTGAGGCTTCAGTCTGGGACAGGTTTGACTCGATTATATATATTGTGGGGTATTGTGGTAACCGCGGACATGAGGCGGTTAGCCAGATATTGTTTATGATATCAGATTGTGGACTTATAGGGTGTTGCGGCGACCGCGGACATTAGGCGGTTGACCGGATGTTCACTTATGCATCAGATTGGGTTTCAGATTTTCCTAGTGGATGGTGTTTCCCACTTGTTGATTACTATTGCGTCTGATTGTGGATCAGGGTTACTTTAGTGGATGGATATTTCCCACTTTGATCATAGTCATGATCCAGTCCTGCTATTGTGAGACATTGGTTACAGAGATGCTTGATACAGAGGTACTTTACTCGTGTGGGTCGCTCCCCTCGAGTGCCACTCCGGAGTAGGCTTTACACCGTGCCGAGCGCCGGGCACCTTGATGAGTTGCGAGTGACGACAGAGCAGGCAGTGCCAGTATTTCCTGGCCCTTTGATTGGGTTTCTTTGGGCAGTTAGCTTTATAGTTTCCTTTTTCAGCAGTCTTTATTGCATACCACTGTTCTTCCCTTTTCGCCTCTTATAGTCCTAGTGGGTGTGTCAGTGTTTGAGGTTTTACCCACTAGGGGAGGCTACTGGTTTATCTAGTAGTTCTCACCCCCCCATTGTTGTTTTCTGTCCTTTCCCCCTGTGTTTTGCAGAGTCGTCTGCGGGAGCTGCTGGGCCTTCAGCGGCAGATCGAGGTAAGAGGATTGCGGACTAGCTAGATCATCTACCCCGACTGTGAGAGTAGCTGGACTTTTATTGTACCCCTTTTGTATCTCAGACTGTATTAGTTTACTTTTGGGACTGGCTTTAGCCAGCTGGTTGTATATTCATGGTAAGCTGGGAGTTTATTGTACTTTATTTCAGCTTGTATCTTATTTTCAGTCTGAGATTACTTTTAGTTCTATTAGTTCAGCTCTGTTTACACTCTTTTATTGTATATTATCTATCTGAGCAGGTTACCAGCGCTTCGTGTACATGGAAAATTCCGTGTGCACGGCGGATCTGTTGGCGGGCCCGGGTTCTGGTTCACACCCGGGGCGTGACATTTGGTTTTTGATTGCATAGAAGATATGTTGGCTTTTGACTATGATTCTTTTACATATCTGAATTCTCAAATGTCATGATGATCAGATAAACTCTATCTCTGTACTAGGTTTTGTATGCTAAATATTCTTGAGGTATCTAACGATCTCTTTTTGTCAAGAATGATTTCTTTGTGCAGAGAGAACAGATGTCCAAGTCTAGAGTCTGTTTTAGGAGTTTATCTCATGTTTTTAAATTTTTGGATCTCCATTGTAAATTTTTGTTGTATGGTGATAGCAACAAAAATATCTTTTTGAATTTTCTTTAGTGGATCTGTGTTTTGTCACGAAACCGCCAAAGGGGGAGATTGTTACGGAATTTGAGTTGGCGTAGTTTCGTGAAAGTCTCAAGTCTTGAAGATTGAAGGTGAAGAAAGTTGGATCATTTAACTCAATCTCAAGAAAGAAGAATTCAAAAGGATCAGGTATGTTTAACTAAAGATTTTGTGTGATCCGAATACTTCTTGTAGTGTAGAAACACTTGGAAGAATCTTTCATTGCATAAAAATCAAAAACTGGACTTGGGACATGTTCAGGATCCGGATCAGGTTGTTCGATCCGGATCCCGAAGGTGGTTCGTTCATACACCAGTTCAATCCGGATCGTAGCCTCTCTTGATCCGGATCCCGAACACTGAGTTTACCATCTTCCTTGAACGATCCGGATCAGGCTTCGCAATCCGGATCCCGAACGTTGATGTTTGGTGAACTGTATGAACGATCCGGATCAAGTACTTCGATCCGGATCCCGAACCTTCGTTTTTCTGGAATTGCCTGACTCGTTACGACGATCCGGATCACAGCTAATCCGATCCGGATCGCCGTCCGTAAAATTTCCAGAAATGTTAGGTTTTTGATTCTTATCTCCTTCCTAGGGTTTCTAACCTATAAATAGACCCTATGACTCTTTTTCTAGGGCCAATCCCAAAAAGAGGCCGAAAATCCAAATAGCCGTCATTTTCATATATCATCCTATACGGCTCTAGATCCACATATAGAGAAGAAAGGAAATCATTAGAGAATACTCTATGTTTCTTCATCTATATTGATTAGTTTGATTCTAGGTTTTCATACTCATATCTTGAGTTGAATCAAACTAATGAATACTTAGATGGTATTTCCGCTCTATCTTTGATCTAAGTATTCGGTGGATCATCACCACCAAAAACAATGATTTACCCCAAAAATCGGCGCGTGGATTCGCGTGTCCTTGTGGATTCAAGGTTCAACCGCTCTCGTGGATTCGGAGCGAGGCACGTTCGTGGATTCGAAGGGTGCTATTGGGTGAAGACCGTGGATTCGGTCGGACGTCGTGGATTCGACGTTGGACGCCGTGGATTCGGCGTTGGGCGCAGATCGTGGATTCGAGAAGCGTCGTGGAGCGAGCGGAGAAGATCCTCTAGGAGCGTATGGAAAAGGTTGAGTCGTAAGTGTGTACGGCAAATCACCTTGTACGTGTTTTAATTCTAGTGGATTTCTGCCGTGTTATCGGTCCCGTGGTTTTTTACTCCGGTGATGGAGTTTTCCACGTAAAAATCTTGCGTATTATTTTTATTTCCGCATTGGGTTTTTATCGCAACGATTTTTTAGTGTTTATACGTTTACACCTATTCACCCCCCTCTAGGTGTTTTTTTCCCCTATTTAGATCCTTATTACATATAACCCAACACACTAATCCGCTATACCCGACCATAATCCATGGTCCATCAAAAAGAATGATCAGAATAATACCCGCACATAGATATAGTGTGACACCCCCAGAATTTGGATTAGTCCTATATATAAATAATATAATAGGACTAAATCTCTTAACCCGGCTATAGCATTTTGGATGGTAGCAAGATCCAAGAGGTTATGAGAGTTAAGCGTGCTAGAGCTAGAGTAGTTCTAGGATGGGTGACCCCCTGGGAAGTGGGGCGTCACAGTTGGTATCAGAGACATTCACCAGCCGGAAATGTGAGATTAGTCTCGGCTGAGCCAGGGTTATATAGCGGGTTGAGCGAGGCTCCCCGGCTAATGACCATTGTGGATGGAGTGCAGCTCCCCACAAGGTCGGCTAAGGCTAGCGAGACGAGTCTCACATTGCCTGGTGCTTGTGAGTGTGCTTGAGCCTGACGTGGACGTCAGGGCTTAAAGGGGGGAAGAATGTGACACCCCCAGAATTTGGATTAGTCCTATATATAAATAATATAATAGGACTAAATCTCTTAACCCGGCTATAGCATTTTGGATGGTAGCAAGATCCAAGAGGTTATGAGAGTTAAGCATGCTAGAGCTAGAGTAGTTCTAGGATGGGTGACCCCCTGGGAAGTGGGGCGTCACATATAGCCTCCTACTCCATCGAGTAATCATATCATAAAAGACTATGTGCAACATGGCATGCTAAAAGATCACAACTATAGTATATCAATCTGCATGATCTAGGCCATTCCTCAAGCTTCCATCTCGATGCTAAATATTGTACAATTAAACATGCATGCTAACAATCATATAGGGTAAATTCCCTTAGGTAAGCTTTCACCATTCATTATCATGGATATTCAAATCATGCAAGTCCTCAATAATATTTAACATGAATGTTCACTTGCAATTCCTTGTACAACTGTCATTCCTAAGCTTACCCCTTAATCACAAATATTGTACCCTAAACATGCATGCATTCTAACATATAGAATTAGAGAACCGTCTACCGGTTCTGGAGATGAAGCAACCCTCCTGAAACGCTTTCCGTAGGCAAAGCCGAAGTCGGTGAAGTGCGTAGTCACACGCTATCCAAAATCTGCTGAAACTGCACACTTGGTACTCAGTCACACAAGCCTCTGCCTCAACCAACAACACAACCACACATAACAATCAAATATCCCAAAACACCCAAACAGCACATGTTGTTTTACAAACCAGCAGAGAAGATGGGGGATTTTCACCTACGTACAGTCCTCCAAAAATCCCAGAAAATTCACGGTTGCGATCCTTGCGACGAGTAGATCGAAATTGATTATTTATACACCCCGTTCCGACACCTGTAGGCCAAGATAAAAATAAGACAACGCGGTGTGCCGAAATATCCACAAACAAAAATCTGGAGGAAACCAGTCCACAAGAAGCATAAATATCACCATTGAAGAATCCTCCAAAAATTTTGAGAAAAATATGGGTGTGTTCTCTCGAAGCGTAGATATCAATCGAGTGCTTAAAAGCCTTATTCCGATGCTCGCAGATCGAGAAAATCCAACAACACTCCACCAATGTCCCGTACCTCACAGCAGTACAAAGGGTCACAGAAAAGCCTCGGAAACCATGCCAAAAACCCAAAATAAGGCAAAGTGATCAACACAAAAATCGAAGGCGTACATCTCGTGAACGTGCTGCTACAAAAATCGGCTCAAAAGTCCATCGGGGTAGTCCATGGGGTCTCTCGAACTAAAAAGCGACGGTAGAAACCCAAAAACAAAGGAGTGTCGAAGCACGCTGCGTCGCAGAAAACGCCGATACCGAGGCCTCCAAAAATCTCGGGAATCCATCAAAGAGTGGAGAAGAGGGAGGGGAGGAACTACACAGAAGAAATCGCACAGAGAAAAGCCTCGAAAAATCTAGAAAATGGAGAAACAGAGGGGAGGAAGGCCTATTTATAGGCTGGGGAAAACAATTCAAGAAATGACCGGGGTGTCCCCGGTTTCGGTTTCGGGCGCCGAAAACCGGGTCGGATGGAGCCCAACCGACCGCGCCCGAATCCACCAGGAAACGCAACGTCACCCCCGAACAGGCGACAGCCAAATCTGCCACCTGCCAAGCGCCACGTGGCCCGCGCCCACGCTGACGCGTGGCGCGCCCACGCGTGGGAACCCGCGGGTCAGCGGCTCGGTCGCCGCGCCTGTAGAGTACCGGGACTTCGTATAGCGCACCGACCTCGCAAGATGACGTGGTGCGGGGACATCGCCTGGGGCGTGTACCATTTGTGTTTACAGATGAGTTCGGGTTGATTCGGATCGACGCGGAAGCCCCAGCTTGTATGTGCATCTTCGGGGCATTATGTACTTGTAGAGCACCGGATTTTGGATTGAGCACACCGACTCCACAGTTGAGCTTTTTGAGTGGGAAAAGCTTTGGACATGTGTATTTTCATATTACAGCGGAGTTTGGGAGGCTTGGAACTGATGCGGAGGCCCCGAAGGCAAAAAGTGAGTTGGAGTTGGCAATTGAGGGATTAATTAACTAATTTAATTAATTTGTAATTTTAGCCCGTGAAGTAGGAGATAGAGAAAGAGGAGGTTTTGATTGAGATATTTATTTGTTGATGGGCTTATTGGTTATTTTCTCTACAGCTGCCAAGCACCAAGCCCCTTAATTAGCCATCCTTAATTAAGTTTGTGCCACGTCATCTTCTTCCTCTTCCCTGATGTAATACTCGAGAAACTTGAGTTTGTGTAAAGAGGGAAATTCAAGTGTGAAAGTGTGCGAGGAAACAAAATTTAACCTTAGTGGTGTGTATACCGGTGTGCGAATGGCGCAGTTTCCGAAGCTCAAATTTCGCCTTTCCGATTCGAGTCTAATCTCGGAAATCTGAGGTCTCCAGTGCGACCGTCTCATCGAAGCGAGTGAAAATGGTATAGACCGTTTGTCGATCCGACGGTCGGATCGTCCTGAACTTAGCAAGGACACTAGTGGGACCCGCGACTTAAGTGAATAGTGAAATGAATAGTAACTCCCTAAGTTATATCCCTCGCTAGCCAACGTCGGCCGATCGACTGTCTGGAGTCCGAATCCGACGATCCAGGTAGTCGATTTGAATGGCGTCATCGTTCTGAGCGCAGTGGCACTGACCAAAATTCCGTTTGACGAGCCGGAAGCATGGTAAAGCGTGCCGAACTGTTTATTTTACCGTATATGATGGATTTTAAAATTTTAGGGGACCGAATGCAACAAACCAAAGTCACTACTTTATAGATCTCGTCGAGCTGGACGTCGTGGTGGTGTCCGTTTTTCGGTTTGACGACTCGATTGTCTCGAAAAGCGTGAAAAGCGACGAAAAATGGTGTTTTTGCATAAGAGCCCCCGCATTATATGTGCGGAATCGAATGGGATTCTTTGGAGAGGGACCTAGATATGAAATAAAGTCCCTGTAAAGGACCCAGCTCTAAATGCCAGCCATGGAGGGACTAAAGAGCATTTTTGCATTACCGTATTTAGGTTGGCATTAGGGTTATCCCAGGGAAACCCTAGCCGAGATCCCTGCACCCAGCTACCACAGGGAGATGCTCCTCCTCCCTCTGCACCTTCCCCCACGGTTGCGTCCCCAGCCACCGCCGGAGATCGCCGGAAAGGAAGCAAGAACCGTCCTCGCATCGGAGTTGGTGGGGAGGGAAGCAACCGAAGGGCTCGGGTTCTCTTCTAGCCACATCTGGGAGCATCCTCGGCCACCAGAAAGGTGGACCGAAGAGCCCCGACGTCTGGAACCGCCGCGCGCCGCCGGGCCATCATTTTTCTTCTTCCCGAGGCCGGTGAGTGGAACCCTTTCCTCCCTCATTTTTTCTCGCAACCTGGACCATGGCAGTCACCTACTGATGTCGTAGGGAGCATCCTGGATAGACCCCAAAGTCCCGGGACCCCCAGATGGCCGGCGGGTGCAAGCGGGTCGCCGGAACCCTAGATTGTGGCCGGTTTTGCGTGCGCTGCCTCCGGAGCTCCGGTGCCAGAACCAAGTTGATCAGTATTCTCTGCTGGTCCACAGGAGGGCCTCCACGAAGTTTGGGAGGTTTTGGTGCAGTGTGGAGTGCGGGGGAGCAAACCCTAGCTTGCGGGTTCTTGGGGTTGGCCGAGCAACGCCGCCCCATCGCCGCCGTCGCTCCTCCAGCGCCGGCCAAGCCTAGCAAGTCTTCTGACACCTTGGACTTTCCTTTGGTCCACTTGCATGCAACCCATGCAGCTCAGTTCTCAATTTGCCATCAATGGGCTAATTAAGGTTCTTCTCCTTCTTCCTCGAGTTGCGGGGACTCAGGGAGCTCCAAGCTTGCGCGGCTGAGGCTCATCCCACCTCTGAGAGTCCCAGGAAGGTGGTGCTCACCTTTGTTTGAAGATTGACCGAGAGGAGGGTGAGCTCGGCCATTTCGTGCTCCAATAAGAGAGAGTTGGGATCTTCTTGCTCCAGCAACCTCACCAACTGTGCTACGACCTCCCACAGGTGAGCCTCCCCTTCTTCTTGATGTCTTCTAGCTTGTGATCATTTTGGTTAGGGTCTGGAACTTGTGGAATGGTGAGAACCCCAAGTTAAGCTCTTTACACATACGAGTTGGGATCATGTGCCATGGCTGCTTGCTGGGTGGATCTGCAGAGGTCCAGAGGTGAGCCTCTGTACTTTTGGATACCCCTGAGCATTATGCTCTCACAAAAGCTGGGAATGACTTAATAGAAAATTAGATTAAGCAATTTTGAGCCTTAATGCACTTTAAGAATGGGCCAACTTGTGTTTTATTGGCAGGCTTGCTCTCAAACTGTGAGCACGGGGTCCAGCACGTCAAAATCTAGTTGCGGATAAATTATTTTGGTTTAAAGATTCCCAGATTTAAAGTTGTGGCTTAATTAGTGGGTTTTATATGAATAAAATGCAATTTTGCCAAAGTCCGGGGGTCTAATTGAAATTGTAGCTTGGTAGGCTGTTGGGGACAGCGTTCACATGATCTCTGAACCTTTCGTTCGGAATCCATTGACTTTCATTGAACAGATCCTTGCTTTACGATCCGGGAACCGGCAAAATGGTCGGTTGATCGGCGGTTTCGGATGAAACCCGCTTTCATCGAGGAAAATTGGATGGATATTGATTTGTACTCTATGGGGACTTCCTTTCAGGTCCGATTGTCGTTCGAGGGCGCGGGACATCCCAGGTGTTTCGTTCGACTTGCTTCGTGGTGGGTACCCCTTGGAACCTCTTTGTGCATGTTTTTGTTATTGTTATGTTTATCATTTTAAGGGGTAATGGGGGTGGTGTGGACCTCCGGATATATGAACGTAGCACTGGGAGATTGGACGGGCAATTCGCCCTCTCCGAACAACAGTAGGTTTGTTCGGGGCATACCAGCGATGAGGACGGTGATCGGTGCGACCAGTCGGAAGTCGGAAGTCGGAAGGTGGGTTCCTCTCTCGACAGTTCTTGAGTCGGGAAACGAGGGTAATTGGTAAGAGCAAAGGTTTGACATGTTAAAATATTGGTAACCCCCATATACGCTTACGTGTTTATTACCATCATATTTATGGCGACCGAGGGTCGTGGTGCTCGATGATACATCATGTTCAGGGTGATTGCCGAGGCAGGTGCTCGGTTTAGTTTACCGAGGTAGGTGCTCGGTCTGGTTGGCCGAGGTTGGTGCTCGGTCGATGCTCGAGGTTGCTACACGCACACCAGCGGTTTGGCCACCACGAGGGTGTGCTTTTCCGGAAAAGTGGTACGTTGACCCGTGTACCCCACGTGTCGGTGACGTAATGGGGGCCCTAATATGTGGGGGGTGTGAGCGGTGGTGCCGAGGCAGGTGCTCGGTGTGGCGCCGGGGCAGGTGCAAGGTGCGGTGGCTAAGGTAGGTGCTCGGTGTGGCGCCGGGCCAGGTGCTCGGCGCGGTGGCCGAGGTAGGTGCTCGGTGCGGTTGCCGGGGTAGGTGCCCGGTTTGGATTGTACAGGGGGAGGGCTTTACTGTCGATTTCACGATGATAAGGGCGGTTGCTGTGGTTTTTCCTACAGTTTGCTTTAGTTATAGCCCTTCATGCTTTTCATACTTTGTATCTTGTGTCGCTGACTCCCTACTCTGTGACAGGTTCAGTCAGGGGTAAGAGCTAGGGCGACGGTGAGGCCGCGATGAGAGGTCTATTGGCCCTTCGAGGCTACAGACTGTGGTTACCTCTCCTTGTGCTTATTTCATTATCTGTTAGTAGCTATGTGAGGACCTGGATCCCCACGATGTGATTACTGGTTGACCAGCAGCTTCTGGAGGCCTATATGGCGCGTCGTTGGTGTTTGTGCACCAATTGGACACTAGTGATGGACTCAGAGTGTTTAGTGGATCACGAGAGTAGTCAGATGACCCCGTCGAATGCTTAGAAGGGGTTTTGCGCACAATGGATATTAAAATTGGGCTCAACGCGAAGTTTGGACAAAAGAACATCTTTCCGGATGCCTTCGGCAATTTTTAGAGTTGGAATTTGGCAAATCGGACTTCGGATTTGGATTCAGCGCGCGAAAACGATAAAAACAGACTATTCACTTGCATTTTTCGGAGCCCGGATGACTCGGCACGGAATTCGAGGCAAGGGATCACTGTTCCGGCGGCTGGGGCAGCGCCGGCGACGGCGGCGGACGGCGGCGCGGGCTTGGGCAGGCACTGGCGCGGCGGCGGGCAGCGCGCAGTTCGCGGGCAGGCGCGCGGGCGCGCGGGCAGGTGCGCGGTCCACGGGGCTGGCGTGCACCGAGGGCTGGACACGTGGCAGAAGGTGGTTGGTCGGTGGAGTGCACCGGGACCACGGTGCTGGCAGGGCTCGCCTCGCGGCGCGTGCCTGGCAGGGGCGCAGGCTTGCTCGGGGAAGGCGCGCGGGCCCTGGCGCGGCGTCAGCGGGGGCAGGCCATGTGTCGGCCTTCCATTCGCGGGTCAGCGCGCGATGTGACGCATCGCTGCGGCCGGCGTCAGAGCGGGCGTGGGTGCGGTCCACGTGGCGGCCCCTGATTGGCACCACTGTTCGGTGGTTGCGGTGCACGGGTCCAGGGACACGTGTCGCCTCACCATTGGCCGAGCGATGGTGAGGTGGCGCCTCGCTGGCGCGGCGCGGGCGCGTGGACCGCGGCTGGGCCGGTTACTGTAGCCGCCCGAATGTTTTCGGGGGCCCGAAAGTTGCGCCCGAAAGTTGTTCTTTGGCCTTTAAGGGCCCGAAAGGCCCCTTTTTTCCTCCTTTTTCCCTTTCTGGCTTCGCCCGAGCGCACTAGGAGAGGCAGAGGGCGATTCGTGGCGGGGTTTTCGAGGGCGCACGAGCGCGCCGTGGACTCCGTGTAGCACGCAAGGTGCTCCAAAGAGGCTAATGGGCGCGATGGACGTCACGGCATTGTCGAGGTAGGCCCCGTTTGTTGTTTTGCGGTATTTGTGGCACAGTTTTGAGTTTTCCTTTTTGGATTTTGGATTTGACCCCACGCCCTCATGCATGTTAGGGACCGTGTTTTACTGTGTCGTTTTACTGCGCGGACTGTTGCTAGCGTTTTGGACGCGCCTCGTTTTGCGTGCAGATTCGAGGTACGTGCACCGTTTCGCGTGCAGGTTGTGTTGGCGCGCACCGTTTTGCGTGCGGGTTTTAATGGCATGCTCCGTTTTGCGTGCAGGTTTGGTGGCTGCGCATCGTTTTGCGCGCAGACTCGTAAAGTGTGCACCGTTTGGCGTGCAACTTGTTGTACGAGCGTCGGATCGAGGCGAGCCTATACACTTTTTTCATCTGCTCGACGCGAGGATTGTCACGTATTTTTATTGGATTTTTCTGAGGTTGCCCGGAGGTATATTTTTCTCCCTTTATCTGTACAAGAGTTTACAGTTGTGTGGTTGTGAGATTTTGCGCACCGGTACTGTGGAATTTGTAACTTGGCCTACGGTGCTTGGAATTGGGCGTGCAGGTACTCGTTTCGAAGGGCTTGACGCGACGATCGCGTCCTTATTTTCGGTGGATTTTTCAGAGTCCGTTCTACAGGTGAAAATTGCACATCTTCGGGGCTGGTTTCAGCAAGACGATGTATACTTAGATATTTTAGCATAAAGTGTAACTTTGGACCTTTTGTTGTACCCAGGAGGATTCGCGAGTGTTTTTGGAACACTGCTAGGAGCCGAGGGTTGCGCGACATGTACCGTGGATACAGGTTCAGAGGATTGTGCGTGCAAGTGGCCACACTCTTCACCAACCCCAGGTTTTGCCTTGGATTGAGCACTTCAGGTGGGTGCTCTGTTCCCAGAACCGATGGACGGTTCTTTAATTCTTATATTAGAATGCACGCATGTTTAAGGTACAATAATTGCATGTTATAGGGAGGTAAGCTAGGAAGGATGATTGTATAAAGGGAATTGCAAGATTTAATATTCATATTAAATATTATCGAGAACTTGCAGTATTCATATATTCATGATGATGAATTGTAAATGCTTACCTAAGGGACTTACCCTATGTGAAGGACATTTGCATGCTTGTATGGTCATCTGGTTAGGCCATCTTTTACCGCTACACTACATATTGGAACTTAACTTAGGAGAAACCATGCTTTTCCTTTCTCCTTCTTTGTTAGTCAGGTGGTCAGTGTTGCTCGGGTTCGAGCAGGGGTTCTGGGTAGTGTAGTCGGGACTTGGCGTCTGGGACAGGTTAGATTAGTTGCGGGGCTTTGCGGCAACCGCGGATGTTAGGCGGTTGACCGGATATTTATTTATGCACCAGATTGGGTATCTGATTTCTCTAGTGGACAGAGTTTTCCACTTTGATCAGAGTCATGATCCAGTCCTGCTTTTGTTACTTATCACACCGGCGCGGATATTGCCCGGTGATACTTTACTCGTGTGGGTCGCACCCCTCGAGTGCCACACCGGAGTGTGCGATCGGACGGTTAGAGTTGTCGATCTGTTACTTACTTTTGGTTGCGATCGGACGGTAATAGTTGCCGATCTGTTACCTAAGAGTCCTTGAGACTCCTATCCCTGGTACTTTACTCGTGTGGGTCGCTCCCCTCGAGTGCCACTTCGGAGTGTGCGATCGGACGGTCAGAGTTGCCGATCTGTTACTTACTTTTGGTTACGATCGGACGGTTAGAGTTGCCGATCTGTTACTTACTTTTGGTTGCGATCGGACGGTAATAGTTGCCGATCTGTTACCTAAGAGTCCTTGAGACTCCTATCCCTTATCGGTGTTATGCATTGGCCAGCATACCCGATTCGTCAGGCACAGCAGGCAGTACCAGTATTTCTGGCGTCACTAGATTGGGTTTATTACAGATGTTTTCTTTACTGTTACACTCGCGTCAGGGTGACCGGGTGGAGTCTAGTAGCCGTGTTTAGACGAGTGCTAGTGTTGTTGGGAACCGTTTGGGGATCAACGGTGGTCCCAAGGTCATTGTGAGTTCTTGACCGTTGTACGAGAGGCATGGCAGGCATAGCAGGCATAGCAGGCATGGCAGGCATAGCAGGCAAGCAGGTATGGCAGGCATAGCAGGCAAGCAGGTATGGCAGGCATAGCAGGCATAGCAGGCAGTGCCAATGATTACTGGTCTATCGATTGGGTCGATTGTGCACTTCATGTGCTGGTGGTTGCATACCACTCTTTGGTTCTCCCTTTTTGGGCCTTTAAATAGAGGCAGGATAGCTGTTGAGAGTCTCCAGCTTCCTTATTTCAGTCTTTACGGCTTTGGTTAGTTATTGACTTTTGAGGACTTAGTGGGCAGACCATCGGGTCCGGCGATGGTACCCACTGAGAACTCCCTTTTTGGTGTAGTTCTCACACCCTTTGGGGGTTTTCCCCCTCCTTTTTCCTTCCTCTTCTTTGTTTTGCAGAGTCTTAGCGGGTGTTGCTGATTCTGCGGTTGATGATCGAGGCGAGGGAGTCGCGAGCTAGATCCCTACCCATGTTTGGAGAGTAGCGGTACCCCTTCAGAGGAGAGCTTCAGTTGATTAGTTATTTTATTTTCCTCTTTTGAGAGACTGATGTAGTGAGGATTTTATTTGTATTGAGAGCCTGTACACTGATGTATTTATTGGACATACCTCCCTGTTGAGCTATGAGTCTTGTATCTGAGGATATTGTACGATTATTATTTTTGGGAGGTGGACGTTGTTGTATTATTTCCAGTTGTACAGTGGTCGATTTTAATTATACAGCAGATTTTTATTTATAGCTCTGATATCTGTTAGCTGTAGTACTTTTCTTGCAGGTAGGACACTTCGCCTATGCGGGGTTTGGCATAGGTGGCGGATCTGTCGGCGAGCCCGGGTCGCAGTTTCGACCCCGGGGCGTGACAGATTAGGTGGTATCAGAGCCTAGGTTGTAGGTCATGGTGGACTTAGAAACCCTAGGCTTATGGTTTGACCCTTGGATGACTTCGTGAGAGTCGTGATTTTTAACGAGAGTCCTGATTGAGTTTTATACCTCTCCCAGGGGGCGGGACGAGTGACCGGCATGTGTATTGATGATATGGACTTTGTAGTCAGGACGCCGTGCATATACAAAGGAGACTCTGCCCATTTGCAGAGTGAATTTGTATATGCGGCGGGTCTGGGCACGCACCGGGGAAGATTGATTTGAAAAAAAATATATATGCCAAATTTGAGAGCTAAACGGTGACGTTTCTTCCGCGTGTTTAAACCCCGGGGCGTGACAGATTAAGATGGTATCAAAGAGAAACAACTTTAACCACAGTAGTCGCTATCCAACATCCACAGAAGTACATTACCACTGGCTACTAGCTAATGAAATGATCAGGGTATAGGTGCGTAGAAATGCGAGAGTGCGGGACTGTTGGTTTTGTTTCCCGGCTTAGTTCGGTAGTTGTGCTTAGGTAGCCGTGTTGTGTTGGAGGCCGGGGTCGAGGCCGGCTGCCACTGGGGTCTTGATTGCTGGGAGTCAATGGATTAAGCAACTAGCACAGGACACAGTGGGCATGCTGACGATGTTCATGCACTTGGTGCGGCTGTTAACACAGCAGATAGTTACGCCGGTTTGTGTTTTTCCGAACCCCTTCCTCTGCCGACGTTCTGGTCGTCGTTAGTAACGGTGACTGGTGGTAGTGTAATCCGCCGGTGTTGGTTAGTGCGTCGGCCGTTTTGTCGGTCTTGAGTGACTAGGTAGCCTCTTGACTAAATTCGTACCTTCTAGGTCTCCTGGTGTTAAGTTACAGCAGATAGTCGGCCGATTCATTTTGCACCATGGGCAAGGTATGGGTGGGAATGAGGGTTCCTCCCCTACGGTTGTTACCCATAGTTCGGTATTTACTGTGATCACTGCGATGGTTGTAGAAATCGTTGTGGTGGGGTTTTGGGGGCTCCGTTGGGTTAAAAAGGAGACCACCGGGGCTAGTAAATCTGGTTCGTTTGGGCTCGATATTGGTTAGAGAGGTCGTGCCTCGCTTTGCACAAGCGGGCGTAAGTGGCGACTTTTTGTTGGGGGTTTAGCTTTTTGACGCTGGATGGTACCAGTTGGCTCTTTCGAGAAGGTCGTGGTGGTGTAGCTCTGGGTTGGGTTCCTGTGTTTTGCACAAGAGGGTCGGTTAGGCTGTTCTACTAGTGGGTTCGCGCGTGATCCCTCGAGTGCGCTTAGTGAACCTAGGCAACTTTTGACAAGGTTGTTCTCGCTGTTTTCGCTACATGTCTTCTTCCGACCCTTTAGGCTCCGGATGGTTAGCCTACTGTATCCGGAGGCCATTGTCTTAGTGGACTTAGAGCTCAGAGTTCTCTCGGTTGGGAGTGTGACTGTTTGGTCTGAGTGGTTGCAGCTCAGTTCGTCGCCCGGTGCTTGGATGGGCGACGGATTGGGGGCCGAGCGTCAGTGGTTAATCAGAATGTCGCACCCCTTTCGGTGCTAGGACGGAAGTAGGACCGTATTTCGTGGTTTCGTCGACATCTCCCCATTGACCAAGGTATAGTCTTGAGGATTTTTGGATTGCGAGTCTATTGATTGCTTGAGGCGGTGTAGGTCAACGGGGGTTGTTGACTACATGGCGCTCTGGCAGTGGTCGTTTTCGGCTAGGATGCCCTGCATGCAGTTTTTTTTTTTTTTTTGTGGGGCAGACCTTGTAGTAGGTCTTAGAGTTGAAACCTAGTTTCAGTTTGACCGTCGTCTCGGTAGGATGGACAGTCGGAGCGGACAAGCCGGGATAGTCGTTATGCTCCGAGGAAGTGGCCGTGTTGGTGACGGGTGGAAGTGACCCGTGTGGGTGACGGGTGGAAATGGCCCGTGTTGGTGACGGGTGGAGGTGGTCCGTGTTGGTGACGGGTGGGTTCGTTGTTTCAAAGAAGGATTACTTGTAGGCGGTGACCCGGCTGGTTTGGTTGACACATCCTGAAATTTCGTGAGGGTATTAGTGTGGGTTCCCCCCCTTGTTGTCGGGTTATGTTGGGCATTAAAGGGCCCGTCGGTCCGGGTTTGGTGGTAGGACCGAGGTACCTCGACGCATTGCGAGACTCTGGTTGCTGACTGCTCAGCACCGTCAGAGGTGGTCTGCGAACCGGTGGCGTCATATCAGGGAACTCCAAGTCGAGGAGCAGGTTTACTCAGGTTAGTTTCGATCAAGATGGACGGGACGGTAGGGTTACCGGGCGGGTTGAGCCATCGGTTGTCGAAAATCTTAGGGCGGTTCAGTCCGGTAGTTTCCGTTCGGGGTTACCACCGAGTTTCGCCAAGAGATATAGGGCATTTCGCGTGTTATTGCTTCGGGGATGGATATTTGAACGCCCCAGCGGTGTTCATGGGTATGATGAACAAATTTTTTTTCAGACCCTTCTTGGATCAACTCGCGTACGGACGAGGAGCGTTTACGAGTGACATTGCAGACTCTCAGGGACCAGAGAGTGTAGGCCAAACTCCAAAGGTGTGAGTTTGGGCATCGCGAGGTGGGCTTTTTGGGACGGCTAAAAGTCAGGAGAGCTTCGAAGAATGCAAGGTTAGGCTAACACGGGCACCAGTGTATGCACTATCGGCACCTGGTGAGGATTTTGAGGTTTATGGTGATACATCACGGAACGGACTTGGAAGTGTGTTAAGGTAACAGGGGAAAGTTAAGACCTTAGGCAGACTTTTTGGTGACTTAAATTGACGAGGGACGCGAAGTCAATTAGGAGCGCAAGTCAGGCGTGCTTGAGCGTCTTCCTCTTTTGCTTGAATCCTAGTGTATCTAAGTTTCGAGGACGAAACTTCTTATAAGGTGTGAGTGATGTAATACTCAAGAAACTTGAGTTTGTGTAAAGAGGGAAATTCAAGTGTGAAAGTGTGCGACGAAACAAAATTTAACCTTAGTGGTGTGTATACCTGTGTGCGAATGGCGCAGTTTCCAAAGCTCAAATTCTGCCTTTCCGATCCGAGTCTAATCTCGGAAATCTGAGGTCTCCAGTGCGACCGTCTCATCGAAGCGAGTGAAAATGGTATAGACCGTTTGTCGATCCGACGGTCGGATCGTCCTGAACTTAGCAAGGAAACTAGTGGGACCCGCGACTTAAGTGAATAGTGAAATGAATAGTAATCCCTGAGTTATATCCCTTGCTAGCCAACGTCGGGCGATCGACTGTCTGGAGTCCGAATCTGACGATCCAGGTAGTCGATTTGAATGGCGTCGTCGTTCTGAGCGCAGTGGCACTGACCAAATTTCTGTTTGACGAGCCGGAAGCATCGTAAAGTGTGCCGAACTGTTTATTTTACCGTATATGATGGATTTTAAAATTTTAGGGGACCGAATGCAACAAACCAAAGTCAGTACTTTATAGATCTCATCGAGCTGGACTTCGTGGCGGTGTCCGTTTTATGGTTTGACGACTCGATTGTCTGGAAAAGCGTGAAAAGCGACGAAAAATGGTGTTTTTGGATAAGAGCCCCCGCATTTTATGTGCGGAATCGAATGGGATTCTTTGGAGAGGGACCTAGATATGAAATAAAGTCCCTGTAAAGGACCCAGCTCTAAATGCCAGCCATGGAGGGACTAAAGAGCATTTTTGCATTACCGTATTTAGGTTGGCATTAGGGTTATCCCAGGGAAACCCTAGCCGAGATCCCTGCACCCAGCTACCACAGGGAGATGCTCCTCCTCCCTCTGCACCTTCCCCCACGGTTGCGTCCCCAGCCACCGCCGGAGATCGCCGGAAAGGAAGCAAGAACCGTCCTCGCATCGGAGTTGGTGGGGAGGGAAGCAACCGAAGGGCTCGGGTTCTCTTCTAGCCACATCTGGGAGCATCCTCGGCCACCAAAAAGGTGGACCGAAGAGCCCCGACGTCTGGAACCGCCGCGCGCCGCCGGGCCATCATTTTTCTTCTTCCCGAGGCCGGTGAGTGGAACCCTTTCCTCCCTCATTTTTTCTCGCAACCTGGACCATGGCAGTCACCTACTGATGTCGTAGGGAGCATCCCGGATAGACCCCAAAGTCCCGGGACCCCCAGATGGCCGGCGGGTGCAAGCGGGTCGCCGGAACCCTAGATTGTGGCCGGTTTTGCGTGCGCTGCCTCCGGAGCTCCGGTGCCGGAACCAAGTTGATCAGTATTCTCTGCTGGTCCACAGGAGGGCCTCCACGAAGTTTGGGAGGTTTTGGTGCAGTGTGGAGTGCGGGGGAGCAAACCCTAGCTTGCGGGTTCTTGGGGTTGGCCGAGCAACGCCGCCCCATCGCCGCCGTCGCTCCTCCAGCGCCGGCCAAGCCTAGCAAGTCTTCTGACACCTTGGACTTTCCTTTGGTCCACTTGCATGCAACCCATGCAGCTCAGTTCTCAATTTGCCATCAATGGGCTAATTAAGGTTCTTCTCCTTCTTCCTCGAGTTGCGGGGACTCAGGGAGCTCCAAGCTTGCGCGGCTGAGGCTCATCCCACCTCTGAGAGTCCCAGGAAGGTGGTGCTCACCTTTGTTTGAAGATTGACCGAGAGGAGGGTGAGCTCGGCCATTTCGTGCTCCAACAAGAGAGAGTTGGGATCTTCTTGCTCCAGCAACCTCACCAACTGTGCTACGACCTCCCACAGGTGAGCCTCCCCTTCTTCTTGATGTCTTCTAGCTTGTGATCATTTTGGTTAGGGTCTGGAACTTGTGGAATGGTGAGAACCCCAAGTTAAGCTCTTTACACATACGAGTTGGGATCATGTGCCATGGCTGCTTGCTGGGTGGATCTGCAGAGGTCCAGAGGTGAGCCTCTGTACTTTTGGATACCCCTGAGCATTATGCTCTCACAAAAGCTGGGAATGACTTAATAGAAAATTAGATTAAGCAATTTTGAGCCTTAATGCACTTTAAGAATGGGCCAACTTGTGTTTTATTGGCCGGTTTGCTCTCAAACTGTGAGCACAGGGTCCAGCACGTCAAAATCTAGTTGCGGATAAATTATTTTGGTTTAAAGATTCCCGGATTAAAAGTTGTGGCTTAATTAGTGGGTTTTATATGAATAAGATGCAATTTTGGCAAAGTGTCACGCCCCGGGGGTTTATTTTAGCGGAAACGGTTCATTTAAAAAGGTGTACGTTGGCGCGTAATATTTTTTTTTTTTGAAAACCTTCTTCCCCGGTGCGTGCCCAGATCCGCCGCATACACAGGATCACTCTGCAAACGGACAGAGTCTCCCCTGTATATGCACGGCGTCGCGGCTAGTACAAGTTCAAACACGGATATCCATTCAATCACAACAGATTTTGTTATACACACATTCACAAATGCTGAATAAATCTCACGGCCGATCAGTTTGAAAGGATAAATCCACAATGGTTGAAACGGCGCCCACCCGGCGGCCATATTTTGAAAACAGCTTTCGAAAGCAACATAAACCCAGAGGTTTTGGAAAACAGTGCCCACACGACACTTAGGTTTTGAAATCCATTTTCGAAATCCATAAATCCACAAGGTTTTGAAAGCGGTGCCCACACGACACCCATACTTTTGAAAACAATTTTCGCAATCTTTTCTTTTGTTTGCTGTTTTATTTTTCTTAAAGCGGCCAACAGAGATAGAAAGGAATTAAATAATTTAATAATCACCATGCCGACATCCACACAGACCCCACGAGGGTATCGAGAACCACACCACAGTCTACAACGTGAATGAAATGCTAAAGAGAAAATGAAAGTACTGTTCGGGGTCTCCAGAGACCCAGGAACTCCTGCCGTGGCCTCACCGTCGCCTATCTCTCTCCCCTGAAGGACCTGTAACCAGCCGGAGCAACCACTCTCCCGAGAGGGAAATGATGACACGAACACCTGTAGACCTGCAATACCCGACCCCGTCGGACAACTAAACCGACGGGTCTCACCGCTCCCACGTCGGGCAACTAAACCGACAGGTCGCACCGCTCCCACGTCGGACAACTAAACCGACGGGTCGCACCGCTCATCCCTGGGCGCATCCCGCCCCACAACTACAGGGGCCCCACTCCGTCCTAGTGGGTATACACGGGTCATGGACCACTTTTCCGGAAAAGCGCACCCTTTGCGGTGGCCAAACCGCGGGTGCGCGTGCTGCAGCCTCGAGCAAAGTAACCATAGCACCAAATATACTCAATGATAAATACCACAAGGGACTACCACGTTAGCACAAATAGATATTTATTTCAATAAAGCACAATCGCCGGAAACCCGACGCTAAATCCCAAAACAGAAAGAACCCCACCTGAATGCAGGCCGATCCCGAACTCCCGCTAGACTACCGGGAGGCTGGTGCTGAACTGCTGGGCCCTGAACAGAAACTGTGATCAGAACTAGACTCACACATACCCATCCCGACAACACTACAGCAACACAACGCCAACACGGAATAATATAGCCGATTTACGGAACAATGTCCTATTCCCGATCAACGAGAACTCACGGAACTCTAACAAAATGCCCAACAGGTATGAAAACACTGTCTAAAGACAACCAGCGTGTCCAATTTACACTTTGATCCATAATATATCTTAATTTTCATAAAAATGCTAATCCAGCTAAATGTTTTGACTCGTTATTGCAATCCGGGAATCCAAAAACAGCGCCGTAAGTTTCAGCGCGTTCGTTTCGACAAGACGAAGCCCGTGCTCACAAGCTTGGGCTGGCACGGGGCCCGAGGGCAAAGTTGGACCAATAATTACTAAGTCCAAAATGCAATTATGTTAAAACTTAACTTATACTTGATCAAATCAGAGCCCAACTGGAGCATCATGTACATAAGAGTGAACAAGGTCGAGGGCTCACCTCAGGTGCGCTGGAGGGTGGCCGGAAAAGTCGCCGGAGCAACACCCGAGACCAGCTAGAGCTTGGTTTGGCCCAGGTCTAATGCAGCCTTGCTCTGTCTGCAACAAGGGTGAGCACTGGTTAGAGGCATGCCACAGAAAAAGGATGGTCCATGCTGGGTCGAGCACCGGCGGCCGGAGGCGGCGGCGGCCGGAGACAAGCCCGAGATGGATGATTCGGGTGACATGATGGAACTCAGTTACAGGGGGGTTCCCGGCGCAAAACAAAATGATGGGGAACATAATACAGGCATTCAGATCCTACCTGTAGAGATGGCCGGAGCCCGGGGTGCCGGAGGTGGCCGGAGGCTCAAGCTCGGGTGGCACAAGGGTGCAACTACAGAGTTTAATAACCCGACATTTAAGATTGCATGCAATCCCACAAAAGGTCTAATTTATGTCTAAGGAACCTACCTGAGTAGCTTTCCCACCGCGCGAAGCCCCGACGATCGCCGGAGTGCAAGATCACCGGAGTTGCACCCTCTAATGGCGGAATCCGGTCGGCGGTGTTCGGCCCGGCGCAACTTGGACCAAGTTGATCTCCTCGGCGCCAGGAAGCTTCCTACAGTGGTGGCCGGCGTCGAGAGTGAGCGGCGGCGCCGGACGGCGAAGCTCGGCCGAAAAGATTAAAACCCGGTTCTAGGGTCGGCTCGTGCAGTGCGGATCCTCAACAGATGATGACCAATCTTGCTGGGCTTCTTGCAGTCGCCGAGAGGACGAGATCCACCGGTTCTAATCTCGAGTTCAACGGCCGTATGAAGGCGGCGCCCAAGATTACCCAAGAACGATAATTCCGGCAACAGGACCTCCCGCCGGCGACCGGGTTGACGGCGGCGGCTCGGGCTGCACCAGGATGGTCCCCCCGGTGTTAGGATCATGATTGCTAGGGTCCATGGGCCAATTAAATGCAGAAAGTTCCATGACTTACCTTCGCCGGAAAGTTGGAGGAAGAAGAAGAAGGCCGCGGCGGCGCACGGCGGCGGCTGGGTGTCGGATTCCCCACAGCTCGGTTGCGGCTCCACGGGGGACTCCACAGGCAGGGACTTGATCGACTAGGTCCCTCCCGAGCACCTTCCTCCCCAAGCACCCGAGAGCAAGATGGTTTCTTGATCCTTTCTTCTCCGGCGACGGGGTGTCGGCGGCCGGTGCGCGACCTCCGATGGGTGCGGCAGAGGAAGAGGGAGCTGTTGAGATGCGGCTGCGGGGAAAGGCTACGGGGTTAGGGTTTAAAGAAACCCTAGCCTGAGGTGGTGAATTAATAACACATATAGCACAATTGCTCTTTAGTCCCTCAAACTCTATTATATTTAGCCCAGTAGCTAGCTATCACATTTAGGTCCCTCTCCAAAGCGCAGCACGCAAAACGGAGCATAAAAAAAAATAGGGTCACTGAGCAAAAAAAATTGTGTTTTTCACTATTTTTCACGCTTTTCGAGGCATTCTAGTCGTCGAATCGAAAAATGGACTTCGCCACGACGTCCGGCTCGACGAAACCTATCAGGTAGCGATTTTTTTGTTTTTCGACGAGATGCCCGGATAAATTCTCGGTCCATAATTACTGTACAATCATACAGTATGGCACGCTTCTCGAGACTCTAGGGTCGTCAAACAGAAATTCCGTCAGCGCCATTGCGTCCAGATCATCGAAACCGATCAAAACGACTACCTGGATCACTATGTTCGGAATCCGAACAGTGAATTGGTCAGGGTTTCACTCAATGGAATCCCGAAATTGGGGTTACTGTTCATCTACAGTAATTCACTTAAGTGACCTTGTGCGCAGACCACTGATACATTGGTCGCGACAATCGCCCGCTTCTTCACTGATTTCTGGAAGATCCGACCGTCAGATTGAAAAGTGCTGAATATGAATTTCGCTCAGTTCGACGAGACGATCACAACGGTCATCTCGGATTTCCAAGATTACTTCCGGATTAGAAGATAGCCTTTTCATCTAGTAAATAGTGCAACTTGCACACTGGCGATTGACCAAATAGGTAAACATAGGTCTCTTGAATTCAAGACCAACTCAAATTTCACCTTTAATCTCTTTATAAAAAAAAAAGGATATTTCGAATTACTACACAAAGTCCGGGGGTCTAATTTAAATTGTAGCTTGGTAGGCTGTTGGGGACAGCGTTCACATGATCTCTGAACCTTTCGTTCGGAATCCATTGACTTTCATTGAACAGATCCTTGCTTTACGATCCGGGAATCGGCAAAATGGTCGGTTGATCGGCGGTTATTGAACAGATCCTTGCTTTCGGATGAAACCCGCTTTCATCGAGGAAAATTGGACGGTTATTGATTTGTACTCTCTGGGGACTTCCTTTCAGGTCCGATTGTCGTTCGAGGGCGCGGGACATCCCAGGTGTTTCGTTCGACTTGCTTCGAGGTGGGTACCCCTTGGAACCTCTTTGTGCATGTTTTTGTTATTGTTATGTTTATCATTTTAAGGGGTAATGGGGGTGGTGTGGACCTCCGGATTTATGAACGTAGCGCTGGGAGATTGGACGGGCAATTCGCCCTCTCCGAACAACAGTAGGGTTGTTCGGGGCATACCAGCGATGAGGACGGTGATCGGTGCGACCAGTTGGAAGTCGGAAGTCGGAAGATGGGTTCCTCTCTCGACAGTTCTTGAGTCGGGAAACGAGGGTAATTGGTAAGAGCAAAGGTTTGACATGTTAAAATATTGCTAAACCCCGTATATGCTTACGTGTTTATTATCATCATATTTATGGCGACCGAGGGTCGTGGGGCTCGATGATACATCATGTTCGGGGTGATTGCCGAGGCAGGTGCTCGGTTTAGTTTACCGAGGTAGGTGCTCGGTCTGGTTTGCCGAGGTTGGTGCTCGGTCGATGCTCGAGGTTGCTACACGCACACCAGCGGTTTGGCCACCACGAGGGTGTGCTTTTTCGAAAAAGTGGTACGTTGACCCGTGTACCCCACGTATTGGTGACGTAATGGGGGCCCTCATATGTGGGGGGTGTGAGCGGTGGTGCCGAGGCAGGTGCTCGGTGTGGCGCCGGGGCAGGTACAAGGTCCGGTGGCCGAGGTAGGTGCTCGGTGTGGCGCCGGGGCAGGTGCTCGGTGCGGTGGCCGAGGTAGGTGCTCGGTGCGGTTGCCGGGGCAGGTGCCCGGTTTGGATTGTACATGGGGAGGGCTTTACTGTCGATTTCACGATGATGAGGACGGTTGTTGTGGTTTTTCTTACAGTTTGCTTTAGTTATAGCCCTTCATGCTTTTCATACTTTGTATCTTGTGTCGCTGACTCCCCACTCTATGACAGGTTCAGTCAGGGGTGAGAGCTAGGGCGACGGTGAGGCCGCGATGAGAGGTCTATTGGCCCTTCGAGGCTACAGACTTTGGTTAGCTCTCCTTGTGCATATTTCATTATCTGTTAGTAGCTATGTGGGTGTGATACTTTTGTGGGGTTGACTTGGATGTTGGGATTATTATAAAACTCTGTGGATGAATGTTTGGTTTACTATCTGCTTGTTGGCCGTTTTCAAACCAAAAAGAAAAAGAAAGAAAACATTGCGAAAATAATTTGAAAAGTGTTGGTGTCGAGTGTGCACCGTTTTCAAAACCCTGTGGATTTATGGATTTCGAAATAGTTTTGTAAAACCTGGGTGCCGTGTGGGCACCGTTTTCGAAACCCTGTGGATTTATGGATTTCGAAATGACTTTATAAAGCTTGGGTGTCATGTGGACACCGCTTTCAAAACCCTGCGGTTTTATCCTTTCAAAAATAGTCGGCCTCTTTATTACTTATGGAAAATGGTTGTATGTGTTTGACGATTGAACTAGTGTGGTTAAAGGTATGATGATATGGACTTTGTAGTCAGGACGCCGTGCATATACTAAGGAGACTCTGCCCGTTTGCATAGTGAATTTGTATATGCGGCGGGTCTGGGCACACACCGGGGAAGATTGATTTAAAAAAATATATATATGCCAAATTTGAGAGCTAAACGGTGACGTTTCTTCTGCGTGTTTAAACCCCGGGGCGTGACACCTGCAAACAGAGAAAAGAGAGGAAAACAGAGGAAAGAAAGGAAGAAGAAGAAAGAGAAGAAGGAGTAGAGAAGAGGAGTAAAAGAAGGAATTGAGAGAGGTGGTGGTGTGGACCTGCTGCTAGAAGCCAGGTGGAGTCGAGCGGAGTGCACGCGCGTCGAGCCTCAAGCAAGGTATGTAGCAGTTTTTAGAGAGCTTAGTTTTTGGATTTTTGGAGTTGGGTTTGGTTTTGGTTTGTGGTGAGTTGTTGGTGTGGACTGCTTGTCCTTTGGTTGGAGAGGCTGCAGCAGGAGGGAAGCTCGGATGGTGCCATAGCAGGGTGCCGCACGGGCGCGCAAGGGCGCCGCGCGCAGCTGGCGTAGGGCGGCTGCGTGGGCGCGCATTGGCGCCGCGCGCAGTAAGCGCGCAGCAGGAGTGGGCGCACCAGGGCGCCGCGCAGCAGGGCGGGCGCACCTGGGCGCCGCGCAGCAGAGGCGGGCGCCGCGCAGCACAGGCGGGCGCCGCTCATCAGTGGCGCAGCACAGCGGGCGCCGCGCAGAG
Organism: Tillandsia leiboldiana; assembly: GCA_029204045.2. Classification (NCBI taxonomy): domain Eukaryota; kingdom Viridiplantae; phylum Streptophyta; class Magnoliopsida; order Poales; family Bromeliaceae; genus Tillandsia; species Tillandsia leiboldiana. Next base: position 45,451,369 of record CM055060.1, on the reverse strand, counting down.
GCGGGCGCCGCGCAGAGGCGGGCGCCACCCAGCCGCTGGCGCGGGCGCGCGCTGCGGGCGCGGCGCGCCGGGCCCAGGCGCCACGCGGCGGGCCCAGGTGCCGCGCGGGCAGCTGCAGCGGCAGCAGCGCGTGCGGATTGGCGCACCTACTGCGTGCGGTTGGCGCGCGAGGACGGGCTGGTATCGACGAGCTGTGAGCGCGCACAGCGAGGGCTGGTGGTTGCCCGGGTGTCGCGAGGGCATTTTGTTGACCGAGTTGACATGGTTTTTCCCTTTTTCTCTCTCAGGACGGCGTCAATCGTGGCAGTTTTCGGCGAGGTGCCGTGTGGAGCCCGGGTCGAGTGCGCGACTCGCAGTTTCTTTTACCTGAGCTGGATGGCTGTGTGTGTGTGTGTGTGTGTGTGCTGTGGGTGTATGAGTGTTGTGAGTGGGCTGCTTGGGCCTGTTTGGTTGGGTTACTGCGCGGAGCCGAGGGTGCTGACTGTAGTGTGCTTGAGCCTTGGTGTGTACTGTGGGTTGGCTGTGGAGTGAGCGAGAGTGCGCCGGGATTTTTGTAGAGGACTCGTGAGTTTTGTTGAGCTTCCGGGTATTTTTTCCGTGGATCGCGGCAGTGTGCACGCGCGGCGCGGTTTTCGAAGTTTCGTCAGTTTGAGAGTTCGGCGCTTCACCGACTTCAGCGTTGCCTGCGGAAAGTGATCCTGGTGGGTTGGAATTTCTCCAAAATGTGTGGAATGCCCTTTAATGCTCCTGAACACAATTTGATCATGTTTACCATGTTATTTTTCACTGTAGTAAAATCTGATAGTTGCTTGGGAATTTTTGGGAAATTTATCTGAACCCCAGATTATTTTTAGTATAATCCTGATACTATATGACACTAGACTTTATGTTTTGTTGGCATTATATTTGCACCTGGATCGTTTTAAAAATCGAGAAAATCCGTTTTAAGGAAAATCAGCATTTTTAAAGGTGGTTTTTAAATTATGAGTTCGCCAGAGGTATGACATAGGTCCAGGCGGCCCGGTATGCTTGTATACTCGTGCCAGGGGGCCGAGTGGATTTTTAGAGATTTGTGAGATGAGTTTCTAGTGTCATGTGAGTGTGAGCTTCTTTGTTGGGAATGATGAGGTTTTCTAGATCATGGGTCGTGCATATCAGATTTAGTCATGGAGGTGGTTCTCCGACTTAGCTATGGCAGTTTTGGGTCTGGCAGATCAAGTCGTGGAGGTTTCCCGACTTAGCCATGGGTTGTGCATTATCAGATTGAGTCGTGGAGGGTTCTCCGACATAGCTGTGAGAGTGTTTGGGCTTTTCCTGATCGAGTCGTGGTGGGTTTCCCGACTGAGTTGTGCTATTCGAGCATTGAGTTTCCGATCTGTTTGATCGTGGATCATAGCCTGCATGTGCCGCTTGTTGAGACAGATGAGACAGTTGAGACAGATGAGACACGCTTGAACTCGGTGGGGTCGCTCCCCTCGAGTTACGCTCGGGATGCGATGATGATGCGCCTAGTTGATACACTAAGGTCGCTTTGCCTGATATTGAGATAGTCCATGTGGGACGCCCTACGTAAGTCCAAGTCCATTGTGGGCTAGTGGCAGTATGTTAGGCGCAGGCTTGACTGGACCCTATGTGGCAGTCATTGAGATTGGGTGATTTGAGCGGATGATTGCATAGCATGTTCTTAGATGAGTTTTCCTTTGAGCATGATACTTGAGGCATATTAGCAGTAGCGAGTGTATGCATAGTACATCCTTAGTAGAGTTTCTTGAGCATGATGATTGAGACTTAGTAGCTGTAGTTTCCTTTCAGCTTTCCTATTATCTATCTGCATACCTATCTGTTTGCCTCCAGTAGACTTAGTGGGCATACCGTGGATATTGGTGATGGTACCCACTGGGAACTACCTTCTGCAGTAGTTCTCACACCCGCTGCGGTGACAGGTTTCCTAAGGTTGCCGTTCCGGCTTAGCTCGCGCGGAGACAGCGGATCGAGGTGAGGACGTGGCCGATTAGTTCCTTGCCAGCATTGAGAGTCAGAGGTAGATGTACCCTGTATTTTCATGATTCCACTTTTGTACTGGACAGTCTGAGAGATTTGTATTTATTTACTTGTCAGGGTGAGAGACTTTGTACTGAGGATTTATTTTTATTCAGATGTATAATGACACGGCTTTTTAGTAATTTTTACCCTCCGGCTAATAAAGTGTTTCTTTTAGTGAATTTAAACTATCAGGTTTCTGTAAGTCGGTCGGTGGGTTGTATGAGTATTTTTCTGTGAAAGAGCACAAAAAACGAAGACCGACGGTGCAATCGGATCTGAAATCCGACGTAGGGATCTCCCGGAACAGGGTTTCTAGAGTTGCGGTGACTTAACGTGCATCGGAATCCGTGCAAAATATCCTGCACGTTTTATGAGGATAGGTGGGCTTATCTTGTAGGATTAATTAATTAACGAATTAATTAGTCGGTGACAGATATTAAAAGGTGGGAATTAGTTGTACGTACGAAAAAAAAAATAATCCCACTTTTCGCAAAAGAGAAACCCTAGCCGGAGAGAACGAGGGAGAAAAGGAAGAAAAATGTGGAACCCTAGCCGGAGGAGGAAAAAGAAAGGAAGAGGAAGAAGACGGAGGAATCCGATCACCCCGAACAACATACCGAAATTAGAAGAGCGATCGGTCGACTTTCCCGTCGGTATTTTCGGTAAGTAGATTTCGTTTTGTCGCGTTATTGCGGTTTTTCGTGTCTTTTTCGTTGTCTCCATCGACGTCCCCTCCACCGTCATCGCCGCCGGCCCCGCCGCCGCCGCCGCATGATCTAGGGCACGGCGCGGGAGGGCGGACGACGCGCGGTGCCGCTAGGGCACCGCGCGCACGGGCGGACGACACGCTGTGCTGCTAGGGCACTGCGCGGGCGGGCAGCGCCGCACGGGCACCGCCCCGGGCACACACCGCGCGGCCTTGCGCAGCGCGGGGTGCCCGCGGGCGGGTGTGTGCCGCGCGGGTGCCGCCCCCGGGCGCGCAGCCGCGCGGCCTTCCGCCGCGCGGGGCGCCCGCGGGCGAGCAGCGCCGCACGGGCGCCGCGCGGGCACCGCCCCCGGGCATGCACCGCGTGGCCTTGGGCTGCGCGGGGTTCCCGCGGGCGGGCGCGTGCCGCGCGTGTGCCGCCCCCGGGCGCGCAGCCGCGCAGCCTTGCGCAGCGCGGGGCGCCCGCGGGCGGGCAGCGCCACGCGGGCACCGCCCCGGGCATGCACCGCGCGGCCTTGCGCCGCATGGGGTGCCCGCGGGCGGGTATGTGCCGCGCGGGCGCCGCACGGGCACCACCGCAGGCGCGTGCCGCGCGGCCTTGTGCCACGCGGGGCACCCGCGGGGTAGGCCGGCGCCGCGCAGGCGCCGCCCGCGGATGCACGCCGCGCGGTTTCGGGCCGCGCGGGGCATCCACGGGCGGCAGCGTCCTCGTGGGGCGCCGTCAGGTGTCGTAGGAGCGTTGTGTTTGGGTTTTTCATCGCGGGGTTAGTTTCGGATTTCTGTTTCCGCAGTGCTAGTGTATTTTATTAACTATCGCTTTTGGGGACTTCTTTAGGTCCAGGTGTGCAGCGGGAGTGTGTTAAAAGACCCAAGTGCTCCGATCTTCCCGCAACCAGGTGGGTACCCTTGCAATAAGTGCAACAAGTGCAATAAGTGCACTATATCATCGTAAAAGACTTGATAACCTATCTAATGAAGTAGATGAACTGTTAAACCTTTCGCATGAATGTGTATTGTTCTTTCATTATTAAAATTGTGGCGACTGAGAGTCGCGGTGCTTGATACACACCGACTTCGACAAACCATGTTTTTGGATGCTGCACGTACACTGGCGGATTGGCCTCCGCATAGGTGTACTTTTCCGAAAGAGTGGTCTGAATGACCCGTGTGCCCCACGATTTGTGTAGGTGCCAGTGGGGACCCCTTCACGCCAGCTAAAAGTGCCGCACTAGTACCGTGAAAGGGGTTAAAAGCATTATGTAAGTAAAGTGATTGTGCACAAGGGGAGATCGTCGACTCCCCGACAGGTACCAGTTGTAATTAAATCAAGTGAGGTGGACACATGAGGTGGAAAAGTGAAAGGTTCCGGTGTACTTGTTTTATTCTTAAAGTTATTGTAAATTGTTGAAACATCTACTTTATTTGTCAGTGACTTCCCACGCTGTGACAGGTCCGACTAGGTGTAATAGCTGGGACGGTGGTGAGACAGCGTCGAGGGGACCTTAGCCGTATGAGGCTTTGTCCCGCTTTTTCCTTTTTAGTTATCTCATTTCTCTTTTCAGCATGACTCTAGTTTAATTTGCTTGGATGTGGATCATGTGAGATGTTGGATAGTCAATTAGTTAGCACTGTGGATTTGATATACCTTTATGAACTTTTATGCGGCATGGTTACAACAAACAAAATGGTTTCTAAAATGCTTTCCAAAACTAAGTGCCGTGTGGGCACGATCTTGGTAAAACCCCTGGATTTATCCTTTCAAAAAGACATGGCCGCTTTAGTATGAATGTGTAAATGTTTTCAAAAACTGGATGTCGGGTGGGCACCGTTTGCAAAACCCGTAGTTTAACTCTTGATGTGATTGAATGAATCTTTCTTTCCTTTGTATGTTCACTAAGACTGTGTGGTTAAAGAATGTTGTTGTGTTGTTGTTGTAATGGTGACGCCGTGCATATACAAAGGAGACTCTGCCCGATTGAAGAGTGAATTTGTATATGTGGCGGGTCTGACACGCACTGGGGGAAGGTCGATACTTATTCATAAAGAAAAAAATATATATACGTTTTTTCCGCTTATCTTTACCTAAAAACTCCCGGGGCGTGACAAGATGTTCAGTATTTGATTCTGTAGCTATTAGTTCTATTTCAGCTCTGATACATGTTTAGCTATAGATCTTTTGCAGGGTAGACGCTTCGTCTGTGCGGCAGTTTCCGTACGGATGGCGGATCTGTTGGCGAGCCCGGGTCGCAGTTTCGACCCCGGGGAGTGACAGCACCCATATGTGCGCTGCCAGCGCCGCCTGCCACCCTGACCAGCACGCAGCCCGAGGCGCCTCCCCGCCTGCTCTGTGGACCGCGCCTGCTGCGCCAGCCACTACCCTACTGCCACGCGTCCAATGCGAACCAACGAGAAGCCTCCACGTGGCACGCCGCCCCCGTCCACCGCGCTCACCCGCGCGCCTGCCCGTTCGCCTGCCTGCGCCCGCGCGCTGCCCGCGCCTGCTCCCGTGGGCCGGGATCAAGTGCGCCGCCACTCCTGCACTGCCACGTGGCATACGGCGCCAATCAGAAGCCGCCACGTGGCGTACGACGACAATCAGAAGCCGCCACGTGGCACACCGCCGGTCCACCGGTCCACCGTGCACCTAAAAACACCAGAAAACTTCTGGGTGTCCTTTTTGGCCGTCCGGACTCAGAAAAATACAAGCAAGTAGTCGATTTCCATCGTTTTCGCGCGTTGAGTCCAAATCCGATGTCTGTTTTGCCCAGTTCCACTCCTAAAATTCGATGGGGCAACCAAATACACTCGTGATCCATTTTCTCACACTATGTCCACCACTTGTGTCCAATTTGCGCAAAAACAACTCCATCACCCAACATAAGCCTCCAGCAGCTGCTGATCCAACAGTAAACCTATCGCGGGGATTCAGATCCTCACATCCGGCACGTTGATGGAAGAACCAATCTCTTTTTATCTCTTTTCTTTCTCCCGTCCCCGAACTAGGGTTAGCCATTCTTGAGAAAATAATAAATAATTAAATAAAACATTATCTTCTTCTACGTACGAATCCCAAAATTTCGGTAAAAGGGATTCTCCTACCAACTTTTTGATAAGAGTGCCACCTAACCCACATTCTAAAATAGCCATTTGATGCACCAGGGTCTTAACGGGTTCGACTTATCCTATCGTACCCGTTAACACAAAAAACTCAATCCGGGAGATCCGTAAGTCGGATTTCTGATCCGATCGCTTTGTCATTCTCCGTTTCCCGAGCTCCACCACAGAAAAATACTCGCAAGAACAGAAGGTCTACCCTAAAAAGTCGTGGCACTACAGGCGAAGCGTCCAACCTGCAAGAAAAGGGACTACAGCTAAACAGATATCAGAGCTATAAAATAAAACTGCTGTAAAACTAAAATCCAACTATCTGTACAACTAGAAAAAATGATATAATATCCATCTCTCAAATATGATCATATACAAAATCGTCTGATACAATAACCCAGAACTCAACAGGGAGGTAAACTGAAATAATACATCAGTGTACAGGCTCTCAATACAAGTCAGATCCTCATAATACAATAGTCTCTCAAAAGTGGAAATAAAACTAGTCTACTAACTGTACTCAGGATCTCCAACGAAGGGGTACCGCTACTCTCCACAGACGGGTAGGGATCTAGCTCGCGACTCCCTCACCTCGAACAGCAACCCAGAATCAGCAACACCCGCTAAGACTCTGCAAAATAAGGGAGAGGAAAGAAAAAGGAGGGGAAAGACCCCCAACGGGTGTGAGAACTACACCCAAAAGAGAGTTCTCAATGGGTACCGCCACCAGGCCCGACGGTCTGCCCACTAAGTGTACTAGAGGCATGAGATAACCATGCAGTAAAAACTGAACAAGAAAGCTGGAGATACTCTACAGCTACCATGCCTCTGTCTAAATGCTCAAATGAAAAAAAACCAATGAAAGGTATGCAACCACTCACACACGAGGTGCACAATCGACCCAATCGAGCTGACTGCCACATCTGGTCCAGTCAAGCCTGCGCCTCCCTAGTGTATCAACGTAGGGTGTCCAATCGGACTAACTCGCTATCGAATAGTGGCACTTGTAGGCTATAGTCGAAATCCACGCTCTCTCTCAGAACGGATAGACTCAAGATCCTCAACATCTCGCACAACGGTCGAAGTACTCTCAACGACACGGGACCACCGTCAATCCAAACGGCTCCCAACAACACTAGCACTGGTCTAATCTCATCTACCAAACTCTACTCAGCCCCCAGGCAGGAGTGCAACAATAAAAGTATCTGTCCGAATAAACCCAATCAAATGAACCGGTATAAAACCCGGTACTGCCTGCTCTGTCATCAATCTCACGAACTCAGTATCTCCAACTATCCAACTGACCGGCACCCGTCACGGTCTAAAGCCTACTCCGGAGTGGCACTCGAGGGGAGCGACCCACACGAGTAAAGTATCACTGTCACAGGTATCACAATATAGCAGGACTGGATCACAACCATGATCAAGGTGGGAAAAATCCATCCACTAAAGAAATCTAATCCCCAATCTGATGCATAAGTAAAATATCCGGCCAACCGCCCAATGTCCGCGGTCGCAGCAACACCCCACATACCCACAATCTGGTATAACCAATCCAACTCGACAATCTCGGCTACACTATCCCAAACCCCTGCTCGAACCCAAGCAACATGTATCACAAGTCTGATTAAAAAGGAGAAAAGAAACAAACATGGTTTCTCCTAAGTCAAGTCCCAACATGATAGTGTAGCGATAAAAGATGGCTTATCTAGATGTCCATACAAGCCTGCATTGTCCTCAAGAAAGATAAAAGGGAGTAAATTACATCATAGCTCCACAAGGGTATAACCACATGCCAAACTCACTAACCAACAACACCTGTCCACAATCCAGGTCCATCCTAAATCATCAGAGTGATACCCGCACATAGATATGTCATCCCACCCCATCGAGTAATCATATCTCATAAAGGCTATGTGCTAACATGCCATGCTAATAATCAAAAGAGCAATATTCCCTTAGGTAAGCTTTCCTTAATCATCATCAAGGATATATAGATCTTGCAAGTTCCCATAAGTCATAACATGAATAATTAACTTGCAATTCCTTATATAATTATCATTCCTAAGCTTACCCCTCGACCACATACATTATACCCTAAATATGCATGCATTCTATCAGATTGAATTAGAGAACCGTCCACCGGTTTTGGAGACGAAACAACCTACCTGAATCGCTTTTCGCAGGCAAAGCTGAAGTCGGTGAAGTGCGCAGTCACTCACTATCAAAATCCGCCGAAACTGCACCCTCGATACTCAGTTGCACAAGCCTCTGCTCCAACCAACATCGCAACCACAACACACTAATCAATACCTCACACACACCAAACAGCGTTTGCTGTTTTTACAATCCAGCAGAGAGATAAGGGATTTTCACCTGCGTGCAGTCCTCCGAAAAATCCAAAAAATCACGGTTGCGATCCTCGTGACGAGTAGATGCAAATCAAGTATTTATATACCTCGTTCTGACACCTGTAGGCCAAGAAACAATTAGAACAACGCGGTAAGCCAACTTCCTCACGAACACAAGCCTGCAGAAAAATCAGTCCCAAAGAAGCTTAATTATCACCTTCGAAATGTCCTCCAAAAATTTCAATAAAAATACGGACGCGTCCTCTCGAAGTGTAGATGCCGATCGAGTCCTCATACGTCTCGTTCCAATGCCCGTAGGCCGAGAAATCCCAACAATACTCCACCGCTGTCCCATACCTCGCAGCAGTACAATGGGGTTGAAAGATACCTCGCGAACCGTGCCAAAAACCCAAAAAAGAGCAAAGTACTCAACATGAAAATCGAAGGTGTACCCCTCGTGAACGCGCTGCCACAAAAATGGTCTCAAAACACCATCGGGGTGATCCAGGGGGTCTCGCGGACTGAAAAGCGACGGTAGAAGCCAAAAATCGAAGGAGCGTCGAAGTGCGCCGCGTCGCAGAAAATGCAGATACCGAGGCCTCCAAAAATCTCAGGAATCCATCAAAGGGTGGAGAAGAGGGAGGGGAGGAACTTCACTGTAGATGTCATGCCCCGGGGTCGAACTGCGACCCCGGGCTCGCCAACAGATCCGCCGTCTGTACGGAAACTGCCGCACAGACGAAGCATCTAACCTGCAAAAGAGATCTATAGCTATACAAGTATCAGAGCTGAAAGGAAACTACACTATACAGATAAAACTGAACAACTGTAATCACTAAATAACAAAGTCCAAATACACAAATCCACTATCTCTCAAAACATAAGTACAATATCATTGTCTAGTACAAAGTGGAAACCAAAATACACGGGGAACTCTACCTCTGACACAACAGACACGGGTAGGAACTAGTAGGCCACGCCCTTACCTTGGTCTGAAAGCTCCGCACGAGCTGAACCTGGAACAGCCGCCTCAGGAACACCTGTCACCACAGCGGGTGTGAGATCTACTGCAAAAGGCAGATCTCAGTGGGTACCGTCGCCAAAATCCACGGTATGCCCACTAAGTCCACTGGAGGCAAAAACAGATAGATAGATAGATAGATAAATGAATGCAAGCTGGAAATAAAACTACCGCTAAATGCCTCAAGTACAATGCTCAAAGGAAAACCATCTAAGAACAGATGATGCAACCACCCGCTCATATCACCCAATCTCAATGACTGCCACATAGGGTCCAGTCAAGCCTGCGCCAAACCTACTGCCACCAGCCCCCAAGGGACTTGGACTTACGTAGGGCGTCCCACACGGACTATCTCAAACTCAAGGGAACTCTAGTGTATCAACTAGTCGCATCATCAACACGCATCCGGAGCGTAACTTGAGGGGAGCGACCCCACCGAGCTAAAGTATGTCTCAACTATCTCACGAGCGGCACATGCAGGCTACAGTCCACGATCAATCAGATCGGAAAAGAGAACTCGAATAACAAGGACACAACTCATGTCTAGGTCGGAGAACCCTCCACGACTCAATCTGATAAGCCCTCACCCCCTCCCAAGATACTAGTAAAAATCATGCATAACTCAAATAAAACCACTCGGCCCCCAGGCACGAGGTTACAACACTCAGGGACTCTGACAACTCACAAGCAACTCATAGTTTTAAACCATAGTTTGAAAGAAATGCCGATTTTACTTTAAAACAAGTTTATGATTTTAAAACGATCCCGGTGCAGAAGTAACGCTCTCTAACCATGCATACTAGTATCCTACGGTACCAGGAGTATACAAAAAAAAAAACAGAGGGGTTCAAATGAATTTCCCAAAAAAACCCAGGAAACTATCAGAGTAAATAATAATAAAGAAAAAAGCACAGACATGATCAATTGCTTTCAGAAGCTTTAAAGGGCATTCCGTAATTTTTGGAAGAGAGTCCAACCCACCTAATATCAACTGCAAAAATCCGCGCGCGCACCAGCTCACCCGAAGCTAAACCACTACACAACCTGAGCGACCCGGCTCCCTCAGCTCCGCGCGGTGAAAACGCCAAAAACTGGCCAAGTAGAACTCAAAAAATCTTCACCACAAGCTGCAAGAAAGGAGGGAAAAACCACGGTCAGTCAAAACATGGCCAAATCCACGCGACCGTCGAAGAAAACCACCTCCGGCCGCAGAAAACGCCGTGCGCCGCGCGAAAAACTTCCTGCGCGCACGCCGAAACGCCGCACAGCCGCTGCCCACGCGCCTGCCGCGCACCCGCAGCCAGCCGCGCGGCGCCAAGCTGGGCTGCGCGGCGCCCTGGCGCCCGCGGCTAGGCGCCTTGCTGCGCTGCGCGGCGCCCTGGCGCCCTGGCGCCCGGGGCGCGGCGCCCTGGGCGCCCGCAGCGCGGCACCATGCTGCCAGCCCTGCTGCGCGCGGCGCCTTTGCACGCCCGCGCAGCAGTCAGCGATAGCCGCGCGCCGCATTTGCGCGCGCACGGCTTCACCCAGCAGTGCCCAAACCACCTCGAACAACCAGTCCGGCGGCAACGAAGTGCACTCCAATGCTTCCAAAAAAAAAAGAAAATAAAAACAAAAGCCCAAATCATCTCAAAATTGAACCAATAAAATCCAAAATTAAATTCTAAAAAGAATGGCTACCTTTCCCGCAGACGATCCAAACGCGCGCACAGATCGGCTTCAAGAAGCGGGTCCACACCCAAAGTCACCTTCTCCAATAATCCCTCTTTTCTTCTTCCTCTTCTTCCTTTTCTTCTTCTTCTCACTCCCTCTACTTCCCTCGATTACCTCAGCTTGCAGGGAAAAGCCAAGTGAGGTGGCAGCATGCTTAAAAGGCTAATTAATTAAAAGAAAGTGCAAAGCAGCTGGCAAAAATAAAAAGAAAAGAAAGAGAAGACTTAATTTTACCAACTAATTACCCAAGTCGACTCCAACCCAAGGCTACACCCACACAACAGTACCTCTGAAGCTGCCAAGCCACCAACAGGTAAGAATTAGCTAATTAATTAAATAATTAATTAATTCTTCAAAGGTACCTCCAACTCACTTTTCACCCTCGGGGCCTCCGCCGCAATCCGGAACCTCCCGAACTTCGCTGTAATCTGAAAATACACATGCCAACAGCTTTCCTCACCCAAAAAGCTCATCTGCAGAGTCGGTGTGCTCAAACCAAAAATCCGGTATCCTACAGTAGAAGTCCCACAGAGAACAGCCCCGAAAAATCCGGAAAACAGAGGAACGGAGAGGGAGGGGGCCTATTTATAGGCTCAGCCGAACAAATGCGAAAATCCCCGTTGAGACCCCGGATTTGGGCGCCCGAATCTTTCGGGCGCCGAAAATCTGGTCGCACGAAGCCCGTCCGACCAGCGCCCGAAACCGCCTGGAAGAGCCACGTGTCCCCGAATAGCGGACAGCGAACCCGGCCAACCAGGCTGTGCCGCGTGGCGCGCACAGTGCGGCGCGGTGGTTGGCGCCCGCCAACCACGCGCCGCCACGTGGGCCGCACCCACGCCGCGCCGGTTAGCGCCCACGTGCGCGCCTGCGCCCGCCGCCTGCCACCTGACTTGCACGCAGCCCGAGGCGCCTCCCCGCCTGATGCGCCAACCACTCCTCTGCTGCCACGTGTACACAGCAGGCCACTCGAAAATGCCACGTGGCACATGCCCCCGCTGCACCGCGCTCGCCCGCGCCTACTCCCGTGGGCCGGGCCCACTGCGCCACGCCTCCTGCTCCGCCACATGGCATACGGCGCCAATCAGAAGCCGCCACGTGGCACACCCTAGGTCCACCGATCCACCGTGCACCCGAAAACACTGAAATCCTCCGGGTGTCCGTTTTCTGGCGTCCGGACTCAGAAAAATACAACCAAGTAGTCGATTTCCATCGTTTTTCCGCGCTGAATCCAAATCTAATGTCCGTTTCGCGCAAAACCACCTCTAAAATTCGACGGGGCATCCGAATGCACTCATGATCCATTTTACACACTAAGTTCAACACTTGTGTCCAATACGCGCACAAACACCGCCGACACACCACATAGGCCTCCATAAGCTGCTGATGTAACAGTAATCCTTACGTGGGGATTCGGGTCCTCACAGCTCGACTCGATCAAATCGTCATCTTCGTGATAGGCACTGATCGAGCTAATCGCCATCTTCGTGATAGCCATGGGTCGACTCGATCAAACCGCCATCTTTGTGATAGGCACCGATCGAGCCAATCACCATCTTCGTGATAGGCACGGCCTGACTTAATTCGATTTAAATCGAATTGCCAACTGAACCCAATATGGATATGATTTAAAATAACTACAATTGAGATATATAATTCAAATTGAACCACATGAGGTTCGAGCTGAACCGAACTACAAACCGGTTTGACCTAAACCGAGCCAATAAGGATACACCTTAAACCTAAGCGGATTCAACTTAAACTGAACTGTATGAGGTTCGAACCAAACCGAACCACAAACTGGTTCGACTTACACATTCAACTTGTCGGTTCAACCCAAACGAAGCCACAGGTGGTCCGAGTCAATCCGAACCACAACCCAGTTGAACCCATACCGAACCACATGAGGTTCGAGTTAAATTGAATGACAAGGCGGTTCTACTTAAATCAAATCATAAAGGATTCAACTTGAAATGAAGTCGGTTAATCCCAAACGGAGCCACAGAAGGTCCGAACCAAGCCGAGCCGCACCAAATTACAAGCCGGTTCAACCTAAACGGAATCATAGGAGAGCCGAGCCAAACCAAACCGAATTACAAGCCAGTTCAACTTAAACCAAACCATACAGGAGAACCGAACCATGAAGGATACACCTTGAACCTAAACGAATTCAACTTAAACTGAACTGCATGAGGTTCGAACCAAACCGAACCACAAGCCGGTTCTACTTAAACATTCAACTTGACGGTTCAACCCAAACGGAGCCACAGGAGGTCCGAGTCAAGCCGAACCAAACTACAACCCGGTTGAACCCAAACCGAACCACGTGAGGTTGAAGTCAAACTGAATGACAAGACTGTCACGCCCCGGGTGTAAACCAGAACCCGGTCCCGTCTACAGATTCGCCGTGCACACGGTATTTCCCGCGTACACGAAGTGCCGGTAACCTGCTCAGATATAAGAGATAATAATAAAAGAGCATAAAATCAGAGCTGAACTAAAACTACTACATCTCAGACTAAGCTAGAAATAAAGTAAGGAACAACTGTAAATAAATACAAGTATCTCTCCCAGCTCACCACAAATATACAAACCGATGGCTAACGCCAGACCCAAAATAAAGTACAATAAAACTGTCTGAGAAGATAGCGGTACATCAAAAGTCCAGCTAGCAACTGTCGGGTGGACACTCTATCTAGTCCGCTATCCTCTTACCTTGATCCGATGCTGACGGCCCAGCAACTCCCGCAGAGGACTCTCGAAAACAAAGGGAGAAACAAAGAAAAAGACGATGGGAGGTGAGAACTACTATAAAAATAGTAGCCTCCCCTAGTGGGTAAAGCCTCAAACTCCGACACACCCACTAGGTCTACCAGAGGCAAAAAGAAAAGGAGAAAGGTGGTAGCTATAAAACTGCCGATAAAGGAAAGCTACCACTACTGTGCCTCTAAATGCAGTATCGAAAAGAGTAACCGAATGCATGCATCAGTAAAACTATCTGCCTGAATAGACCCAATCGAAGGACCAGTAACCACTGGTACTGCCTGCTCAAACTGTCTCAAGTATCTGCTCACAAATCGGTACTCACTGACCGATACACGATGTCTGGCACTCACTGCCCGATACTCAATGTCTTGCACTCACTGGCCGATGTGTCAATCGCCTACTCCGGAGTGGCACTCGAGGGGAGCGACCCACACGAGTAAAGTAATCATTTCTTAATATCTCACTATAGCAGGACTAGATCACGACAATGATAGAAGTGGGAAAACCCGTCCACTAAAGATAACCCGATCCCCCAGTCTAATGCAATAATACTCAAAAAGTGAGAAACTCCATCCACTAGAGAAATCCGATCCCTAATCTGATGCACAAGTAAACATCCGGTCAACCGCCCAATGTCCGCGGTCGCCGAAATACCCCACAACCCACAATCTGGTATGACAAATCCACTCAATAGACCCGACTACACTATCCTACAACCCTACTCTACTCGAGCAATATCACGTGTATCTCAATAAATGGAGAAGAGGTACCAACATGGTTTCTCCTAAGTCAAATTCCAATGATAGTGTAGCAGAAAAAGGTGGCCTAACTAGATGTCCATACAAGCTTGTAGGTGTCCTCATGATGATAAACGAAAGACAATTATCTTGATCATACATTGATTAGAGCATGCTATTCCCTGATAATAAAGATCTCATAAGTATACTACGTACTAACATATCACAAGTCTGACTATACAAGCATGCATAATAACCACGATATACTAATCGGCATTCAACAATGGGGACCACTCTAATATTCCTAGTGAGTAAATCAACGATGAGGTCCATAACAACCACCTACCTCGAAAAGCGTGAACTACAACAATACGAGATCCCTCGCTGTCCAAGATGCTCAATCTCCGCAAACCTCCAAAATGCGAGAACTGCAGCAACATAGATAGCACACGGAATAAATGAACAACTTCCACAATAGTAATTGCTGTTTACAAAACAGCACAAAAAATAAGAAAATTCACCTCAGTACATTCCTCAGAAAACTCCGAAAAAATCTCCGTTGCGATCCTCGCGACTAGTAGATGAAGAACGAGTACTTACTCGTCCCGTTCCGACACCTGTAGGCCAAGATACAAATTAATCATCGCGGTACATGCGAAACTTCCAATGATCAAAAGTCAGCAGTACTCTGTCCAGAAAAAGTATAATTTTCACCATCGAAGCAACCTCAGAAAAATCCAGAAAAAATACGACGATGTTCCTTGCGACGAGTAGATATAAATCGAGTTTTGCACTCCTCCTTCCGACTCTCGGTTGCTGAGAAAACCCACAAAAACCCCGGTGCTGTCCGAATTCCATCCCAGAAAAAGGGGTCACATAAATAGTCTAAATAGCCCAAGAAAACCTCGAAAGACGGAGAAGATGGAAATAAATAAATTGTAGCCCTACCTGTCGCGAAAACGTGGGCACAAGAATCACCCGAAAATTCTTTCGGGGTAGCCCAGGAGAGTCCGCAGACCGAAACGCGACGAAAAAGGCTAACAAAGAAGGTGTGTCGCAGTGTGCCGAATCGCAGTAGACGAAGTAGCGTCCTTCAAAAATTTCGGAACTTCTACACAAGATGCATTACTGAACAAGGAAGAAATTCTCTAAAGGCCCTTCCTTACAAAACTGCCCAGAAAAAAGCACAAAAGAAGGCCCAAGGGGCCTACTTATAGGCCCAAGCCAAATAGCATTTACTATTGGATTCGGGCGGAACATTTCGAGCGCCCGAATGTCACGCCCCGGAGGTTTAAGGGTTAGCGGAAAACGAACATATATTTTTTTTTTCTTAACGACCCCTCCTGCCGGTGCGTGTCAGACCCGCCACATATACAAATTCACTCTTTAAACGGACAGAGTCTCCTTTGTATATGCACGGCGTCGCATTTACAACAATAATCTTTAACCACACAGTCACAATGAATACATTGATGGAGAGTACTACATTTATCCATAAACTTAAGATTTCATTCACAACATCAAGATGAGACTGCGGATTTACGAACGGTGTCTAATTGACACCTAATTTCCCAAAGTAATTCCGCGAGTCTCACATAGGCGGCTACGTCTTTTGAAAGGATAAATCCAGAGGTTTTCAAGATAGTGCCCACACGACACTTGGTTTTGGAAAGCATTTTCGAAACCCTTTTGTTTAGTGTAAAACATGCCGCACATAAACTCATAACAATATATCAAATCCACAATACCAACAAATTATCAATCCAACATCCATAATGGTCCACTATCAAGCAAATGAAACTAAACAGTTAAATGAGAAAGGAAATGAGATAACCCAAACAAGAACGATGTAGTAAATCCTCATACGGCTAATGTCCTCTAGACGCTGCCTCACCATCGTCCCGGCTACTACACCTAGTCGGACCTGTCACAGTGTGGGAAAGTCAGTGACAAATAAAGTAGATGATCAAAGCAATAAAAGTATTTTAAAGCAAACCGAACACACCGGAACCTTTCGCTTTTCCCCTCATGAGTCACCACATCCCTTGATTTAATTACATGATACCTGTCGGAAGGTCTAAAAACCCCCCTCGTGAATAATTACTTTGCTTGCGTGATGCCTTTAACCCCTCCACCGTGCTAGTGCTTCACCTATAGCTAGCGCGAGGGGTCCCCACTCGACACCTTTACTTTCGTGGGGTACACGAGTCAACGTACCACAATTTCGGAAAAGTACACCCAATCGGTGGCCAAATCGCCGGTGTGCGTGTAAACATCTAAGAACATGATAGCTGAAACCGGCGTGTAACAATCACCGCGACACTCAGTCGCCACAGTTAATAATTGAAGAAATAGGAAATACTCATGCGATGGGTTTAAACAGTTGATACATCTCATCTACTTCATTAGGCTTGTTATTAAACTTGTTATAATGGCATACCGCACTTATTGCGAAAGTACCCACCTGTTTGCGTGACGATCGGGACACCTTGAACTTTGACACTCTCCCGCTCAGCACCTGGACCTAAAGAAGTCCCCAATAAAGAACGATAAATCAAACCGGACGCACCATGTCGCATACACGAAAACCCAAAACTTATCATCGTGACAAAAGCCCCGTAACGGCGTGCGTACGACGATGGCTCCCCGCGTGGCACCCATCCACGCGGTCGCCGTCGCTCGCGGCGTTTGCCCGCGCGGACGCTGCCGCCCGCGGGCACCCCGCGCGGCACGAGGCCGCGCGGCGCGCGCCCGCGGATGGTGCCCGCGCGGCGCTTGCCTGCCCGCGGGCGCCCCGCGCGGCACGAGGCGCGTGCCCGCGGGTGGCGCCCGCGCGGCGCCCGCCCGCCCGCGGGCGCCCCACGCGGCACGAGGCCGCGTGGCACGCGCCCGCAGGTGGCATCCGCGCGGACGCCGCCGCCCGCGGCCCGGCGTGCGCGCCGTCCGCGGGTGGCGCCCCGCGCGGCATAGGGCCGCGCGGCGCGCACCACCGGCGGCGGTGCCCTAGATCGCGCGGCGGCGGCGGCGGCGGCGATGACGACGGGGACCAAGGCGGCGATGACAACGACGGAAAAAGACACAAAAACCCCAACAATACAAAAACGAATTCCACTTACCGGAAATTCCGACGGGGAAGATGATCCGATCGCACTTCTATTTCCGGCACGTTGATCGGGGTGATCGGACTCCTCCGCCTTTTTCCTCTCTCTTCTCTTTTTCCTTCGGTTAGGGTTTCGTTCTTTTCTTTTCTTTCTCTTCCTCTCCGGCTAGGGTTTCTCTTTTTGCGGAAAGTGGGATTTTCTCTAGTACGTACGAATAATTCCCACTTTTTAAATATTTAAAAACAAATAACTAATTAATTGACTAATTAATTACACGGGATAAACCCATGACTTCCTCGAAAAGCGTGCGGGATATTTTGCACGGATTCCGATGCGCACTAAGTCACCACAACCCTAAAACCCCTGTTCCGGGAGATCCCAAGGTCGGATATCAGATCCGATCGCACCGTCGGTCATCGTTTTTCAAAACCTTTCACAGAAAAATACCCGTGTAGCGCCGCGGTCAACTTACGGAAACCCGATAACACAATTTCCCTAAAGGAATACTTTATTAACAGGAGGGTTAATATTGCTCAAAAAGTCGAGTCATTACATCGAATCCAATAGTCGCATCGTCGCTCCCGTCCGACCAGCGCCCGAAAGCGCCTGCACTTGACACGTGTCCCAAACAGGGAACAGCAAGTGCAAGGCCCTTCGGACGCCGCCACGTGGCGCGCCCCCGTCAACGCGGGTGGGTGGCGCCCGCCATTGGCTGGGCGCTACGTGGCCCGCCCGCGCGACCCGCCGACCGCGCCCACGTGAGCCTCGCCGGCCGCGGCGCATGCCCCCCGCACGCGCACGCATCCTGAGGCGCCGGCGTGCACCTCCGTGGACCGCGCCGCATGAGCCCTCCAATCACCTGCTGCCACGTGTCCCCGCGCCCGGTCTATGCACCCGCGCGGGGTTCCGTGGACTGCGCATCGCACGCCGGCCACTCCTGGGGCGCCATGTGTCCCCGCGCAGGGTCAATGCGCCACCCGGCGCTGCTCTGTGGACCGCGCACTATAAACCGACCAATAACAGGCCGCCACGTGGCACCCAGCCGGTCTACGGCCTCCCCTATGCACCCGAATCCACGGAAAACTTCCGGGAGCCCCTTTTTGGACATCCGGACTCAAAAAAATACAAGCAAATAGCCGTTTTCAAGTGTTTTTCCGCGCTGAATCCAAATCCAACCTCTGTTTGGCCCAAAACCGTTTCTAAATTTCGGCAAAAGCAGCCGAAAGCCAATCCAGCTCTGGATACCTTTCTGGGTCCATCTGTGGCACCCATTTGATGCACTATGGGCCAGACACACCAATGATAGGTGTTTCACAAAGTGGATTCACGGAAAAAAGCTACATGGGGTTCTGGGGCCCTACAAAGATGATTCTACTTAAACCAAGTCGTAAAAGATTCAACTTGAACTGAAGTCGATTCCAACCCAAAGCGAACTACAAGAGGATCGAGCTGAACCGAATCAAACCACAAGCCGGTTCGACTTAAACTGAACCATAAAAGATTCAATTTGAACTACAAACCGGTACAACCCAAACTGAACCGCGAGAGGATCAAGACAAGCCAAGCCAAATCATAAGCCAGTTCAACCCAAATCGAATCTGAGTGGAATCATATGAACTGGATCATGCACCAGCTCGAACCCAAATCAAAGTCAAAGAGTTTTGAGCCAAACCGCAAAGAGGGTGACTCAAACCAAACTCAAAGGCGTCTTAAATCAAACCACAAAGATTCAGTCCAAACAAAATGCAATGGAGTTTCAAGTCCAGACGGATCTCGAACCAAACCATAAGTGTCACGCCCCGGGTGTAAACCAGAACCCGAGCCCATCTACAGATCCGCCGTGCATACGGAATTTTCTGCGTACACGAAGCGCCAGTAACCTGCTCAGATATAAGAGATAAATATAAAGAGCATAAAACAGAGCTGAACTAAAACTAATACATCTCAGACTGAAGCTGGAAATAAAATACAGTACATCTGTAAAAGTAATACATCTGTCTCTCCCAGCTCACCAAAAAGATACAAACAGCTGGATCCAGACCCAAAAGTAAAGTACGACCTTCTGAGGAAAAAGGGTACACCAACAGTCCAGCTAACCCGCTCATCCTGCCTCGAGATCTATCTACTCAGCTGTCCTCTCTCCTCGACCCGTCGTTGAAAACCCATCAGCACCCGCAGAAGACACTGCAAAACAAAGGAGAAGAAAAAGAGAAAAGAAGAATGGGGGTGAGAACTACTAGTAAACCAGTAGCCTCCCCCTAGTCGGTAAAGCCTCAAACTCCGACGCGCCCACTAGGTCTACCAGAGGCAAAAGGGAAAGAAGAGTGGTAAGCAATAAAACTGCTGAAAAAGGAAACTACCACTACAAGGCCTCTAAATGCAATCCCACAATGGAATAACCATATGCATCAGTAACCAACCGATCCAAATAAACCCAATCTATGCCGCCCTCATCATCGGGCAAGTAAGCCACGCCGACGTGATAGCAAAAACTCCTACTGCCGCCCTCATCATCGGGCAAGTAAGCCGCGTCGATGTGATAGCAAAAACTCAAGGCCTGTCTAATCCCCACGCTCCGGAGGGGAACTCGAGGGGAGCTACCCACACGAGGAAAGTAACCATATCACAAGTATCATAAAAGCAGGACTGGATCACTACAATGCCTAAGTAGAACAAATTCCTCCACTAAAGAAAAACCCTGATCCCTAATCTGATGCATAAATACGCATACGGCCAACCGCCCAATATCCGCGGTTGTCGCAATACCCCTCAATCCACGACCATGTCCCGCAACCGACATCCGGTCAACCGCCCAATATTCGCGGTCACCGCAATACCCCTCAATCCACAATCCGGTAAAATAACCAATATCCGGTTAACCGCCTACTATCCGTGGTAGCCGCAATACCCATAATCAAGTACCACCTGTCCCCGACCCCAAGGTCCCAGCTACACTATCCCGAACCCCTGCTCAAACCCGAGCAACATGAACCACCTGACTAAAGAATAAGGAGAAAAGAAGCAAACATGGTTTCTCCTAAGTCAAGTTCCAACATGATAGTGTAGCAATAAAAGATGGCCTATCTAGATGTCCATACACGCATGCAAGTGTTCTCATTTGGAAAGAAAAAATAAGGAGTAGCAACAATCCTGAATCTCACATAAACCACTACTCGTATGAATCATCCAGCTATGCATGTCCAAATATCCCCACGTAGCACCCACTAACAGGATAAATCACCTTGTCCCAATATGATAGTAAATTCCACATGCAAGGGTATGTGCCAACAATATATCCATATGTCCAAACAAGCATGCATAGTTCCAACCCCAATTGTTAATCCATAATCCTAACACAGGGGAATCACTCTAATAATCCTAGTGAGCATGTCGAAATAGAGGGATATAGCAACCACCCACCTGGAAAAGCGCACCCACAGCTGTAAAAGTCTCCTCGCTGTCCAACACTCCTTTCTCCGCAAAACACCCAAAACTGCGAACCATAGCACAACAACACACACGGCGTACAATTAATCCAAATAATGTACAATAAGTCGCTATCCAAACAAGCAGTCCCGAAAATGCCAAAATCTCACCTGCGAGATGAACTCGAAAAAATCCGGAAAAATAACCACTACGATACTCGCGGCGAGCCGATCGAAACGAGTTCCTGCACGTCCCAATCCGAATCTTGTAGGTCAAGTTACAAAATCAACAAGATGACCATCTCGAAACTCCCAAGAACAAAATCTGTACAACTCCGCCCAGAAAAAGTGGGATTTTTACCTTCGTGCCAACCTCCAAAAATTCCCGAAAAATCACAGTGATGTTCCTTGCGTCGTGTAGATATGAATCGAGTACTTGCACACCTCAATCCGTCGCTCGAGCGCGGAGAAAAGCCATAAAAACTCCAATGCTGTCCAAAACTCCGCCCCAGAAAAAGAGGTCACAAAATAGTATGAAAAGACCAAGAAAACCTCGGAATGGTAGGAAACTGTAAACACGGGAATCGTAGCCCTACCTGTCGTAAAAACACCGGCGCAAGAATCGCCCAAAATGATGTTTGGAGTAGCCCGGGGGAGTCCGCGCACCAAAAAGCGACGGGAAGGGTTGCCGGAGAAGAAGCGTTGATGTGTGTCGCAAAATCGAAAACGTCAATGAAGCAACCTCCAAAAATCCTAGAACTCCATCAAAGAGTGGAGGGGAGGGAGATGAAGAAGTTTCCTGTAGAAGTCCCCGAGAGAAACTGTCACGCCCCGGGTGTAAACCAGAACCCGGGCCCGTCTACAGATCCGCCGTGCACACGGTATTTCCCGCGTACACGAAGCGCCAATAACCTGCTCAGATATAAGAGATAACAATAAAGAGCATAAAATAGAGCTGAACTAAAAACTAATACATCTCAGACTGAAGCTGGAAATAAAATACAGTACATCTGTAAAAATAATACATCTGTCTCTCCCAGCTCACCAAAAAGATACAAACAGCTGGCTAAAGCTGTAGTGTCCTGACTTTTCTGGTGTCATTGACGACCCTTGTCGTCAAAAGTTAGTTGTAGGTGCCCTTTCTTATCGACTTCTGGTGATTTGTGTTTTGGTACACGTTTGTATTTTTCGGTGATAGGGCTCGAGAAACGGTGAGCGGTGGTGCGTCCGGATCCCCAATCCGACTCCCGGATCTCCCGGAATAGAATTTAGAAGTGCGGGGGTGCCTATACCGTGCATCAGAGTTCGTGCCACAGTTTTTGCATGCTTTTCGAGACGATTGGGGGTAGGCTCGCGTCGGATCGGGGTTAGCAACTTTTATTCGACGAGTAGTAGAACGGGTTTTCGGTTCCTGCCTCGACCTAACTCACCCCTCACCCTTTTTGGAATGCACGTGGTTAGGGTTTAGGGGAGGGTTAGGGTTCTCCGTCTATATAATGCGACATATTTTGACCCCAAAGGGAAATGAGGATTAATCTAGCCGTCGGGAGAAAATGAAGAGGGAACCCCATCACCTTGGATCGTACGTGCCGCAGACGGAGGACGAGACGGGACCGGACCCTTCCAGCGGGAACCTCGGGTTGAGTGATGGTCCCTCTTCTCTTTCCTTTTTGTGGTCGCGGTTGTAAGCAGGGGCAGGGGGAGACGCAGGACCCGCTGCCGCTGCCGTGCCGCCGCCGCGCGGCCGCCCGCGCGGGCCTGCGCCGCGCGGGGCGCTTCTCTGCCATCGCCGCTGTCGCGTCGCCGCTGCCCGCGTGGCTTTGTGCCATGCGGGGCGTTGCCGCCGCCGCTGTCACGTCGGCGCTGTCCGCGTGGCTTGGTGACACGCGGGGCCTTGCCGCCGCCGCCGCCCGTGTGGCTTTGCCGCCGCCGCCCGCGCGGGCCTTCGCACGCGCGGGGCGCTTCTCTACCGCCACCGCTGTCGCGTCGCCGCTGCCGCGTGGCGTTGTGCCACGCGTAGCGTTGTGCCACGAGTAGCGTTGTGCCACGCGGGGCGTCGCCGCCGCCACTGTCGCGTCGCCGCTGCCCGTGTGGCTTGGTGCCACGCGGGGCCTTGCCGCCGCGGCCCGCGTGGCTTGGTGCCACGCGGGGCTTCGCCGCCGCCCGCGCGGGGCGCTTCTCTGCCACCGCCACCCGCGCGGGCATGCGCCCGCGCAGGTCGCTTCTCTGCCGCCGCCGCTGTAACGTCGCCGCTGCCCGCGTGGCTTTGTGCCATGCGGGGCGTCGCCGCCGCCGCCCGCGTGGCTTGGTACCACGAGGGGCGTCGCCGCCGCCGCTGTCGCGTCGCCGCTGCACGCGTGGCTTGGTGCCATGCGGGGCCTTGCCGCCGCCGCCCACGTGGCTTGGTCCCACGCGGGGCTTCGCCGCTGCCGCGCCGCCGCCCGCGCGGGCCAGCGCCCGCACGGGGCGCTTCTCTGCCGCCATCGCGCCGCCGCCCGAGCAGGCCTGCGCCCGCGCGGGGCGCTTCTCTGCCGCCGCCGCTGTCACGTCGCCGCTGCCCGCGTGGCTTTGTGCCACGCGGGGCGGTGCCACCGCCGCCCGCGTGGCTTGGCACCACGCGGGGCGACGCCGCCGCCGCTGTCGCGTCGCCGCCGCCGCCCGCGTGGCTTTGTGCCACACGGGGCTTTGCCACCGCCACCCGCGTGGCTTGGTGCCACGCTGCCGCTGTCACGTCGCCGCCGCTCGCTGGGCTTGTGCTCGCCGCCGCCGCTCGGCCCCTCCGTTTTCCGCCGTGTGCATCCATGTTTCTTTCATAGTTTGTTACGGTTGAGTTGTCCGTATATTGCATCTCCGCTATCTGGCCTTGATGTTTGTCTTTCTGGGGACTCCGTAGGTCGGGGGGACAGTGTCGACTTCAAGCGTACCGACCAAGCGCTGTTCAGGTGGGTGCTCTCCTCTGTCACTTCGGGAATGTGTAGAAGAACTTACGTTTTAACATGAATAAAGCAACATATATTTCATAATCGTATCTAACCCCTGTTTTACATAAGCATGTTTACTGTTCTTATCTCTCGCGGTTGCGGGTCGCTCTGGGTACGACACACCCACTTATCACATGTATGAGCTCAAGGTTTGCTTGCATGCACACCGGCGGTCTGGCCACCGCACTGGTGTATTTTTCCGGAAAGATGGCACGTTGGCCTGTGTACCCCACGACTAGTGGTGATGGGGACCCCTCACGGCTACTCAGAGATCACACGAGCGCCGGGGAAGGGTATAAGCAAATCACGAGAGGCAGGTTCACGAAATTGATGGTTACAAGAGGAAGGAAAGAAAGGCAGGTTTACAGGTCGGGTGTATTTCTGGGTACTGTGGCTCTCTTGGGAGGGGATGAGCACGGACGCGTCGGTGGCGGTTTGCATTGTTTTCAGTTTCCTTTATCGCACATATTACTATACCTTGATCATGTTGCATCTTGGCAGTGTCGCTGACTCCCCACTCTGTGACAGGTTGGTCGGGCGCGGGCACGGGACGACGGTGAGGACGGGTCGCGAGGACGTGTCTCGTGTTTAGCTTACTTGAGTGACTTATGTTAGGCTTTATTCGTTTTAGCTTATTTTTCGGTTCTGTCTGCGGTGCGTGTGGGTGCGTCTGTGGTGTGGTGTGGATATGTTTATTTCTTTGGTGACTCTGTTTACTTTCGTA
Source organism: Tillandsia leiboldiana (assembly GCA_029204045.2). Taxonomy (NCBI): domain Eukaryota; kingdom Viridiplantae; phylum Streptophyta; class Magnoliopsida; order Poales; family Bromeliaceae; genus Tillandsia; species Tillandsia leiboldiana. The sequence goes on along the minus strand of CM055060.1, from coordinate 45,426,702 downwards.
CTCTGTAGTTAGCGGTCCATTTTCGAACCAGGAAAAATGTTTGCGAAAATGACTTTTAAAATAACGAGTGCCGTGTAGGCACCGATTTGAAAACCCATGGATTTATCCTATCTAAAGATCGGCGACCGTGTTAGCTAGTTATTGTACTCTCTCTTTAATTGTGTGAGCTGTGAATGTGGTTAATGTATGAACAAGTTCGAGAGCGGGTTATCATGCCTGGCTAAGTAGGGACCGCCGTGCACGTGCAGAGGAGACTCCGCTATCAGAGTCGAGAAATTCGCACGTGTGGCGGGTCTGGCGCGCACCGGGGGACCCTGTAAAAGAAATTCTTAAAATTCACGTTTTTCCGCTTAGCCGAAAAACCCCTGGGTCTACCAGAGGCAAAAAGGGGAAGAAGAGTGGTAAACAACAAAACTGCTGAAAAAGGAAACTACCACTACTATGCCTCTAAATGCATCAGTAACCAAACTGTCCCGGTAACCTAATCTATCCACCAGTAAAAACTGGTACTGCCTGCTGCCACCCTCATCATCGGGCAAATAAAGTCGCGCCGATGTGATAGCAAAACTCCTGCTGCCGCCCTCATCATCGGGCAAGTAAAGCCGCGCCGTTGTGATAGCAAAACCCTATCACTGTCTGACCCCCACGCTCCGGAGAGGAACTCGAGGGGAGCGACCTACACGAGGAAAGCATCACCGGGCATATAAAGCCGCGCCGGTGTGATAACAAAACTCAATCACTGTCACAAGTATCATAAAAGCAGGACTGGATCACAACTATACTCAAGTGGAACAAAACCCTCCACTAAAGAACCCCGATCCCCAATCTGATGCATAAGTAACCATCCGGTCAACCGCCCAATATCCGCGGTCGCCGCGATACCCACTGTCAACAATCAAGCCCAACAACCGACACCCGGTCAACCGCCCAATATCCGCGGTCACCGAAATAACCCACAATCACAATCATGTCCCACATCCGACATCCGGTCAACCGCCTACTATCCGCGGTAGCAGCAATAAACCCAATCCAAAATCGGGTAAAATAATCTGTGTCCGGTCAACCGCCTACTATCCGCGGTAGCCGCAATACCCAACAACCCATAATCAAATACCACCTGTCCCCGACCCCAAGGTCCTGGCTACACTATCCCATACCCCTGCTCAAACCCGAGCAACAAGAATCACCTGACTAAAGAATAAGGAGAAAGAAGCAAGCATGGTTTCTCCTAAGTCAAGTTCCAATATGATAGTGTAGCAACAAATAGTGGCCTATCTAGATGACCATGCAAGCATGCATACGTCCTCATGAAAGATAAAAGAAAGTGTGACAAATAGTGGTTCCACATGTGTATCAATTAATAGCTCCGTATGGATATAACCATCATGCTAAAATCATTATCCAACCACACATGTCTATAATCCACTAATTACCCTCACATAAATCATCCACCTATGCATGTCCAAAAGATCCTCAAGTGGTACCCTCCCACAAGACATTTCATATTATCCCAACATGAAAGTAAATTCCACATGCAAGGTTAAGTGCTAATATTATATCCATATAAACATGTATAAGTCCTAACCACTATCAGATTTCCACAATAGTATTTTCCATATGATAGGCTCACAATTATTTTAATTTAAGCATGCATGTCCATTAGGTGATCATTCAATATGTCCAATATGGAGGTTCTCTCTAATACACATAGTGAGCAAGTCGGAAATTAAGGTATGCAACAACCACCCACCTCGATCGCGAAGTACACGAAACACCGCTTCAAACTCGCCCTCTCACAAAGAAAATCCCGGTTCACTGCGAACACTGCAACAATAACCAACACGGTGCACAAATTAATCCTACAATTAACACAATGCCGCTGTCCGCGCAACAGTCCACAAGATGGTCAATTTTCACCTACGAGATGACCTCAAAAAATTCCAAAAAAATAACCGTTGCGATCCTCGCGGCGAGCCGATCGGAACGAGTACTTGCATGTCCAAATCCGACACCTGTAGGCCAAGATACAAAATAAACATCCGCGGCGAGCCAAAACTCCTCACAATTAAAATCCTGTAGCATTCAGTCCAGAAAATGTGGAATTATCACCTTCGGTGCAACCTCAAAAAAATCCGAAGAAAATACAGTCGCGTTCCTCTCGAAACGTAGATGTCGATCGAGTCCTCGTACGTTGAAATCCGATACCCGAGTGCAAAGGTAAAAATCTGACAAGCCTCCGCCGTCCAGAAAGTCACCAACAGAAAGGGGTTCAAAAATGCCTCGTAAACCATGCCAAGAACTCAAAATAAGGCAAAGTGATCAATATAGAAATCGAAGACGTACCTGTCGTGAACGCGATGCCACAAAAATCGGCTCAACATTCCTTCGGGATAGCTCAGGGGGCCTCGCGCACTGAAATGCGATGGTAGAAGCCATAAACGAAGGAGCGTCGAAGTGCGTCGCGTCGCAGAAAACGCCGATGCCACGGACTCCAAAAAATATCCGGGAATCCACCAAAGCGTAGAGGAGAGGGAGAGGGAGAACTTCTCTGTAGGAAGCCCAGAGAGAAAAGGCCCATGAAAGGAGAAAAATGGCTGCCAAGGGGCCTATATATAGGCCCAGCCCACCAAAACAGGAAACCGGATTAGGGCGCCGGATTCGGGCGCCCGAATCCGGCCCGACCCGGTACTGTGCAAGCCCGAATCAACCATAGCCCTCCACGTCACCGCGCCCCGCGCCCCGCGCACCCGGCGCACGCGCGCCCGCCAATCGCGGCGCGCCGCGTGGCGACGCGGTCCACGGCGGGAACCGTGGACCGCGGTTCACGCCGGATCCGCCGGGTCACTGCCCCGCCAATGAGCGGGCGACACGTGGCCCCGTCGGTCCATCGTGTGCCGCGCCCGGCGCAACTGTCGCGCGTGCGTTGACTGGCCAATCCCAGAGCGCCACGTGTCAGCGCCTACACTCGCTGCGCCCAGTACACAAACCTGATGCACCCGCCGAATCCGAAGCAGCCACGTGTCTCCAGCGCGTCCAATGGGGAGCCGCCACGTGGCATACCCAACATTGAACTCCGAATCTGTCCGCGCCCGCGCCCACGCCTGCCCGCGCCCGCGCCGCCGTGCTCCGCTGCCTGCCCGCCACCGCCGGTGTCACGCCCCGGGTGTAAACCAGAACCCGGGCCCGCTCACAGATCCGCCGTGCATGCGGTATTTCCCACATACACGAAGCGTTGGTAACCTGCTCAGATAAGCAATAATAATAAAAGAGCATAAAGTAATCAGAGCTAACTAAAACTACTGTAATTCAGACAGAAACTGGAAGTAAAAAGTACAACAGTAAAATAAACTACAGATGTCTCTCACACCGCTACTACAATATATACAACTGGCAGAAGCCAGACCCAAAAGGAAGTAACTAAATACTGTCTGAGAAGTCCAGGTACCCAAAACTCTCCAGCTACAGTCCGCGGGTGGCACTCTATCTAGTCCGCGATACGCTTGCCCCGATCAGTTGCTGACAGCCCAGCAACTCCCACAGAGGACTCTGCAAAACAAGGGAGAGAGAGAAACAAGCAAAACAGTGGGGGTAAGTACTACTATAAACAGTAGCCTCCCCTAGTGGGTAAAGCCTCAGCTCAGGTATGCCCACCAGGAAGATCAGAGGCATAAAGGAAAGGGATAGAAAGGGGAGTGTAATATGAGCAACTCAGATGAAATGCTACCCCTAATATGCCTCTACATGCTAAACCAATCAGGATGACAAAGTATGCATCTGTGTCAGAAGCCTGTCTAGATGATCCAATCTGACCGCCAGTGGACACTGGCACTGCCTGCTCTGCCGCCTCGGATATGCCAGCCTACGCATAACACCGAAGCAAAGGAGTCCCCAGGACTCAAAGTCTGGCAATCGCGCACTCCGGAGTCGCACTCGTGGGGAGCGACCCACACGAGAGAAGTAAGTAACCACAAGTAACTGTCTCTAGCAGGACTGGATCGAGACTCAAAAAGTGGGAAAAACCCTCCACTAAAGCAAGCCCGATCCCCCAAGTACCCAATCTGATGCAATAAGATGACCCGGTCAACCACCCAAGATCCGTGGTCGCCGCAACACCCTGTCAAAAGCCTACACTGTCCCAGATCCCCAATACCTGACTACACTGTCCGATACCCGCTCGAACCCGAACAACTATGCCTCAAGTCTACCAGGATAGAAGAAGGAGAATTAGATGCATGGTTTCTCCTAAGTCAAGTCCCAAAAACAGTGTAGCAGTAAAAGATGACATTATTAGGTGACCCGTTTAATCATGCATTGTTCCAACATTTGTCCAATTTCCCAGAATAAGCAATATAGAGTGACCTGAGCTAGAGTGACAGTCTTATAAGAGGAGTTATTAGTTTTACAGTCCACAATTACTATTTTATCTTCAGATATACCGTTCAGATTTGATAAGTGGTTAAAACAGGTGATCATTCTAACAATAGGATCTGATTAATAAGAGTTAATTCCCTAAGCATGCAAGTCTACCCATCTTATATTTAGCATCTTCAATTCAGGGACACTCTAACATTCCTAGTGGCATACCAAAGAGAGGAGTACAACAACCACCCACCTGATCAGTCGAGCTGTCAAAAGTCCTCCAACTGATAATACCAAAGATGGCGGCTACACAGAGTCCAAACGGTCCCGCGCAGTCCACACTGCTCCTGGGTACAAAAACCGAGCTGTCACAATCCATATATATCCCCAGAACTGCCAAATTTAACAAACAATAACTCCGCTGCGAAGATGAACAAAAATCACCTGCTCACAGTCCTCAGAAAAATCCAAATAAAATATCCCCGCGGTCTACGCGTCGATAGCTTCGAAACGACTACCTGCACACCCAAATCCGAGTTTTCTACGCTGAGATATAAATCCGGCAAGAAAATAACCTCTAACCCTACTGTAGAAATTCCCCCAGATCAACATCCGGAAAGAGAGGAGATTCTCACCTTCGAAGCAATCTCCTAAAGTCCTGAGAAAAATACAGTAGATTCCTCGCGAAGAGTAGATGAATTTAGGCTCTTGAATCACCCTGATCCGAGGTCTGTACGCGAAGTTATGGCCAAAACACCGTGTCGCTGTCCAAAAATCCGCAAAGAAAGAGGGGCAACAGAATACTCAAATACCTCCAAAATCCGAAATTAATTTGGGGAAACTTTGAATATCAAAATCAAAGTCCTACCTGTCGTGAGTCCAACGGCGCAAAAATCGTCGAATTCAGGTGTCGGGTAAAGCCAGGAGAGTCTGCGCACCGAGAGGACGCAAAACGGGTCGAAGACGAACTAAGCGCGCCGCGTCGGAAAACGGCCAACCTCGGAAACCGTGCACCACCACGACTCCGGCAAGCTACTGCTGGAAAAATCACTGGCAGGGGAAGACTTCTTCTTCAGAGCCCACTGCGAAATTCCCACAGAAAATGGGTGAAAACATGGCCTCAAACCGGATAAACAAGCCTAAATAAGGCTTATCGGATTCCCGGATCCAACCCGCTAGCCCGGCCTGATCCGGCGCGGCCCGGGTCGGACCAGACGCCGTCCAACCCGCCTGGGCGCCCGCCACGTACCCCCAAACAGGGGACAGCCGTGCGGGGCCACCGCACGCGCGCCACGCGCCCCCCCGCTACAGCGGCGGGGCCCCGCGGGTGGCGACGCGTGGCGCAACGCCACGCGTCGACCGCTCCGCCGCCCCCGCTCACCGCTGAAGGGCCCAGTGGGCCGGGAGCGCGTGGACCCGCCAATGCCGCTGTGCCACGTGTCCTGCACCCGGTCCACGCGCCGCTCCGCACTTTTCCCTGGACCGAGCCGCGCGCACCCGCCAATCCGCACGCGCCACGTGGCCCGCCCCGCGGTCTATGCACCCGCGCGCCTTTCCCGTGGACCAGGTGGTGTGGGCCGACCAATCCCGAGCCGCCACGTGGCACCAGCCGGTCCACGGTCAACCCCCATGCACCCGTTTTCCCCCGAAACTTCCGGTAGCCCGTTTTTGGTCATCCGGACTCCAAATTTGGCAAATAAACAGCCGTTTTCAAGTGTTTTTCCGTGCTGAATCCAATTCTACCATCTGTTTGGCCAAAATCCTTCCCGAAATTTTGGCAAACACAGCCGAAGGCCAAAACAGTAAAAGATACCACTCAGGTCCAACAGTAGCACCACTTTGATGCACCTTGGGCCAGATACACCAACAATAGGTGTTCTCAACTGTAGATTCAGTCGGAAAACTATACGGGGTTTACGGTCTCCACATCCTCCCCCACTAAAAGGGAGTTTCGTCCTCGAAACAAAAGGAAAGTAAACCTGCGTACCACAATCAGGAATCTCGAACAGGGAAGGGTAGGTATCCCGCATCGCCGTCTCAAGCTCCCAAGTGGCCTCTCGTTCCTCATGGTTGCTCCAAAGGATCTTCACATAAGGTATTGCCCGGTTGCGCAATTCCCTCACCTCACGAGCCAGAATCCGCAATGGGCGCTCCTCGTAAACCAAGTCCTCGCCGATATCCAAGGATGCGAAGTCGATGACATGAGACGGATCGAATACATATCTCCTCAAGGCCGAAACATGGAAGACATCGTGAACACCAGCCAAACGGGGAGGTAGAGCAACTCTATACGCCACAGGGCCTACCCTCTCGAGCACTTCAAAGGGTCCAATGAAGCGAGGACTAAGCTTTCCCCGAACTCCAAATCTCTTGACCCCTTTCGAAGGCGAAACCTTCAAAAAGACATGATCCCCAACCTGGAACTCAAGGTCTCGCCGCCGAACATCTGCATAACTCTTCTGGCGACTCTGGGCCGTCTCCAAGTGCCGTCGTATAACTCGGACCTTCTCTTCCGCCTCCCGCAGTAAATCTGGCCCCAGCGTCCTCCTCTCACCCACATCACTCCAATAAAGGGGCGACCGACACTTGCGTCCGTACAACGCCTCAAACGGAGCCATCTTAATGCTCGCTTGAAAGCTGTTGTTGTACGCGAACTCAACCAGGGGTAAGTGTCGGTGCCAACCTCCTCCAAAATCCATAACGCACGCACGCAACATATCCTCAAGCGTCTGAATGGTGCGCTCTGACTGGCCGTCTGTCTGTGGGTGGAATGCCGTGCTGAAACTAAGCCGAGTACCCATGGCTGACTGTAAGCTCCCCCAAAACCGTGACACGAACCTCGGGTCTCGATCTGACACAATGGACGCTGGTACTCCGTGCAATCTCACAATCTCAGCCAAATAAAGCTGTGCCAAGCGCTCCATGGACCAAGTCATCTGCACAGGCAGGAAATGAGCTGACTTGGTAAGTCTATCAACAATCACCCAAACTGCGTCGGCTCCACTCGGTGATCTCGGTAGCCCAGTCACAAAATCCATGGTGATGCGGTCCCACTTCCATTCGGGAATTGGAAGACTTTGCAACTTGCCAGCAGGTACCCGATGTTCCGCCTTCACTTGCTGACAAGTTAAACACTGAGCCACGAATCTTCCAATACCCCGCTTCATTCCAGACCACCAAAAGAGTGCCTTGAGGTCCCTATACATCTTAGTACCTCCAGGGTGGACGGTATAAGGTGTATAGTGAGCCTCCCTCAGAATCTGATCCCTGATCTCCGAATCTGTAGGCACACACACTCGGTCCCTGTACCGCAGTACTCCCGAGCTATCCACTGAAAAATCCCCTAACTGCTCTGCCTGAAGCTGCGATCTGATCCTCGTCAAGTAGGGGTCCCCACTCTGTGCCTCACCAATCCTATCCAACAGAGTGGGCTGCAAGACCAAGGACAAGAGTCTAGCAGAGACCCCAGGGGACACTACCTCTATCTGTAGGCGCCTCAACTGCTCCACAAGTGGTGCCTGCTGAGTAATCATCATGCTCAAGCTCTGTGCTGATCTCCTGCTCAAAGCGTCTGCAACCACATTGGCCTTGCCGGGGTGGTAAAGGATACTCAAATCATAATCCTTTAAAAGCTCCAACCACCGGCGTTGCCGCAAGTTCAGCTCCTTTTGAGTAAATAGATACTTTAAGCTCTTGTGGTCTGTATAAATCTCACAGTGCTCCCCGTAGAGATAATGCCGCCATAACTTCAGGGCGAACACCACAGCGGCAAGCTCTAAATCGTGAGTAGGGTAATTCTTTTCATAATCCTTTAATTGCCGTGAAGCATAGGCAATTACCCTACCATGCTGCATCAGGACACAACCCAAGCCGCTGTGTGAGGCATCACTGTAAATCACAAACCCGTCGCCCATCACGGGTAGAGCTAGGACTGGTGCTGAGATCAATCTTCTTTTAAGCTCTTCAAAGCTCTCTAGGCACCGCTCAGACCAAATAAACTTCACCCCCTTTCTCGTCAGACTGGTCAGGGGAGTAGAGAGCTTCGCAAAGCCCTCAACAAAACGACGGTAGTAACCTGCTAATCCAAGAAAGCTACGAACCTCAGTAACCGTCGTCGGTCTAGGCCAATCCCGAACTGCATCAATCTTCGTCGGGTCCACTGCCACCCCCGCGGCTGATATAACATGGCCTAGAAAAGCAACCTCCCGAAGCCAAAATGCACACTTCTTCAGCTTGGCAAACAGCTTCTTCTCTCGCAGAAGCTGTAGCACAATCCTCAAGTGCTCCTCATGCTCTACCTCACTCCGGGAGTAGACCAAAATATCGTCTATGATACAACGACAAATCGATCTAAGTACGGCTGAAACACCCGGTTCATTAAATCCATGAATGCAGCCGGGGCATTAGTTAGTCCAAAAGGCATGACTGTAAACTCATAATGCCCATACCGGGTTCTAAAAGCCGTCTTGGGAATGTCCTCGGCCCTCACCCTCAACTGGTGGTAACCTGACTGAAGATCCAACTTCGAGAACACTGTTGCGCCCTGCAACTGATCAAACAGATCATCAATTCGTGGTAGCGGGTACTTGTTCCGAATGGTCACTTTATTTAGCTCTCGATAATCCACGCACAAGCGAAGTGATCCATCCTTCTTCTTCACGAATAAAACAGGCGCTCCCCACGGAGATACACTGGGTCTCACGAAGCCCACATCCATCAAATCCTGCAACTGAGCCTTCAATTCCCTCAGTTCCGCTGGGGCCATCCTGTAAGGTGCCTTTGAGATTGGTGCGGTCCCTGGAACCACATCAATCACAAACTCCACCTCCCTCTCCGGCGGCAAAGTCGATAGCTCAGAGGGAAACACATCCGGGAACTCGCGGACGATAGGGATATCCTCGAGTCCCGGTGCCACCGTAGGCACCTCTACGACCGTCGCCAAGAAAGCGATACAACCCCTGCTCATCATCCGCCGAGCTCTCGATGACGAGATAGTCATCGCAAACAGGGTACTCTGACAGCCTCTAAATACGAACTCCTCCTGCCCTGGCTCACGAAGAGTCACTGTCCTCTCTCTGCAGTCGATAGTGGCGGAATAACGGGATAGCCAATCCATCCCTAACACCAAGTCGAAATCATGGAGCTGCTGCAAGACAAGCAAGTCTGCCGGCAAAATCCAAGGCCCCAACTGCACCGGGCATGTCAGAACAATGCTCCTCGACATGCATAACGTGATCAGGAACCCGCACCTCTAATGCATATGACAAGGACTCTACCTCTAGACCATGCAGGGGATGCAAATGCTCGACTAATGAAAGAATGAGATGCACCAGTGTCGAATAAAGTGCGAGCCCGAATACCAAGGAGCAGAGTAATACCTGCCACCACCTGGTCTGCCGCTGAAGAATCTGCTAACTGTGCGGCATACACCCGCCCGCTCGGTGCTGGAGGTCGAGAATCTGTAGGATGAGAGGTGGACGGCCTGCCCGCTGGGGCATAAGACCGCCGGCTGGTGGCTGCTGCTGCTGAGGGGAATATGGAGTCGACGCCGAAGAAGGTGCCGAGAGGAAGTAGAAAGGGGGCAGGTAGCTCGCACATGCCCCGGCTGTCCACAACGGAAGCATCGACCCCATCTCTGGTCACAAGTGATAGACGGCATGCTGACCTCCGCAGAAGATACATTGGTCAGAAGATCGGGGCTGTCTCGGCTGCTGCTGCTGCCTCGAGGACTGCTGCTGAGATCTCTGCTGCCTCTGCTGCGATCTCTGCTGCTGGTGCTGCTGCTGATGCTGCTGCAGTCTCTGGGGTCCACCTGGCCCTCTCCTATCAGGTCGCCCACGGCCGTTAAAGACTGGGACTGCGCGGCCGTGGCGGTCTCCATGAGCTGGCCTGTCCCCCGTCCTCCGGGGCTGGTCGCTTCCTGTCGGAACTTGCGCGACCGCGGGCCCTCCGTCTGGCCACCTCCTGATCACCTCTCTCCACCCACTGTGCGTGCTCTGCGGCTGCCTCTAGGGTCTGAAATCTCTGGCATGCACAAGTGTGAAAATCTCTGGGCGAAGGCCTGCCTCAAACATCTCTACCTGGTGCGGACCGTCACGGGGCGCGACAAAGGCACACAGTTCAGCAACTCCATGAACTCCTGAAATAGACATGAGCCGATCGATCGCCTTGCTGCAGATTCTTCAAGGTCATCCTCCAACTTTTTCTTCACACTGGTAGAGAAGTAGGTGTCCAACACCATCCGCTGGAACTCCTCCCACGGCAACTGCCGAGTGATCCGAAACTCCAGTGGCTCTACCCGCTGCCACCAAAGTCTGCATCTCCGTCCAAACAGTGCACCGCCATGTGCACTCGGTACTTCGGGTCGACGAAGAAGTCCCGAAAAAGCTTCTCCATCGCAGGAAAGCCATCTCCCAACATCCCGGGGCTGAGCATCCCGCCCGAGAACCTAGGTGGTCCCCGCTTAACAAACTGGGAGAGTTTGTCAGCAAAATCCTGCTCCTCCTCCGCAGTCAAAGGCCGGATAGCTTCAGGAGCCCCGCTACTCGAAGAAGGTGCCAACGGCGCAAAAGGTGCAACAAGGGGCACAGGAGCCTCCGGAACAGCTGGGGGTGGTGCCTCCCTCCGAGCAAGCAGTTGCTCAATCCTCTGCTCCTGGCGGCGCTGACCCTCCGCCAACTGGGCCACCAAGGCCCTCAACTCAGTAAGCTCGGGGGGTGTAGGCTGCTCTGGCTCAACAGGGGGCGAAGGGACACCCGAGTGGGAATCCGACGTCGAGGAGGCATCCTGCCACAAGGAACCAAACATCAGTAACAAAACCCCACACGACCCAATCTGGCGGAAGTCAAAGACATCCCCCTATTTCTGTAACCTTATGTTGTCTGCAGCCAACATAATGGTTCAACAGAAATAGACTATGTCGATCCCTCTTCACTCACAGGAAGAGTTAACTATCAAAATCACCGACTTCCGCAAACTGTCACGCCACTCACGCCCTAACATCCTAGGGTCTGTCCAAAAGCCTAGGGTTTCCTAAGTCCCAACTGACCCATCCCTAAGCTCTGATACCAACTTAATCTGTCACGCCCCGGGTGTAAACCAGAACCCGGGCCCGCTCACAGATCCGCCGTGCATGCGGTATTTCCCACATACACGAAGCGTTGGTAACCTGCTCAGATAAGCAATAATAATAAAAGAGCATAAAGTAATCAGAGCTAACTAAAACTACTGTATATTCAGACAGAAACTGGAAGTAAAAGTACAACAGTAAATAAACTACAGATGTCTCTCACACCGCTACTACAATAATACAACTGGCAGAAGCCAGACCCAAAAGGAAGTAACTAAATACTGTCTGAGAAGTCCAGGTACCCAAACTCTCCAGCTACAGTCCGCGGGTGGCACTCTATCTAGTCCGCGATACGCTTGCCCACGATCAGTTGCTGACAGCCCAGCAACTCCCACAGAGGACTCCTGCAAAACAAGGGAGAGAGAGAAACAAGCAAAACAGTGGGGGTAAGTACTACTATAAACAGTAGCCTCCCCTAGTGGGTTAAAGCCTCAGCTCAGGTATGCCCACCAGGAAGATCAGAGGCATAAAGGAAAGGGATAGAAGGGGAGTGTAATATGAGCAACTCAGATGAAATGCTACCCCTAATATGCCTCCTACATGCTAAACCAATCAGGATGACAAATTATGCATCTGTGTCAAGAAGCCTGTCTAGATGATCCAATCTGACCGCCAGTGGACACTGGCACTGCCTGCTCTGCCGCCTCGGATATGCCAGCCTACGCATAACACCGAAGCAAAGGAGTCCCCAGGACTCAAAGTCTGGCAATCGCGCACTCCGGAGTCGCACATCGTGGGGAGCGACCCACACGAGAGAAGTAAGTAACCACAAGTAACTGTCTCTAGCAGGACTTGGATCGAGACTCAAAGAAGGGGGAAAAACCCTCCACTAAAGCAAGCCCGATCCCCCAAGTACCCAATCTGATGCAATAAGATGACCCGGTCAACCACCCAAGATCCGTGGTCGCCGCAACACCCTGTCAAAAGCCTACACTGTCCCAGATCCCCAATACCTGACTACACTGTCCGATACCCGCTCGAACCCGAGCAACTATGCCTCAAGTCTACCAGGATAGAAGAAGGAGAATTAGATGCATGGTTTCTCCTAAGTCAAGTCCCAAAAACAGTGTAGCAGTAAAAGATGACATTATTAGGTGACCCGTTTAATCATGCATTGTTCCAACATTTGTCCAATTTCCCAGAATAAGCAATATAGAGTGACCTGAGCTAGAGTGACAGTCTTATAAGAGAAGTTATTAGTTTTACAGTCCACAATTACTATTTTATCTTCAGATATACCGTTCAGATTTGATAAGTGGTTAAAACAGGTGATCATTCTAACAATAGGATCTGATTAATAAGAGTTAATTCCCTAAGCATGCAAGTCTACCCATCTTATATTTAGCATCTTCAATTTAGGGGCACTCTAACATTCCTAGTGGCATACCAAAGAGAGGAGTACAACAACCACCCACCTGATCAGTCGAGCTGTCAAAAGTCCTACAACTGATAATACCAAAGATGGCGGCTACACAGAGTCCAAACGGTCCCGCGCAGTCCACACTGCTCCTGGGTACAAAAACCGAGCTGTCACAATCCATATATATCCCCAGAACTGCCAAATTTAACAAACAATAACTCCGCTGCGAAGATGAACAAAAATCACCTGCTCACAGTCCTCAGAAAAATCCAAATAAAATATCCCCGCGGTCTACGCGTCGATAGCTTCGAAACGACTACCTGCACACCAAATCCGAGTTTTCTACGCTGAGATATAAATCCGGCAAGAAAATAACCTCTAACCCTACTGTAGAAATTCCCCCAGATCAACATCCGGAAAGAGAGGAGATTCTCACCTTCGAAGCAATCTCCTAAAGTCCTGAGAAAAATACAGCAGATTCCTCGCGAAGAGTAGATGAATTTAGGCTCTTGAATCACCCTGATCCGATGTCTGTACGCGAAGTTATGGCCAAAACACCGTGTCGCTGTCCAAAAATCCGCAAAGAAAGAGGGGCAACAGAATACTCAAATACCTCCAAAATCCGAAATTAATTTGGGGAAACTTTGAATATCAAAATCAAAGTCCTACCTGTCGTGAGTCCAACGGCGCAAAAATCGTCGAATTCAGGTGTCGGGTAAAGCCAGGAGAGTCTGCGCACCGAGAGGACGCAAAACGGGTCGAAGACGAACTAAGCGCGCCGCGTCGGAAAACGGCCAACCTCGGAAACCGTGCACCACCACAACTCCGGAAAGCTACTGCTGGAAAGATCACTGGCAGGGGAAGACTTCTTCTTCAGAGCCCACTGCGAAATTCCCACAGGAAATGGGTGAAAACATGGCCTCAAACCGGATAAACAAGCCTAAATAAGGCTTATCGGATTCCCGGATCCAACCCGTTAGCCCGGCTGATCCGGCGCGGCCCGGGTCGGACCAGACGCCGTCCAACCCGCCTGGGCGCCCGCCACGTACCCCCAAACAGGGGACAGCCGTGCGGGGCCACCGCACGCGCGCCACGCGCCCCCCCGCTACAGCGGCGGGGCCCCGCGGGTGGCGACGCGTGGCGCAACGCCACGCGTCGACCGCTCCGCCGCCCCCGCTCACCGCTGAAGGGCCCAGTGGGCCGGGAGCGCGTGGACCCGCCAATGCCGCTGTGCCACGTGTCCTGCACCGGTCCACGCGCCGCTCCGCACTTTTCCCTGGACCGAGCCGCGCGCACCCGCCAATCCGCACGCGCCACGTGGCCCGCCCCGCGGTCTATGCACCCGCGCGCCTTTCCCGTGGACCAGGCGGTGTGGGCCGACCAATCCCGAGCCGCCACGTGGCACCAGCCGGTCCACGGTCACCCCCATGCACCCGTTTTCCCCCGAAACTTCCGGTAGCCCGTTTTTGGTCATCCGGACTCCAAATTTGGCAAATAAACAGCCGTTTTCAAGTGTTTTTCCGTGCTGAATCCAATTCTACCATCTGTTTGGCCAAAACCTTCCCGAAATTTGGCAAACACAGCCGAAGGCCAAAACAGTAAAAGATACCACTCAGGTCCAACAGTAGCACCACTTTGATGCACCTTGGGCCAGATACACCAACAATAGGTGTTCTCAACTGTAGATTCAGTCGGAAAACTGTACGGGGTTTACGGTCTCCACAAGCCGGGCGCCCCCAGCCGCCGGAACAGAACTCAAGCCTCAAAATTTGAGTTGCACATCCGGGCTCCGCAAAATACAAGTTAATAGCCTATTTGCATCATTTTCGCATGCTGAATCCAATCTGATGTCCGTTTGCCAAATTCCGTTCTAAAATTTGTCAAAGGCATCTTGAAAGGTATTCTTAATCCGAATTTCGCCGCTTTGGGTACAATCCTGTGGTCCGATTCTGTGGCAAACACCTAAAACACACAGCAAAGGCCTCCGAAAGTTGCTAAACACAACTGTAGAAGCTTCTGTGATCCAACAAATAATCTCTTGCGGGGAAATTCGGGGGTCCTCACAGAAATAGGCCAGAAAAAAGGAAAACGGAGCTGAAGGGTTTGGCCTATTTATAGACCCATCAGAACAATTGCCCAAAATACCCAGGGGGTCCCTGTTTCAGCGCCCGAATATTGTCGGGCGCCGCAATCCGACTGCACCAGGCCCGCGACCAGAGCACGAAAACACCAGAGTACGCCACGTCGCCCCAAAAACCGGCAATAGTCGAAGCCTCAAACTCCAGCGCGCCCGCGTGGCAACCGCGGAAACGGGACGCGTGGCGCGCAAAAATCGCGGGAAACGCGCGTCAATCGCGCCAAGCGGCGCCTGCGCCCCCTGCCAGCACGCATCCCGAGACCGCCACACCGCTTCGTGGACCAGGCACACGTGAACTGGCCAACCAATAGTCGCCACGTGGCCCCGCCCCCGGTCCCGGCTCCCGCGCCACCCCGAAGAGGCGCCTGTTGCGCCAATGAATCCCCCGCCGCCACCTGTAAGTGCGCGTCAACAAAAAATGCAACGTGGCACGCTAGCCCCACGCGTTCGCGCTGACCGCGCCTCTCCGCCCGCGACGCTGCTCCGCCGCTGGCAGCTGCCCGGCGCGGAACGTACCAAGCCTCGAAATGTGCCCGGGCATCCGGGCTCCGAAAATACAAGTAAGATAGTCAATTTTCACATTTTCGCGCTTTGAATCCAAATCGCTGTCTGATTGGCCAAATTCCAATTCTAAAATTGTGCCGAAGGCATCCAGATAAGTGTTTTAACCCAAATTTGCGCTGAGTCCCATTTAATGTCTGTTCCACGCAAAACCACTTTAACATTCGACGGGATCACCGATACCCTCGTGTGGGCCATTTTACGAACTGAGTCCATCTCTTGTGCCCAATTTGTGCACAAACACCCAACACACAGTACAGGCCCCCAGAATCACCAATCGCACCTACAACAGCTCTGCAGCATTCCATGGACATCACAATAAGCTACGATCCGAAGCAAAGAACTACAAAAGGGTCCAGTTGAGCCGAACTATAAAGGTGTCACGCCCCGGGTCGAAAAAATGCGACCCAGGCTCGCCAACAGATCGCCACCATGCTAAACTCCGCATAGGCGAAGCGTCCTAACTGCAAGAAAAGTACTACAGCTTAACAGATATCAGAGCTATAAATGAAAATCTGCTGTAAAACTAAAATCAACCACTGTACAACTGGAATAATACAAACATGTCCATCTCCCAAATGATAATCATACAATATCCTCATATACAAAACTCAGAACTCAACGGGGAAGGTATCTCCAATAAATACATCAGTGTACAGGCTCTCAATACATAAATATCCTCACTACATCAGTCTCTCAAAAAGAAAAATAAATAACTAATCTACTGAAGATCTCCTCTCATGGGTAC